>CM055120.1:288363035-288750535 GCA_029206835.1 Rana muscosa
TAGATCAGGTGTGTCCATCAGAGTGCCCCCATCAGAGTGTGCCCATCAGAATGCCCCCATCAGAGTGTGCCCATCAGAGTGTGCCCATCAGAGTGCGCCCATAGATCAGGTGTGCCCATCAGAGTGCCCCCATCAGAGTGTGCCCATCAGAGTGCCCCCATCAGAGTGTCCCCATAGATCAGGTGTGCCCATCAGAGTGTCCCCATCAGAGTGCCCCCATCAGAGTGTCCCCATAGATCAGGTGTGCCCATCAGAGTGTCCCCATCAGAGTGCCCCCATCAGAGTGTCCCCATCAGAGTGCCCCCATCAGAGTGCCCCCATAGATCAGGTGTCCCCATCAGAGTGTCCCCATCAGAGTGCCCCCATCAGAGTGCCCCCATCAGAGTGTCCCCATCAGAGTGTCCCCATCAGAGTGCCCTTATATATCAGGTGTCCCCATCAGAGTGTCCCCATCAGACTGCCCCCATAGATCAGGTGTGCCCATCAGAGTGTCCCCAACTCCCCATCAGAGTGCCCCTATATATCAGGTGTCCCCATCAGAGTGTTTCCATCAGAGTGTCCCCATCAGAGTGTCCCCATCAGACTGCCCCCCATAGATCAGGTGTGCCCATCAGAGTGTCCCCATCAGAGTGCCCCTATATATCAGGTGTCCCCATCAGAGTGTTTCCATCAGAGTGTCCCCATCAGAGTGCCCCTATATATCAGGTGTCCCCATCAGAGTGTTTCCATCAGAGTGTCCCCATCAGAGTGCCCTTATATATCAGGTGTCCCCATCAGAGTGTCCCCATCAGAGTGTCCCCATTAGAGTGTCCCCATCAGAGTGCACCCATAGATCAGGTGTGCCCATCAGAGTGTCCACATAGATCAGGTGTGCCCATCAGAGTGTCCCCATAGATCAGGTGGTCCCATCAGAGTGTCCCCATCAGAGTGCCCCTATATATCAGGTGTCCCCATCAGAGTGTTTCCATCAGAGTGTCCCCATCAGAGTGCCCCTATATATCAGGTGTCCCCATCAGAGTGTTTCCATCAGAGTGTCCCCATCAGAGTGCCCTTATATATCAGGTGTCCCCATCAGAGTGTCCCCATCAGAGTGTCCCCATCAGAGTGCCCCCATAGATCAGGTGTGCCCATCAGAGTGTCCCCATCAGAGTGCCCCCATCAGAGTGTCCCCATCAGAGTGTCCCCATCAGAGTGTGCCCATCAGAGTGTCCTCATCAGAGTGCCCCCATCAGAGTGCCCCCATCAGAGTGTCCCCATAGATCAGGTGTGCCCATCAGAGTGTCCCCATCAGAGTGCCCCCATCAGAGTGTCCCCATCAGAGTGTGCCCATCAGAGTGCCCCCATCAGAGTGCCCCCATCAGAGTGTCCCCATCAGAGTGTCCCCATCAGAGTGCCCCCATCAGAGTGTCCCCATAGATCAGGTGTGCCCATCAGAGTGTCCCCATCAGAGTGCCCCCATCAGAGTGTCCTCATCAGAGTGTCCCCATCAGAGTGTCCCCATCAGAGTGTCCCCATCAGAGTGCCCCCATCAGAGTGTCCTCATCAGAGTGCCCCCATAGATCAGGTGCCCCCATCAGAGTGTCCCCATCAGAGTGTCCCCATCAGAGTGCCCCCATCAGAGTGCCCCCATCAGAGTGTCCCCATCAGAGTGCCCCCATAGATCAGGTGTGCCCATCAGAGTGCCCCCATCAGAGTGCCCCCATAGATCAGGTGTGTCCATCAGAGTGCCCCCATCAGAGTGTGCCCATCAGAGTGCCCCCATCAGAGTGTGCCCATCAGAGTGCGCCCATAGATCAGGTGTGCCCATCAGAGTGCCCCCATCAGAGTGTACCCATCAAAGTGTCCCCATCAGAGTGCCCCCATAGATCAGGTGTGCCCATCAGAGTGTCCCCATCAGAGTGCCCCCATCAGAGTGTCCCCATAGATCAGGTGTGCCCATCAGAGTGTCCCCATCAGGTGTGCCCATCAGAGTGTCCCCATCAGAGTGCCCCCATCAGAGTGTCCCCATCAGAGTGCCCCCATCAGAGTGCCCCCATAGATCAGGTGTCCCCATCAGAGTGTCCCCATCAGAGTGTCCCCATCAGAGTGCCCCCATCAGAGTGTCCCCATCAGAGTGCCCTTATATATCAGGTGTCCCCATCAGAGTGTCCCCATCAGACTGCCCCCATAGATCAGGTGTGCCCATCAGAGTGTCCCCAACTCCCCATCACAGTGCCCCTATATATCAGGTGTCCCCATCAGAGTGTTTCCATCAGAGTGTCCCCATCAGAGTGTCCCCATCAGACTGCCCCCCATAGATCAGGTGTGCCCATCAGAGTGTCCCCATCAGAGTGCACCCATAGATCAGGTGTGCCCATCAGAGTGTCCACATAGATCAGGTGTGCCCATCAGAGTGTCCCCATAGATCAGGTGGTCCCATCAGAGTGTCCCCATCAGAGTGTCCCCATCAGAGTGTCCCCATCAGACTGCACCCATAGATCAGGTGTGCCCATCAGAGTGTCCACATAGATCAGGTGTGCCCATCAGAGTGTCCCCATAGATCAGGTGGTCCCATCAGAGTGTCCCCATCAGAGTGCCCCTATATATCAGGTGTCCCCATCAGAGTGTTTCCATCAGAGTGTCCCCATCAGAGTGCCCCTATATATCAGGTGTCCCCATCAGAGTGTTTCCATCAGAGTGTCCCCATCAGAGTGCCCTTATATATCAGGTGTCCCCATCAGAGTGTCCCCATCAGAGTGCACCCATAGATCAGGTGTGCCCATCAGAGTGTCCACATAGATCAGGTGTGCCCATCAGAGTGTCCCCATAGATCAGGTGGTCCCATCAGAGTGTCCCCATCAGAGTGTCCCCATAGGTCAGGTGTGCCCATCAGAGTGCCCCCATAGATCAGGTGTGCCCATCAGAGTGTCCCTATCAGAGTGCCTCCATAGATCAGGTGTGCCCATCAGAATGCCCCTATAGAACAGATGTCCCAATCAGTGTGCCCCCTTACATCAGACTACCCCTTTACATCAGGTGTGCCAGCATAGTGTCCCCCTAAATCAGGTGTGTCATCAGAGATTCCCTTTACTTCAGGTTTCCCCATCAGAGTGCCCCCATCAGAGTGCCCCCATAGATCAGGTGCCCCCATAGATCAGGTGTCCCCATAGATCAGGTGTCCCCATGGTGCGGAGCGACTTCAGAGTCGGGTGACTTTGGAGCCACCCCAGTGTGAAACGAAACTTAAAGTGGTTAATAAACACAAAAATGCCTGGAAACTCCACTTTCAAAGTATAAAATGTAATGGATTGTACTTTTTATTTAAGTTTTTATTGATCCTTCTAGTATATAAATGATTACGTTGCGACAATGTACATAAAGAGTTTTTTTTTTGTCAAACCTTTACCCCAAATGAATTTGACACCAAAAAAAAAGTTTGCAAAGTTTTAAATGACTTTTTTGTTAAAGTGAATTGATCCTTCTAGAATAAAATGTATTACATTGTGACGATGTGCATACATTGTAGAGGCTCTTACAATATTTTGTAACATAATAACTTTATGGAGTTTGTAGAGTCAGGGATCGGTGTCAGGACGGTCAGGTGACCGCGATCCGGTGACTTGTGTGCTCCATCCATCTTCTGCCCATCCCTCCCGCCGTGGTCTCCATAGCAGTAGAGTGAGGAGAAGGAGGGAGCTGTTGATTTTCGGTCCCATAGTAACATTCACCCTGCAGGTATATAAAACCTTCCTGGATGAATGGGATGCAGAGACTGACCTGCCCTGACCACAGAGCCAATCTCCATCCAACATGGCCGAGCCTAAAAACATCCCCAGCGAGCCCATGCCACTGGACATGGAGAACCGAGACCCCAACAACATGAACGAGCACGTGAGAGTGAGTATGGCGGCACGTGACCGTTATCCCGCCGTCTCAGGGATGCGCTAAACAGGGATGCTCTGTTTGGACCAGCGTACTTGTTTATCAATTCCTGCACCTGTACGCCCCCTATAGACCAAAGGTGTACATCTCTGGTTTATTCAGCAATAATAATAATTATTATTATACAGGATTTATATAGCGTCAACAGTTTGTGCAGCGCTTTACAATGTAGAGGGGGGGGGGGGGGCAGTACAATTACAATACAGTTCAATACAGAAGAAGGGACCGGCTTGTGGAGCTTACAATCTAAAGGGAGGGGGAATAATCTTGTCATTGCTTATTAAAAGCAATCATTTATTAAATTGAAGCTTACCAATTGCAGCCCCCCTATCCATGCATACGGCCCCCTGATCTACATATAGGGCGCCGGACGCATGGATTCCAATGGGGTTTTTTTTTTTTTAATCACATGATTAGAGCCTGAGGCTCTAATTGGCTTCAAAACAGGCTGGGCTCGGGGCAGAGAGCACTGCGCCCCGAGCCCACCCAGTTGTGTGACAATAGCGCATGAATATTCGCTATTTTCACACTGATTCTCCTCCCGGCCAATTAGGAAGCGGGTGTGAGACCTGTTTCCCAATTGGCCGAAAGGAGAATCGTTCCGATTGGCCGCCAAGGAGGAGGGGGAGACAGAAGTCGCTGTGATGCCTGCAGAGGAGAGCAGGGGAAGGACAAGCCGCCGCCTGTCTCCTGGGTGAAGCGCTGCCCGCCATAGATGTGATAAGTGCTCCGGTTCTCCTGATGACCCAACCGGCCAGACTGAGTGGAGGGGGGGTTGCGGGTTACCCAACTAACCGGGGGGGAGTGGGGGTTACTGTGGGTGCACTGTTTGCCGCCCCCCCCCCCAAAAAAAATTTCTTACCACCAACCGCCACTGCTTTTTATGTTTTTTTTCTTCTATTTTCACCTGGTGATCCAGCCAGTAAGTCTGTTGTTCTTCAAAAGCACAAGCTCTCCCGTAGAATGTATCAGTTTACAGCGATGAGACAAACCATTTACTACTGACCAGGGGTGCTTACAATGATCAGCTTTTATTAATTCATGTAAAACCTTTTTTCCAAAAGGAAAAAAAAAATGGTTTGCTGTAACTGATTTTAAAGTGTTAGCTACAGTTCGGCTTCAATGCGTTAGTGTGTTTAAATCTGCTAGTCTAATCTAACACTCCCCTCCCCCCAGACTGACAATGCTGCTGTCCAAAGGTGCCCCCTGTGCTCCTTCTTTAAGAGTGGGGGGGGGGGTGCTCTAACACAGGAGGTGTGTTACTGGCCAGATCAGCAGGTTTAAACAGAGTGAAAAAAAGCCAAAAAAAAAAAAAGAAAACGAATGCAGCCGCCACATCTAATTATTGGTAAGCTCAATACATTTTTCAGTTTTTGGTTTAATGTGACTTTAAAATAAAATCAATTTAGTAGGACAAGCAAGGCTTTCGTGATATTGTCTTGGAAAAATTATTTTATTTTCTAGCAGTCTATGGATAACTAGATCCTCTGTTGCGTCATTCACTAGAAAAAAAAATAGGGGTGTATTTATACAGCTTTTCATCCTGCTAAACTGCATTTGCATTTATTCTGTGTAAATGCTGATAAAATTGAATGTTATTAGGATATTTCTCTCCAGGTCAAATGTTATTCATACAGAATTGAGTGAATCAGGAAAATACAGCATTTTGGCCACTAGATGGAACTGGTGGTCATAGGAAATAAATTCCTAATAACTATGATCGTCATCTAGTGTCCAACAAGCAGTATTTTCTTGATTCACACGGGAGTTGATTTACTAAAACTGGAGTGCAAAATGTGGTGCAGCTCTGCATAGAAACCAGCTTCCAGATTTTATTTAGACTTGTGCAAAAAAAAAAAAAAATTGTTTTAATCCATTATTTACATAAGTACGTTTAGTTAAATTTGTTTAATCCGTTAAATTCATTTTCGGAATTAGTTCTGTTTATTCGTATTCAAATCTATTCTAATTTTCCGAATTCGAATCGATTCAAATTCAAACAGTTTTTGATTTTTTTTCTCATTTCCAATGAGAATAAAATAGAATAGAAAATAAAGGAATAGAACAGAAAAAAATAGAATAGAATAGAAAAGAATATAACAGGAAATAAAATAATATAATATGAGTAAAACAGAACAAAATAGAATAGAAAATAAAAAAATAGAATAGAAACAAATAAAATAGAATAAAAAAAATTGATTAAAATAGAAAGAATATAAGCATCTTTTGAAATGAATACAATAGAAAGGAATAAAATGCATTTTTTTTAGAATAGAATAGAATACAAAGAATATTACCATTTCCCAAATCTCAAATAGAATCAATTTGAATAGTATTCAAATTTAAATATTTTTTGATTTGTTTTCCAATTTCCAAAGACAATAAAATAGAATAGAATAGAAAAAAATATAACAGAATAGAAAATAATATAACAGAAAATAAAATAATAGAATATAATAGAGTAAAAAAGAATATAAAATAACAGAATAGAATAGAACAAATAGAATAGAATAAAAAAAAGAATAGATTAAAATAGAAAGAATATAACCATCTTTTGAAATTTGAATAGAAAAGAATAGAATAGAAAAAATGTATAATTTAAAAAAACAATAGAATAGAATAGAAATAATATTACCATTTCCCAAAGCTCAAATAGAATCAATTTGAATAGTATTCAAACTCAAATAGTTTTCAATTTGTTTTCCAATTTCAAAAGAGAATAAAATAGAATAGAAAATTAAGGAATAGAATATAAAAAAATATAAAAGAATAGAAAATAATATAACAGAAAATAAAAGAATAGAATATAATAGAGTAAAAAAGAAAAAAATAGAATAGAAAATAAAAGAACAGAATAGAAACAAATAGGATAGAATATAATGAAAAATAATAGATTAAAATAGAAAGAACATAAACATCTTTTGAAATTAGAATAGAAAAGAATAGAAAAGAAAAGAATAGAATTAAAACAACTATAGAATAGAAATAATATTACCATTTCCCAAAACTCAAATAGAATTAATTTGAATTTGAATAGAATAGAAAATAATAGATTAGAATGAAATAAAAAATAACAGATTACTGTAGTATAGAAAAAAAAAACACAACAGAATAGAATAGAAAGAAAATAACTATCTTCCTATTCTAATCTATTCTTTTCTATCTATTCAAATTTGAATTGATTGTATTTGTATTTTGATAAATGGTTATATTCTTTCTATTCTATTCTATTAAATTTTTTTATTCACTAGTTATTTATTCTATTCTATTACTTTATTTTCTATTCTTTTCTATTCTATTGTATTCTATTTTTTTCTATTCAAATTTATTCTATTTGTAATTTGGGAAGATGGTGATATCACCCCCCCCCCCCCAAAGGGCATAAGGACCCCGTTAAAGGGATGCCAGGACTGGCCAGGAAGAGGTTATGAATTGCAGACAAATAAGGTCCTGCTGTTCTATTGGCTGATAACGGCTTCTTTGTATCATTTTACAGATAAATGCTTCAGGAAATGTTGATATAAATTGTCACTACAATGATAATCACCAAAGAGCTATAATCTAGAAATATAGATAAGTAAGAAGAGAAAATCACCATCATTGAGTCTCCCATTGTATTGTTTTTCATTTATTGAAAACCTTTTCTTCATCAGATTATAGATCCGTGTTTGTCCCAAGCATGTTTAAATGTTACTATTTATAAAAGGATTTGCTAGATAATTGTCACAATCATTCACTCAACCATCACATGTTATCACCATAGTTTGCCTAATATGTGTATTTCGTATGATGGTCAGCTCCCTCTAGTGGCCACAATGTGGGATTTTCCTGAAATTCCTCAATCAGGAAAAAAATAATCACATTATGACCACTAGATGGCGCTAATAGACAGGGGGAAAAAAACGTACAATATACAGTGATATTTCGCAACAGCTGGGTGAAACTTTGTAACATTCGTCCAGTGAATGATTCATAAAGAGATCCCTTACTGTTGACTAACTCCCTACCAATGCTGGAAGTGTGTTCCAAATAATACTTTCGCTTGATTGTTCTGCTAGTTTGAGGTCATGTTCCCGTGTTTTTGATCTGTGCTTCGTACTGACCTCGTGAACCCTATAAACACCCCTCATGCATGGAACTGTGTAAGAAGGGTCCTCAGTATTCATTTATTTCATCTCATTTGGTCTTCTGTTTGACTTGTCTGAACCGGAGTCTGTAGATATTCCCTGAGAACCGTCATCTGGAGCTGTCAAGGGCACCTTAGGAGAACTGGGCCGCTGTCTCAACCTTCTTTCAGTGGTAGCACCCTTTAAGAATATGTAAAATCTGGAGGTACCCCAGTCCAAAATGTGAAAAATGTCCTATCATGATATCAGAGCCCCCCCATCACATCAGAGGTCCCCCCCTTCACATGAGAGGTCCCCCCTTCACATGAGAGGTCCCCTGTCACATGATCACATCAGAGACACCCTATTGCATCAGAGGTTCCCTCATCACATCAGAGGTCCCCCATCACTTTAGAGGTCCCCCCATCACATCAGAGGTTTTCCCATCACATCAGAGGTCCCCCATCACTTCAGAGGTCCCCCATATCATTAGAGGTCCCCATCACATCAGAGGTTCCTCCATCACATCAGAGGTCCCCCCATCACATTAGAGGCCTCCCCATCACATTAGAGGTCCCCATCACATTAGAGGTCCCCCATCACATCAGAAGTCCCCCATCACATCAGAAGTCCCCCATCAAATCAGAGGTTACCCCATTGCATCAGAGGTTTCCCCATCACATCAGAAGTCGCCCATCATATCAGGGGCCCCCATCACATCAGAGATCCCCCCATCACATCAGAGGTTTCCCCATCACATCAGAGGTCCCCATCACATCAGAGGTCCCCATCACATCAGAGGTTCTCCCATCACATCAAAAGTCCCCCATCACATCAGAGATTTCTCTATCACATCAGAGGTTCCCCCATCACATCAGAAGTCCCCCATCACATTAGATGTTCCCCCATCATATCAGAGGTCCCCATCACATCAGAGGTTCCCCCATCACATCAGAGGTTCCCCCATCACATCAGAGGTCCCCCCCCATCACATCAGAGGTCCCCCCCATCACATCAGAGGTCCCCCCCATCACATCAGAAGTCCCCCCATCACATCAGATGTTCCCCCATCACATCAGAGGTCCTCCCATCACATCAGAGGTCCCCCGTCACATAAGAGGTCCCCCCATCATATCAAAGGTCCTCCCATCACATCAGAGGTCCCCCATATCATTAGAGGTTCCCCATCTAATTAGATGTCGCTCTTCACATCAGAGGTTCCCCCATCACATTAGAGGTCTCTCGTAACATCAGAGGTTCCTCCATCACATCAGAGCCCCATCACATCAGAGGTTCCTCCATCACTTTAGAGGTTCCCTATCACATTAGAGGTCTCTCGTCACTAGGGATGGGCCCGGTGCTCGATTCGAACCCATGTTCGAATCGAGCATCGGGCGTTCGCTCGCTCGTCGAGCCCAGAACTATTTGGGCCGTTCGCATCACATTCGTGTGATGCGAGCGGTCCCGCAATGCATTGCGGCCGGCGCGGCCGGCGCAGTGCATTGCTGGCTGATGATTGGCCAAGCATGCACTGTGACCCCGCATGCTTGGCCAATCACAGCGCCCGGAACTCGGAGAGCAATAATTGGCTACAGGCAGGACGGCTGTAGCCAATTACAGCTCAGGGGCTTTAGTACACGCCCCACCATTTAAAAGGCCGCCACGCCATCGGCCCCGGTCACATGAGTTCCGGCTTTAGGAGAGATTAGTCTGCTGATTCTGTCTTTGCTTGATACTGAAAGATTTGCTCTTCTTTGCTAAACCATTGCTACCTAAGTCATTGATCGTTCATTGCTGCTGATTGCACAGTTAGTGTGTTATTAGCTGCTGCTGGGGATTAGTCTGGTGCGTGCTTACTGTTAGTACAGTATTGCAGTAGTACCAACCGCAGTGCTGTTAGCACAGCATTGCACCCCAACAGCACCCATAGGACTTCTAGTGTGTTAGTGGCAGCAAACAGAGCTCCTATATTTTCTTCTCAGCAGCACCCATAGGACTTCTAGTGTGTTAGTGGCATCACACAGAGCTCCTATATTTTCTTCTCAGCAGCACCCATAGGACTTCTAGTGTGTTAGTGGCATCACACAGAGTTCCTATATTTTCTTCTCAGCAGCACCCATAGGACTTCTAGTGTGTTAGTGGCATCACACAGAGTTCCTATATTTTCTTCTCAACAGCACCCATAGGACTTCTAGTGTGTTAGTGGCATCACACAGAGTTCCTATATTTTCATCTCAGCAGCACCCATAGGACTTCTAGTGTGTTAGTGGCATCACACAGAGCTCCTATATTTTCTTCTCAGCAGCACCCATAGGACTTCTAGTGTGTTAGTGGCAGCAAACAGAGCTCCTATATTTTCTTCTCAACAGCACCCATAGGACTTCTAGTGTGTTAGTGGCAGCAAACAGAGTTCCTATATTTTCTTCCCAGCAGCACCCATAGGACTTCTAGTGTGTTAGTGGCATCACACAGAGCTCCTATATTTTCTTCTCAGCAGCACCCATAGGACTTCTAGTGTGTTAGTGGCATCACACAGAGCTCCTATATTTTCTTCTCAACAGCACCCATAGGACTTCTAGTGTGTTAGTGGCATCACACAGAGCTCCTATATTTTCTTCTCAGCAGCACCCATAGGACTTCTAGTGTGTTAGTGGCATCACACAGAGCTCCTATATTTTCTTCTCAGCAGCACCCATAGGACTTCTAGTGTGTTAGTGGCAGCAAACAGAGCTCCTATATTTTCTTCTCAGCAGCACCCATAGGACTTCTAGTGTGTTAGTGGCAGCAAACAGAGCTCCTATATTTTCTTCTCAGCAGCACCCATAGGACTTCTAATGTGTTAGTGGCATCACACAGAGTTCCTATATTTTCATCTCAGAAGCACCCATAGGACTTCTAGTGTGTTAGTGGCAGCAAACAGAGCTCCTATATTTTCTTCTCAGCAGCACCCATAGGACTTCTAGTGTGTTAGTGGCATCACACAGAGCTCCTATATTTTCTTCTCAGCAGCACCCATAGGACTTCTAGTGTGTTAGTGGCAGCAAACAGAGCTCCTATATTTTCTTCTCAGAAGCACCCATAGGACTTCTAGTGTGTTAGTGGCATCACACAGAGCTCCTATATTTTCATCTCAGAAGCACCCATAGGACTTCTAGTGTGTTAGTGGCAGCAAACAGAGCTCCTATATTTTCATCTCAGCAGCACCCATAGGACTTCTAGTGTGTTAGTGGCAGCAAACAGAGCTCCTATATTTTCTTCTCAGCAGCACCCATAGGACTTCTAGTGTGTTAGTGGCATCACACAGAGCTCCTATATTTTCTTCTCAGCAGCACCCATAGGACTTCTAGTGTGTTAGTGGCATCACACATAGCTCCTATATTTTCTTCTCAGCAGCACCCATAGGACTTCTAGTGTGTTAGTGGCAGCAAACAGAGCTCCTATATTTTCTTCTCAGCAGCACCCATAGGACTTCTAGTGTGTTAGTGGCAGCAAACAGAGCTCCTATATTTTCTTCTCAGCAGCACCCATAGGAATTCTAGTGTGTTAGTGGCAGCAAACAGAGCTCCTATATTTTCTTCTCAGCAGCACCCATAGGACTTCTAGTGTGTTAGTGGCAGCAAACAGAGCTCCTATATTTTCTTCTCAGCAGCACCCATAGGACTTCTAGTGTGTTAGTGGCAGCAAACAGAGCTCCTATATTTTCTTCTCAGCAGCACCCATAGGACTTCTAGTGTGTTAGTGGCATCACACAGAGCTCCTATATTTTCTTCTCAGCAGCACCCATAGGACTTCTAGTGTGTTAGTGGCAGCAAACAGAGCTCCTATATTTTCTTCTCAGCAGCACCCATAGGACTTCTAGTGTGTTAGTGGCATCACACAGAGTTCCTATATTTTCTTCTCAGCAGCACCCATAGGACTTCTAGTGTGTTAGTGGCATCACACAGAGTTCCTATATTTTCATCTCAGCAGCACCCATAGGACTTCTAGTGTGTTAGTGGCATCACACAGAGCTCCTATATTTTCTTCTCAGCAGCACCCATAGGACTTCTAATGTGTTAGTGGCAGCAAACAGAGCTCCTATATTTTCTTCTCAGCAGCACCCATAGGACTTCTAGTGTGTTAGTGGCAGCAAACAGAGCTCCTATATTTTCTTCTCAGCAGCACCCATAGGACTTCTAGTGTGTTAGTGGCAGCAAACAGAGCTCCTATATTTTCTTCTCAGCAGCACCCATAGGACTTCTAGTGTGTTAGTGGCAGCAAACAGAGCTCCTATATTTTCTTGTCAGCAGCACACATAGTACCTATAGTGTGTTAGTGTCAGCACCCATAGGACCTACAGTGTGTTGTGAGCACACATAGGAGTTCTATTTTTTATACTATATACACTACCGACTACAATGGCTGGAAGACCGCCAAGGAGAGGCAGAGCGTGCCGAGGCAAGAACACAGGGCAGGCAGGCTCTGTTTCTAGAGACAACAGTGCTGGCCGTGGACGTGGTCGTGCATCGTCATCAGCACGTGGCCATGGGACACGCTTGTCTTTGTTTTCGGCAGCTGGACATGTGGAGCCGCATCATGCCGAAGGCTTGGTAGAATGGATGACCAAGCCCTCCTCATCCTCCTCATCCTCTCTCACCCAGGCTCAGGGTACTGGCAGAGCAGCTGCCAACGCGTACTCAATGGCATCATCAGCCACCCCTTCCCTAGACCCACCATGTCCTCCTGAGGAGTCCCCCGAACTGTTTGAGCACAGTGTTGGGTACATGCTCCAGGAGGATGCCCAACGATTCGAAGGCTCGGATGATGATACCCAGCTTGAGGAAGTCAGTAGTGTGCGCGCAGAGAGAGGGGATGCTGAAGGACAGCAATCTGGCAGTAGTGTTCCACCAGCTGCAGCTTACTGCCAGGTTTGCTCTAGTGGTGAAGAGGGAGGGGATGATGAGGTCACTGACTCCACGTGGGTGCCTGAAGGGAGAGAGGAGGAGGAGGAGGAGGAGGATGCAGCGTCACATGTCCAACGAGGCAGGATGCCCCCTGGAGGCCAGCTAGAGGCCAGCACAGCAACTGTACCACACCGCAGAGCTCCGCCTGTGCAGGGCGCTGCCTCTGCACGTTATCACAAAAGTTCTTTGGTGTGGGCCTTTTTTGAGACGAGTGCATCAGATCGCACAGCTGCTATTTGCAATATTTGTCTCAAGCGTATCTCGCGTGGCCAAAACATCAGCCGCTTGGGCACCACAAGCATGAGCAGACATATGTCGACCTGCCATGCAGCTCGTTGGCAAGCACACATAAAAGACCCACACCAAAGAACAAAGCGGACCTCTCCTTGCTCCTCATCAGCTGGGATCTCCATCCCCACTATATCTTCAGTCCTCTCTGAAAGCTGCTCTGAGAGGACTGAAGGTGTAGAATTAGGTGTGTCACAACCAAGTACTTGCAGTACACCGACGTCCGATTGTAGCAGGCAAATTTCCCTGCCCCAGCTGCTGGACCGTCGAAAGAAGTATACTCCCAGCCATCCACATGCCCAGCGGTTGAATGCTAGCTTGGCTAAATTGCTAGCACTTCAACTGCTGCCTTTTCAGTTGATAGACTCGGCCCCCTTCCGTGAGTTTGTTCAATGTGCGGTTCCTCAGTGGCAGGTTCCCAAACGCCACTTTTTCTCACGGAAGGCGATTCCGTCTCTCTACTGGCATGTGGAAGGCAATGTCCATGCCTCGCTGGACAGGGCGGTCAGCGGTAAGGTGCATATTACCGCTGACTCATGGTCCAGCAGGCATGGACAGGGACGTTATCTTTCTTTCACGGCCCATTGGGTCACTCTATTGGTAGCTGGGAGGGATGCAGGACAAGGTGCAGTAGTGTTGGAGGTTGTTCCGCCACCACGCCTCCAAAATGCTACTACTGGTTGTGACACACCTCTCTCCTCCACCCCCTCCTCTTCTTCTTCCTCCATGTCCTCTTCGAGTGCTCTGTCCTCGGAACCAGCGGTGCTCCGTAGGCGTACAAGGGGCTACGCGAGTACGCAGGCAAAAAGATGCCATGCCGTGCTTGCGCTGGTGTGTTTGGGGGACAGGAGCCACACTGGGCCAGAGGTTCTGGCAGCTCTGCAGGGGCAGGCCGAGAGGTGGTTGACGCCACGCCAGCTTAAGCCAGGAATGGTCGTTTCTGATAATGGCACCAACCTCCTCTCCGCCCTGCGACAGGGGCAGCTCACCCATGTGCCCTGTATGGCTCACGTCCTCAACCTGGTGGTGCAGCGGTTCTTGGGCAGGTTCCCAGGCTTACAGGATGTCCTGAGGCAGGCCAGGAAAGTCTGTGTGCATTTCCGCCGATCTTATAATGCCAGTGCTCGGCTGACTGAGCTGCAAAAGGAGCTGAACCTGCCCAAGAACCGCCTAATATGTGACATGCCCACCAGGTGGAACTCAACGTTGGCCATGCTGCAGCGACTGCACACGCAGCAGAGGGCCATCAATGAGTACCTTTGCGACTACGGCACCAGGACAGGGTCAGGGGAGCTTGGCTTTTTTTCCCCACGCCAGTGGAGCATGATCAGGGATGCATGCACTGTCCTCTCACCATTTGAGGAGGCCACGAGGATGGTGAGCAGTGACAGTGCATGCATCAGTGACACTGTACCTCTTGTCCACCTGTTGGAGCATACGCTGCGTGGGATAATGGACAGGGCACTTGAGGCAGAACAGAGGCAGGAAGAGGAGGACTTCCTTGTCTCTCAAGGCCCCCTTTATCCAGACAATGTTCCTTCTGTTCCACCCATCACACAGGAAGAGGAGGAGGAGGAGGAGGAGGATTGTGTGAGCATGGAGGTGGAGCCTGGCACTCAGCATCAGCAGCAGCAGTCTTTTAGGGATGATGTACAGTCCCAACAAACCAGTGGACTTGTACGTGGCTGGGAGGAGGTGGCTGGCGATCATGTCATCCTCAGTGACCCAGAAGACTCCGGACCGAATGCTTCAGCTAACCTACGCTGCATGGCCTCCCTGATCCTGCAAAGCCTGCGGAAGGATCCTCGTGTTCTTCGGATCAAGGAGAGTGACCATTACTGGCTGGCCACTCTCCTTGATCCACGGTACAAGGGTAAGGTTGCGGACCTTATCTTGCCGTCGCAGAGGGAGCAGAGGATGAGACATCTCAGGGAGGCCTTGCAGAAAGGTCTGTGCAACGCGTTCCCAGAAACTGGGAGGTTACAAACTCCTGGTCCTGGACGACAAGTTGCTGAGGCTTCGGTCAGTAGCAGAAGGAGCGGTGGGGAAGGTGGACGTCTGACCGATGCGTTCAGACAATTTTTTAGTCCGCAGCCCCAAGGTATGATCGGTTCCAGCAACCATCGCCAGCGTCTGATATACATGGTGCAGGAATACCTAGGGGCAAGGTCAGACTTGGACACCTTTCCCACCGAAAATCCTCTGGCTTACTGGGTCCTGAGGATGGATCACTGGCCAGAGCTTGCACAGTATGCAATTGAGCTACTGGCCTGTCCTGCATCCAGCGTTCTTTCCGAACGCACATTCAGTGCTGCTGGAGGATTTGTCACCGATCATAGGGTGCGCCTGTCCACCGACTCGGTTGATCGACTGACCTTCATAAAAATGAATCAGTCTTGGATCACCACCAGCTACCAGACACCTGAAGCGGATATAACGGAATAATTTATAATGTCACATCCCTTCAAGACTGCCTATGCTGATGCTGAGTGACTGTCCTGTTATGTTCACTGACTATCCTCTTCCTCCTCCTCAATGATCCATGCCACCACACCAGTGCCTAAGGCACAATTTTTCAGCCCCTGTATAACAGGGGCGTGTAATTACAATTTTTTAAAAAGATGCTTCGCAACAGGTGTGACTGCTGTGCTCAGAGTACAGTATCTGTGAGGGGTTGCAGTGTTGTGGCACCAGCACCAGTGCCTAAGGCACAATTTTTCAGCCCCTGTTGGGGCGTGTAATTACAATTTTTAGGCAATGCTTTGCAACAGGTCTCATTGCTGTGCTCAGAGTACAGTATCTGTGAGGGGTTGCAGTGTTGTGGCACCAGCACCAGTGCCTAAGGCACAATTTTTCAGCCCCTGTATAACAGGGGCGTGTAATTATTTTTTTTTAAAAAGATGCTTCGCAACAGGTGTGACTGCTGTGCTCAGAGTACAGTATCTGTGAGGGGTTGCAGTGTTGTGGCACCAGCACCAGTGCCTAAGGCACAATTTTTCAGCCCCTGTTGGGGCGTGTAATTACAATTTTTAGGCAATGCTTTGCAACAGGTCTCATTGCTGTGCTCAGAGTACAGTATCTGTGAGGGGTTGCAGTGTTGTGGCACCAGCACCAGTGCCTAAGGCACAATTTTTCAGCCCCTGTATAACAGGGGCGTGTAATTACAATTTTTTAAAAAGATGCTTCGCAACAGGTGTGACTGCTGTGCTCCAAGTACAGTATCTGTGAGGGGTTGCAGTGTTGTGGCACCAGCACCAATGCCTAAGGCACAATTTTTCAGCCCCTGTTTAACAGGGGCGTGTAATTACAAATCTTGATCTAATAGTTCACAGCAGGGCCCATTCCTGCGCCCACCAAGAGTAACTATGAGGGCCTACAGTCTTGTGGCAACACCGTCCACCACCACCACCACCACCAAAGGCCCAATTTTTCTGCCCTGTTCAACAGGTGCATGCAATTACAAATCTTGATCTAATAACTCACAGCAGGGCCCATTCCTGCACCCACCAAGAGTAACTGTGAGGGCTTACAGTCTTGTGGCAACACCGTCCACCACCACCACCACCACCACCAAAGGCCCAATTTTTCTGCCCGGTTCAACAGGTGCATGCAAGTACAAATCTTGATCTATTAACTCACAGCAGGGCCCATTCCTGTGCCCACCAGTCTTGTGGCTACACCAACATCTAATAGGGCAAATTTCTGCAGAGTATATACGGCAGGCCCCTACTTTCAAACATCCAACTTACAAACGACTCCTACTTGCAAACGGCAAGAGAAAACAGGAAGTGAGAGGAAATCTACCCCTAGGAAGGAAAATTCTATCCTGTTAGATTTAATTTGGGAAAAAGGTATCTCCTCTCTACTGATGCTTTATCACCAATCCTTGTTTCAATTAAAACCCCACTTTTCCAAAAACATTTGTCATTGGGACGGAAAGTGAGGTGACATGTTCTGAACAGATGTGCAAAGACAGCAAATGTTACAGGGGTGATAACCCCTCCCTATGTTCTCCAAAAAGCTTAAAAATTGATTTTTTTGGGATGTAGCTACACTTCATAATGTACCTGTTCAGATTCTACTTAAGAACAAACCTACAGTCCATGTCTTGTTTGCACCACCTATATACTGCTGTTCAGAGTATATAGGGTTGTAGGTATAGGGTTTTATTTTGGGTGCGGGGTCCCCCTTAGTATCCATACAAGACCCAAAGGGGCTGGGGTGGGGGGGGGGGTGATGGGGTAGCCATGCCATTTTTCTCAAGGATTTTCAGCCATATGGCGGCCAGGACAAGACATGACATTAAAGCCGCAAGTGGTTTTAAATGGCTTCTTTTTTTCCTTTACAAATGTCATTTTGTGCAAGGACAGTTCTAAACACGGGAAACACATGCCACTTCACAGGCATACTTTAGACACCCCCCAGGTACCATATTTAAAGGAAAATTTCACTTTTTTTTTTTCACTTTATGCATCATTAAAATGACTGCTCCCGAAAAAACTTTAGTTTTTAAAATTTCTTTTTGCATTGATATATGTCCCCTGGGGCAGGACCCGGGTCCCCAAACCTGTTTTATAACATTAACATGCATATTGGCCGTTGTAATTAGCAATTTTGATTTCGAACGTTCGCGTCCATTATAACGAATAGGGTTCGAAAATTCGCGCGAACTTTCGGTCCGTTCGAAGGTTCTGGTGCGAACCGAACCCGGGGGTGTTCGGCTCATCCCTACTCGTCACATCAGAGGTTCCTCCATCACATCAGAGGTTCCCCCACAACATCAGAGCCCCATCACATCAGGGGTCCCCCAACAACATCAGAGCCCCATCACATCAAAGGTTCCCCATTACATCAGAGGTCCCCCCATCCCTTGAGAGGTCCCCCCATCCCTTCATAGGTCCCCCATCCCTTCATAGGTCCCCCATCCCTTCAGAGGTCCCCCATCACTTCAGAGGTCCCCCTATCACTTCAGGAGGTCCCTCCATCACATCAGAGGTCCCCCATCACATCAGAGGTCCCCCCATCACATCAGAGGTCCCCCCATCACATCAGAGGCCTCCCCATCACATCAGAGGCCTCCCCATCACATCAGAGGTCCCCCCATATCATTAGAGGTCCCCATCACATCAGACGTTCCCCCATCACATCAGAGGTCCCCCATATCATTAGAGGTCCCCATCACATCAGAGGTCCCCCATCACATCAGAGGTCCCCCCTCATCACATCAGAGGTCCCTCCATCACATCAGAGGTCCCTCCATCAAATCAGAGGTTACCCCATTGCATCAGAGGTTTCCCCATCACATCAGAAGTCGCCCATCATATGAGGGGCCCCCATCACATCAGAGGTCCCCCATCACTTCAGAGGTCCCCCTATCACTTCAGAGGTCCCTCCATCACATCAGAGGTCCTCCATCACATCAGAGGTCCCCCCATCACATCAGAGGTCCCCCCATCACATCAGAGGCCTCCCCATCACATCAGAGGTCCCCCCATATCATTAGAGGTCCCTATCACATCAGACCTTCCCCCATCACATCAGAGGTCCCCCATATCATTAGAGGTCCCCATCACAACAGAGGTCCCCCATCACATCAGAGGTCCCCCCTCATCACATCAGAGGTCCCTCCATCAAATCAGAGGTTACCCCATTGCATCAGAGGTTTCCCCATCACATCAGAAGTCGCCCATCATATGAGGGGCCCCCATCACATCAGAGGTCCCCCATCACATCAGAGGTCCCTCCATCACATCAGAGGTGTCCCTGTGACATCAGACGTCCCCCATCTCATCAGAAGTCCCCAGTCAAATCAGAGGTTACCCCATTGCATCAGAGGTTTCCCCGTCACATCAGAAGTCGCCCATCATATCAGGGGCCCCCATCACATCAGAGATCCCCCCATCACATCAGAGGTCCCCCATCACATCAGACGTCCCCCCATCACATCAGAGGTCCCCCCCATCACATCAGAGGCCTCCCCATCACATCAGAGGTCCCCCCATATCATTAGAGGTCCCCATCACATCAGACGTTCCCCCATCACATCAGAGGTCCCCCATATCATTAGAGGTCCCCATCAAATCAGAGGTCCCCCATCACATCAGAGGTCCCCCCTCATCACATCAGAGGTCCCTCCATCACATCAGAGGTCCCTCCATCAAATCAGAGGTTACCCCATTGCATCAGAGGTTTCCCCATCACAACAGAAGTCGCCCATCATATGAGGGGCCCCCATCACATCAGAGGTCCCCCATCACTTCAGTGGTCCCCCCATCATATCAAAGGTCCTTCCATCACATCAGAGGTCCCCCATATCATTAGAGGTTCCCCATCTAATTAGATGTCGCTCTTCACATCAGAGGTTCCCCATCACATTAGAGGTCTCTCGTAACACCAGAGGTTCCTCCATCACATCAGAGCCCCATCACATCAGAGGTTCCCCATCGAATTAGATGTCGCTCTTCACATCAGAGGTTCCTCCATCACTTTAGAGGTTCCCTATCACATTAGAGGTCTCTCGTCACATCAGAGGTTCCTCCATCACATCAGAGGTCCCCCCACAACATCAGAGCCCCATCACATCAGGGGTCCCCCAACATCAGAGCCCCATCACATCAAAGGTTCCCCATTACATCAGAGGTCCCCCATCCCTTGAGAGGTCCCCCCATCACTTCAAAGGTTCCCCAATCACATCAGAAGTCCCCCATCACATCAGAGGTCCCCCATCCCTTCATAGGTCCCCCCATCCCTTCAGAGGTCCCCCATCACTTCAGAGGTCCCCCCATCACATCAGAGGTCCCCCCATCCCTTTATAGGTCCCCCATCCCTTCAGAGGTCCCCCATCACTTCAGAGGTCCCCCCATCACAACAGAGGTCCCTCCATCCCTTCATAGGTCCCCCTATCACTTCAGAGGTCCCACCATCACATCAGAGATCCCCCATCCCTTAATAGGTCCCCCATCCCTTCAGAGGTTCCCCCATCCCTTCAGAGGTCCCCCCATCACTTCAGAGGTCCCCCCATCACATCAAAGGTTCCTCTATCACATGAGAAGTCCCCCCATCACATCAGAGCTCTCCCATCATGTCAGAGGTTCCCCCATCATATTAGAGGTTCCCCCATCACATTAGAGATCCCCCCATCACATCAGAGATCCCCCGTCATGTCAGAGTCCCCCGTCATGTCAGAGTCCCCCTATCACATCAGAGTTCCCCCTTTACATCAGAGTCAACCCTTCAGGTCAGAGGCCCCCCTATTACATTAGAGTTCCCCTATACATGAGCCCCCCTCACATCAAAGGGCCCCATTTACTTCAGAGTCACTCTTCTGGTCAGAGGCCCTTCATCAACTCATGACACTGATCCATGGCCAATTGGGTCCCTAGCTCACAAAACCATGGGGGAACTCAGACAGCACTCTGGTTCAGAAACTCTGGCCCAGAGTATACTGGAGGTACTCAATGGGAATTTACAATACGATCATTTTTACTTTAGGATTCTTATTTACTAAGGTTCCTGGTCTATGGGGTATTTCAGGTCAATGCTTGTAACACTAAAGTTGGGCTTTTGCAGGGTTTTCCATTTCCAGGGTGTACTAGAGCAGCATAGGTTGTAGTTCTTTCCCTTTTTGCTCCCCCTTCCTGCTGATGCACCCAAGTGAACTGTCCTTTCTACTAACAGGTCCTCTTTGAAGATGCCTTCGGAGAGCCGGAAGGGTCGCACAGTATCCCGGGCGTCTGGGGGATGTCCTACAAGACATTCAACGGGGTGAAGAACTGCTGTTACATCGTGCTGTCCGTGCTGTGCGGTTGCCCACTGGCCTTCTGCTGGGCGTTGGAGTTCGCCTGCGTCCAGTGCTGCCACATCTGGTGCGTCGGGCCCTGCATACGCATGTGGAACATGAACTTCGCCTGTATGAAGTTGTTCTGGAGCTCCTGCGTCCACTGTCTGTGCGACCCGTGCCACAAGTCCCTCGGCCTTTGCCTCAGTTTAATCAAGGTCCACAAAACGGAAGGATAAATGGACTGATGACCCCAACACCGATCTCCAAAACCGGACCTGGCCATACCAAACCCGCACCACCAACGTCCAACCTGACCCTCCAAGTCACTGTGGCCTGTCACCGCCTATGGCAATACCGAGCCATGACCGTCATTGATTCTCTATATTTCTTGTATATGAATAAAGAGTTTTCCACTTCAGTTCCATGTGTGAAAAATGTGTCCATAGAAAGGCTGCCGGGGTTCACATAGATTCTTAATTTTAGTATCAGATATATTTTTTCATGTTTGGTGCATGCAAGTTATTAATGTGTCAGTGTAACCCTTCCAGGTATTTATTACTTCTCATACAGACCACAGGACTCCCCCTGATGATGCCTTCATCTGCTTTTCTCTCCCGAAAGTGGAGTTCCACCCTAAAAAAAAAAAAATTTGCAAAAAAAATTTGCAAAAAAAATAGAAAAAAAAAAGAATTTTTACTCACCAGAAATACCGGTTGCTGTGCGGAAGTCCCTAATCTGCCCCTTCCTTATCCGCGGCTGGTCTTCCTCCGCATCCTCCTCACGTTCTCTTCTGGTGAATGGGGCGCGCTGCCTTCTGGGAACTGTGTGTATCCCAGAGAGCAGCCGCCCATTCAGAAAACAGTGCGAGACTCGCGCATGCGCAGTAGGAAACAGGCAGTGAAGCCGCACGGCTTCACTGCCTGTTTCCCTTACTGAGGATGGCGGCGCCAGGAGCTGCCAGGATCGAGGGATCGGCCTCGGGGAGGGGGGGGGGGGCTGATATTGCGGGCGAGTAGGACAGGCAAGTGTCCTTGTTAAGTGTTTGTAGCTGCTGACTTTAAAAAAAAAATCGCGGGTGGAACCCCACTTGAAGGACAGCACTGTCTTTGTTCAGGCATCATCCAGGGTCACCATCTACTTCCTGGACTGAGAAGACAGCTCAGAAATGATACATTTACAACAAGTGTATCTTGATGAGACCATATTGTGACTTGCTACAAAGTTACAATGTACAATCTGATCACTGGGGGGAGGGGAGACTGAGAAAATGCTTCCTCCTCCTTCTACAAAGTAACAATGCACAGTCTGATCACTGGGAGAGGGTTATAACCCCCTTCACCAAAAAAATCCCAACTATTGAGCATTCCCACTGACCACCAATGTAATGCCTCGTACACACGATCAGTTTTCCCGACAAGAAAAGTGTGATGTGAGCTTTTTGTCAGGAATTCCGACCGTGTGTAGGCTCCATCACACTTTTTCTGTCAGAATTCCTGGCAAGAAAAGATTGAGAGCAGGTTCTCTATTTTCCTGACAGGAAAAATTCCTATCGGGAATCGCGCTCGTCTGTATGCAATTACGACGCAAAAAAAACACACATGCTCAGAATCAAGCAGAAGAGCCAAACAGCCTATTGAACATCATTTTTCTCGGCTCATCGTACATGTTGTACGTCACCGCGTTATTGACGTTCGGAATTTCAGACAAGATTTGTGTGACCGTATGTATGCAAGACAAGTTTGAGCCGTTTTCCTGCAGAAAAACTGATCGTGTGTACGAGGTATAAGGAACATTCTTCTCACTGATCACCAATGTAAGGAACATTCTTCCCACTGATCACCAATCTAAGGAACATTCTTCCCACTGACCACCAATGTAAGGAACATTCTTCTCACTGATCACCAATGTAAGGAGCATTCTTCTCACTGATCACCAATGTAAGGAGCATTCTTCCCACTGATCACCAATGTAAGGAGCATTCTTCTCACTGATCACCAATGTAAGGAACATTCTTCCCACTGATCACCAATGTAAGGAACATTCTTCCCACTGATCACCAATGTAAGGAACATTCTTCTCACTGATCACCAATGTAAGGAACATTCTTCCCACTGATCACTAATGTAAGGAACATTCTTCTCACTGATCACCAATGTAAGGAACATTCTTCCCACTGATCACCAATGTAAGGAACATTCTTCCCACTGATCACCAATGTAAGGAGCATTCTTCCCACTGATCACCAATGTAAGGGACATTCTTCCCACTGATCACCAATGTAAGGAGCATTCTTCCCACTGATCACCAATGTAAGGGACATTCTTCTCACTGATCACCAATATAAGGAACATTCTTCTCACTGATCACCAATGTAAGGAACATTCTTCCCACTGATCACCAATCTAAGGAACATTCTTCCCACTGACCACCAATGTAAGGAACATTCTTCTCACTGATCACCAATGTAAGGAGCATTCTTCTCACTGATCACCAATGTAAGGAGCATTCTTCCCACTGATCACCAATGTAAGGATCATTCTTCTCACTGATCACCAATGTAAGGAGCATTCTTCCCACTGATCACCAATGTAAGGAACATTCTTCCCACTGATCACCAATGTAAGGAACATTCTTCCCACTGATCACCAATGTAAGGAACATTCTTCCCACTGATCACCAATGTAAGGAGCATTCTTCTCACTGATCACCAATGTAAGGAACATTCTTCTCACTGATCACCAATGTAAGGAACATTCTTCCCACTGATTACCAATGTAAGGAACATTCTTCTCACTGATCACCAATGTAAGGAACATTCTTCCCACTGATTACCAATGTAAGGAACATTCTTCTCACTGATCACCAATGTAAGGAACATTCTTCCCACTGATTACCAATGTAAGGAACATTCTTCTCACTGATCACCAATGTAAGGAACATTCTTCCCACTGATCACCAATGTAAGGAACATTCTTCCCACTGATCACCAATGTAAGGAACATTCTTCTCACTGATCACCAATGTAAGGAACATTCTTCCCACTGACCACCAATGTAAGGAACATTCTTCCCACTGATCACCAATGTAAGGAACATTCTTCCCACTGATCACCAATGTAAGGGACATTCTTCTCACTGATCACCAATATAAGGAACATTCTTCTCACTGATCACCAATGTAAGGGAACATTCTTCTCACTGATCACCAATGTAAGGGACATTCTTCCCACTGATCACCAATGTAAGGGACATTCTTCTCACTGATCACCAATGTAAGGAACATTCTTCCCACTGATCACCAATGTAAGGGACATTCTTCCCACTGATCACCAATGTAAGGGACATTCTTCCCACTGATCACCAATGTAAGGGACATTCTTCCCACTGATCACCAATGTAAGGGACATTCTTCTCACTGATCACCAATGTAAGGAACATTCTTCCCACTGATCACCAATGTAAGGAACATTCTTCCCACTGATCACCAATGTAAGGGACATTCTTCTCACTGATCACCAATGTAAGGAACATTCTTCTCACTGATCACCAATGTAAGGGAACATTCTTCTCACTGATCACCAATGTAAGGAACATTCTTCTCACTGATCACCAATGTAAGGAACATTCTTCCCACTGATCACCAATGTAAGGGACATTCTTCTCACTGATCACCAATGTAAGGAACATTCTTCCCACTGATCACCAATGTAAGGGACATTCTTCCCACTGATCACCAATGTAAGGAACATTCTTCTCACTGATCACCAATGTAAGGAACATTCTTCCCACTGATCACCAATGTAAGGAGCATTCTTCCCACTGATCACCAATGTAAGGGACATTCTTCCCACTGATCACCAATGTAAGGAACATTCTTCTCACTGATCACCAATGTAAGGAACATTCTTCTCACTGATCACCAATGTAAGGAACATTCTTCTCACTGATCACCAATGTAAGGGACATTCTTCTCACTGATCACCAATGTAAGGAACATTCTTCTCACTGATCACCAATGTAAGGGACATTCTTCTCACTGATCACCAATGTAAGGAACATTCTTCTCACTGATCACCAATGTAAGGGACATTCTTCTCACTGATCACCAATGTAAGGGACATTCTTCTCACTGATCACCAATGTAAGGGACATTCTTCCCACTGATCACCAATGTAAGGGACATTCTTCTCACTGATCACCAATGTAAGGAACATTCTTCCCACTGATCACCAATGTAAGGAACATTCTTCCCACTGATCACCAATGTAAGGGACATTCTTCTCACTGATCACCAATGTAAGGGACATTCTTCCCACTGATCACCAATGTAAGGAACATTCTTCTCACTGATCACCAATGTAAGGAACATTCTTCCCACTGATCACCAATGTAAGGAACATTCTTCCCACTGATCACCAATGTAAGGGACATTCTTCTCACTGATCACCAATGTAAGGGACATTCTTCTCACTGATCACCAATGTAAGGGACATTCTTCCCACTGATCACCAATGTAAGGAACATTCTTCTCACTGATCACCAATGTAAGGAACATTCTTCCCACTGATCACCAATGTAAGGAACATTCTTCCCACTGACCACCAATGTAAGGAACATTCTTCTCACTGATCACCAATGTAAGGAACATTCTTCTCACTGATCACCAATGTAAGGAACATTCTTCTCACTGATCACCAATGTAAGGAACATTCTTCTCACTGATCACCAATGTAAGGAACATTCTTCTCACTGATCACCAATGTAAGGAACATTCTTCTCACTGATCACCAATGTAAGGAACATTCTTCTCACTGATCACCAATGTAAGGAACATTCTTCTCACTGATCACCAATGTAAGGAACATTCTTCTCACTGATCACCAATGTAAGGAACATTCTTCTCACTGATCACCAATGTAAGGAACATTCTTCCCACTGATCACCAATGTAAGGAACATTCTTCCCACTGACCACCAATGTAAGGGACATTCTTCCCACTGATCACCAATGTAAGGAACATTCTTCTCACTGATCACCAATGTAAGGAACATTCTTCCCACTGATCACCAATGTAAGGAACATTCTTCTCACTGATCACCAATGTAAGGAACATTCTTCTCACTGATCACCAATGTAAGGAACATTCTTCTCACTGATCACCAATGTAAGGAACATTCTTCTCACTGATCACCAATGTAAGGAACATTCTTCCCACTGATCACCAATGTAAGGAACATTCTTCTCACTGATCACCAATGTAAGGAACATTCTTCCCACTGATCACCAATGTAAGGGACATTCTTCTCACTGATCACCAATGTAAGGAACATTCTTCTCACTGATCACCAATGTAAGGAACATTCTTCTCACTGATCACCAATGTAAGGAACATTCTTCCCACTGATCACCAATGTAAGGAACATTCTTCTCACTGATCACCAATGTAAGGAACATTCTTCTCACTGATCACCAATGTAAGGAACATTCTTCTCACTGATCACCAATGTAAGGAACATTCTTCTCACTGATCACCAATGTAAGGAACATTCTTCTGACTGATCACCAATGTAAGGAACATTCTTCTCACTGATCACCAATGTAAGGGACATTCTTCTCACTGATCACCAATGTAAGGAACATTCTTCTCACTGATCACCAATGTAAGGAACATTCTTCCCACTGATCACCAATGTAAGGGACATTCTTCTCACTGATCACCAATGTAAGGAACATTCTTCCCACTGATCACCAATGTAAGGGACATTCTTCTCACTGATCACCAATGTAAGGGACATTCTTCTCACTGATCACCAATGTAAGGAACATTCTTCTCACTGATCACCAATGTAAGGAACATTCTTCCCACTGATCACCAATGTAAGGGACATTCTTCTCACTGATCACCAATGTAAGGAACATTCTTCCCACTGATCACCAATGTAAGGGACATTCTTCTCACTGATCACCAATGTAAGGAACATTCTTCCCACTGATCACCAATGTAAGGGACATTCTTCTCACTGATCACCAATGTAAGGGACATTCTTCCCACTGATCACCAATGTAAGGAACATTCTTCTCACTGATCACCAATGTAAGGAACATTCTTCTCACTGATCACCAATGTAAGGAACATTCTTCCCACTGATCACCAATGTAAGGAACATTCTTCCCACTGACCACCAATGTAAGGGACATTCTTCCCACTGATCACCAATGTAAGGAACATTCTTCTCACTGATCACCAATGTAAGGAACATTCTTCCCACTGATCACCAATGTAAGGAACATTCTTCTCACTGATCACCAATGTAAGGAACATTCTTCTCACTGACCTCCAATGTAAGGAACATTCTTCTCACTGATCACCAATGTAAGGGACATTCTTCTCACTGATCACCAATGTAAGGAACATTCTTCTCACTGATCACCAATGTAAGGAACATTCTTCTCACTGATCACCAATGTAAGGAACATTCTTCCCACTGATCACCAATGTAAGGAACATTCTTCTCACTGATCACCAATGTAAGGAACATTCTTCTCACTGATCACCAATGTAAGGAACATTCTTCCCACTGATCACCAATGTAAGGGACATTCTTCTCACTGACATCCAATGTAAGGAACATTCTTCTCACTGATCACCAATGTAAGGAACATTCTTCCCACTGATCACCAATGTAAGGAACATTCTTCTCACTGATCACCAATGTAAGGAACATTCTTCCCACTGATCACCAATGTAAGGAACATTCTTCTCACTGACATCCAATGTAAGGAACATTCTTCTCACTGATCACCAATGTAAGGAACATTCTTCTCACTGATCACCAATGTAAGGAACATTCTTCCCACTGATCACCAATGTAAGGAACATTCTTCTCACTGATCACCAATGTAAGGGACATTCTTCCCACTGATCACCAATGTAAGGGACATTCTTCTCACTGATCACCAATGTAAGGGACATTCTTCTCACTGATCACCAATGTAAGGAACATTCTTCCCACTGATCACCAATGTAAGGAACATTCTTCCCACTGATCACCAATGTAAGGAACATTCTTCTCACTGATCACCAACGTAAGGAACATTCTTCTCACTGATCACCAACGTAAGGAACATTCTTCTCACTGATCACCAAGGTAAGGAACATTCTTCTCACTGATCACCAATGTAAGGAACATTCTTCTCACTGATCACCAAGGTAAGGTACATTCTTCTCACTGATCACCAATGTAAGGAACATTCTTCTCACTGATCACCAATGTAAGGAACATTCTTCCCACTGATCACCAATGTAAGGGACATTCTTCTCACTGATCACCAATGTAAGGAACATTCTTCTCACTGATCACCAACGTAAGGAACATTCTTCTCACTGATCACCAATGTAAGGAACATTCTTCTCACTGATCACCAATGTAAGGAACATTCTTCTCACTGATCACCAATGTAAGGTACATTCTTCTCACTGATCACCAATGTAAGGAACATTCTTCCCACTGATCACCAATGTAAGGGACATTCTTCTCACTGATCACCAATGTAAGGAACATTCTTCTCACTGATCACCAATGTAAGGAACATTCTTCTCACTGATCACCAATGTAAGGAACATTCTCCCCACTGATCACCAATGTAAGGAGCATTCTTCCCACTGATCACCAATGTAAGGAACATTCTTCCCACTGATCACCAATGTAAGGAACATTCTTCCCACTGATCACCAATGTAAGGAACATTCTTCCCACTGATCACCAATGTAAGGGACATTCTTCTCACTGATCACCAATGTAAGGAACATTCTTCTCACTGATCACCAACGTAAGGAGCATTCTTCTCACTGATCACCAATGTAAGGAGCATTCTTCCCACTGATCACCAATGTAAGGAACATTCTTCTCACTGATCACCAATGTAAGGAACATTCTCCCCACTGATCACCAATGTAAGGAACATTCTTCCCACTGATCACCAATGTAAGGAACATTCTTCTCACTGATCACCAATGTAAGGAACATTCTTCTCACTGATCACCAATGTAAGGAACATTCTTCTCACTGATCACCAATGTAAGGAACATTCTTCCCACTGACCACCAATGTAAGGAGCATTCTTCTCACTGATCACCAATGTAAGGGACATTCTTCTCACTGATCACCAATGTAAGGAACATTCTTCTCACTGACCACCAATGTAAGGAGCATTCTTCTCACTGATCACCAATGTAAGGAACATTCTTCCCACTGACCACCAATGTAAGGAACATTCTTCTCACTGATCACCAATGTAAGGAACATTCTCCCCACTGATCACCAATGTAAGGGACATTCTTCTCACTGATCACCAATGTAAGGAACATTCTTCCCACTGATCACCAATGTAAGGAACATTCTTCCCACTGATCACCAATGTAAGGAACATTCTTCTCACTGATCACCAATGTAAGGAACATTCTTCTCACTGATCACCAATGTAAGGAACATTCTTCCCACTGACCACCAATGTAAGGAACATTCTTCCCACTGATCACCAATGTAACAAAGACCCTTCTTCTAGTGACCAACACATTAATGGGGCCCCTTTCCCACTTACCACCAGTGGCAGAGATCATTTTACTGACCATCAATGTAAGTGAGCATTTCCTCACCAACCACCAATGTGAGGGAACACTGGGATTTTCTCAGTTTTTCCTTTTTTCTAGTTATTATTTTTATTATTAACCACTTGCCGACCGCTCACGGCATATATATGTCGGCAGAATTGCTAGTACAGGCACAATCACGTACCTGTACGTGGCCCTTTAACTGCCGACGTCGGGGTCGCGCGCGTGCTGTCGGCGGCGCGCTCCCGACTCCCTGCCTTCCCCGTGAGTGGGACCGCGGACCCCGCGGACTCGATCGCCGCGGGGATCCCCGCGATCGTCTCACGGAGGCTCGGAGCGGGGAGATGTGTGTGTAAACACAACATCTCCCCGCTCCCCTACTGACAATGTCAGCGATCTCCGTTCTGTGTAATCACAGCGGAGATCGGTGACTTGTCAGTCGTAGCCACGCCCCCACACAGTAGTAAACACTCCCCTAGGCACACTTAAACCCTTCAGCGCCCCTAGTGGTTAACCCCTTCACTGCCAGTGTCATTTTCACAGTAATCAGTGCATTTTTATAGCACTGATCGCTGTGAAAATGACAATGGTCCCAAAAATGTGTCAAAAGTGTCCGATGTCTCCGCCATAATGTCGCAGTCATGAAAAAAATCGCTGATCGCCGCCATTACTAGTAAAAAAAAAAATAATAATAATAAAAATGCCTTAAAACTATCCCCTATTTTGTAAACGCTATAATTTTTGCGCAAACCAATCAATAAACGCCGATTGCATTTTTTTAACCAAAAATATGTAGAAGAATACGTATCGGCCTAAACTGAGGAAAAAATTTTTTTTTATATATTGTTTGGGGATATTATAGCAAAAAGTAAAAAATATGTCATTTAAAAAAAAAAATTTGCTCTATTTTTGTTTATAGAGCAAAAAATAAAAACCGCAGAGGTGATCAAATACCACCAAAAGAAAGCTCTATTGTCAGTTAAAGCGACGCAGTGCCGAATCGCAAAAAGGGGCCTGGTCCTTTAGCTACAAAATGGTTCGGGGCTTAATTGGTTAATAATGTAAATAAAACGAATAATAATAATAATGTAGATATAATAACTATTAGGGGGTCTCCTGAGACCTGAAAGGTATTTCGAGGGATCCTCCAAGGATGGGAAAGGCCGGTCTAGAGGGTTAAAGTCCTCCAGAGGAACCTCCCCCTCTATTATCCCTCTAATTGTATTGTCTCTATGGCTTTCCTGGTTGTCAGACAATTACTTTGTTGCGTCTAAATTTTTAATTGGCTTCACCTTTCCATGCAGGGAGGTGCGAGACGTTCTCAGGACGTTGGAACCTCACGACACTCCTAACTACACTTCTCATGTTTCTAACGTGGCGTGGCCCTGCGGCTTCACAAATATTTGTAGGGACACAACAAAGCCCTCTGCGTGGGTTGGTGACTCTCTGTAGTTTGGCTCTCTGTGCTGGCAAGCTGGCCGGGATGCTGGGAATTCTACTATTGTCCTTGTACCAATCACCCATTATAGGGACACCTGAGACGTATTTGTAGATGAATTGGAATAATACAAAATAATGATCACTCTGCTTGTTCACACTAGCAGCTGGGGGTACTTTTACCGCCCCCCCCCCTCCTTTCCCCAACCACTACCGCTAAGGGGGGTAGCACTGGTCCTCCTGTTCGGGGGCCCAGGCTCTATATGTTCAACGAGGGGCCCATACAGCTCTATGGCAGTTCACTAGACCAGCATGGTGGGGAGCAATTACTGGAGCTGATCCCCCCCCCCGTGACTCCCCCTGAATCTCAACCATCTTCTCCTCTCCCTCCCGCTTGATTCCAGAAATTGTGTCCCCCCCCCCCCCCCCTGCTATCTGATCACCCCACATAATTAGACCCTCACTTCCTGCAGCTCCAATCCCCCTGTGGGGGGGGGGGGGGGGACACCTGCTGGGTGTCAGGATGGAGAGTGGGGGGGGGGGACCAGTAAACATGTTTGGTGGCCCCTTCATTTCTTGAATGAACACAGTAACCAATGGGTAACAATCATCCCTGTGTTCATTTATAAGGCTTGGTTCACGTATATGTGAATCGGATGCGTTTTGAACTACGTAAGGACCAACCGCCGTCGTTATAAGTCGCTATTTTGACGTTAAATACAGTTGTTATGGCTACCATAACCCCAGTATTTTTTTAAAAAACGACAGACTGCCCTCTTTAAGATAAAAGTGGTCTCTGCGGCGGATTCGCCGCAAGATCACTTTTATCGGCGGCAGGGGAGGCCCCCAGCGATCTGGTCGCCTCCGCCGCTTATCGGAGCCGATCGATTCCTCTCCCCTCACTGCCTGGATGCCGGGTGAGGGAATGCTGGCCCCCGCAACATCAGACGTCACTTCCGCCCAATGCTCTTAAAGGCGAAATTTGTATTATTTTAATTTTTTCCTAAATGACATTTCTTTTTTATTTCTTTATTTATTTTTATTGCATTTTAGTGTAAATATGAGATGTGATGTCTTTTTAAGAGGACCTGTCATGCTTTTTTTCTATAAAACATAAAAAGTAAAAGAAATAATAAAAAAATTTAAGCGCCCCGTCCTGCCAAGCTCGCACACAGAAGCGAACGCATACGTGAGTAGCGCCGCATATGAAAACGGTGTTCAAACCACACATGTGAGGTTTCGCCGCGATCGGTAGAGCGAGAGCAATAATTGTAGCCCTAGACCTCCTCTGTAACTCAAAACTGGTAACCTGTAGGAATTTTTAAACGTCGCCAATGGAGATTTTTAAGGGTAAAAGTTTGTCGCCATTCCACGAGCGGGCGCAATTTTGAAGCGTGACATGTTGGGTATCAATTTACTCGGCGTACCATTATCTTTCACAATATAAAAAAAAAATGGGCTAACTTTACTGTTACTGTCTTATTTTTGTATGAAAAAAAGTGTATTCTTTCCAAAAAAAGTGCAATTGTAAGACCGCTGCGCTAATACGGTGCGACAGAAAGTATTGCAACAACCGCCATTTTATTCTCTGGGGTGTCTAAAAAATAATATATATAATGTTTGGGGGTTCTAAGTAATTTTCTAGCAAAAAAAATATTTTAACTTGTAAAAACCGAGTCTTTATTCCCCTGCAAAGTAAAAGCACAATGGGCTAGTGTGCATCGCATACTAGCCCTCTATGTTGCACTTACCTGCAAACGAAGCCCGCAATGTGCCCAAGGTCCCCGCTGGTGGCCGCGTCAATCTTCACCCCTCTGCCTTCCGGGGCAGTGGACTCTGGCTCTGTGACTGGCCGGAGTCGCGTGACATCACGGTCCTTATAGAAATGGTACGATCGTGCCCTTTCTTCAGTGCGTATGCGCTGATGATGTCGGCGCAAGCGTGTATGGTAAATATCTCCTAAACCGTGCGGGTTAAGGAGATATTTTTAGTACCTACAGCCTTATTATAGGATTACCTGTAGGTAAAAGTGTTGTGTAAGGGTTTACAACCACTTTAACTGTATCCGATTCTCAGGCTTTTAATGGAGCCGCATGTCCGGGGCTGTTTCTGAAAAGGGTCCTGTGCGATTTTGGGTCCGGTATAGGTGCGAGCCCAAGTAAAATTTTGCACCTGAATCGCACCGGACTCCGGACTGCAAACCACAGCTGTACATGTGTGAACCTAGCCTAACTGAAGCATAGTAAAATGTGTTTACTATGCTTCAGTTTGTGAATTACCAGGAGCCTCTGCACAGAACTTGTACTATTCATTCATTCTGCAGTGCAGCTGAGGCTGCAGAAAAGGGATGGAGGAATCGATGTCCTCAATCTCCTGGTACTCTGGCCATGTGAATGAGTGGTGTGTTCATGCAGCTAGAGCCACCTGTTGCTCTATGGGAAGGCCGCGGCTGTACAAACACAGCCACAGGTCCTAATTTGACAGGTGTGCAGGTAAGTGGCCCAAATGCACACTGTCTGTGTTTGGTGGTATACACCTGCACCCACATACCTGGGGGGGGGGCCTGTCAGGTAGGCTGTATGGGGGCCCCATGATTTCTTACAGCAGCCCTTTGTACACATGCTACAGCCACAGCAGGAATTGAACCCCCTGTTGGCTCTTTCAGAGAGGTTGCCAGGTAGTAGTATAGGTGGCCCGTCCATATGGGGCGCACAGACACCGCCCCCCCCCCCCCCCCCTATCCATGCGTCCGGCCTCCAAATCTACATGCAGGGCATTGGACGCATTCATTTCAATGTTTTTTTTTTAAAACACATGATTAGAGCCTGAGGCTCTAATTGGCTTCAAAAAAGCTGGTGATCGCCAGCTTCCTGTCCGTATCCCGCCATGGGGGGGGGTGGGGGTGTTGGTTTGCCACCCCCCAAATTATTGAGCAACAGCTGCCACTAAAAAACAGGCGGCTGAGCTGTGGTTTTACTGCCCCCAGCCGCCCCCTGGAATTCCACCAACACAGCTGGACAGAGAGCTGCACACATGCAAAGTATTGTGGGTGCAGCAATTTTAACTTGGGGTGCAGCGGGTGACAGGCGGCGGCAATGTCTGACAAACTCGTCCACTGAGATGAATGGGGCCGAACCCCACCATATGTGATTACGGTGCGATAGTGAAGCATTACGGGTTAAATCAAGGTGGGGAAGAGTGTATGTAGAAATGAAGTGGCTGCGAAAGGGCTGAAGATGATCAGCAGCACTGAACTGTTACAAAGGAAGAACAAATTTAAAAAGCATTTAATAAAAAAAAAAAAGTAATTTGTTTATGACACACAGCGCAAAACTCAATGTCATTCGGTTGGGGTTTACATGGACTTTAAGCACTATTTAGCATGCCTGAAGAACAGTTACAGATTGATGAATCAAGTCCAAATAACAGGATTAGAAAATGTGTTTGGCAAAGATGCTGATATTTCCTTGGAAAGCGTTACTAAACTTTTAATTGCTGAAGCGTGTGTTCTTGTTATTGGGAGAAAAAAAAATCGAGGCAAAAAAAAAACAAGAAGAATCTTTCAGAATGTATGAAGTTTCTGCCAACATTAAAAATGAATCATCTTCTTGTGTGGTTCTCCGTTCTTCCACACATTGTAACCCTTATATCTGTTATTACTGGGAGATCCGATTTTACATTTTACATTTCTTAATTAATATTATTATTGTTATTATTTTTGGGAGATCAGATGTTACATTGTAACTTATTTTATTTGCTATTAATGGGACATTGCATGTTACATTGTAAATGTTTTAATGTATTATTATTATTTGGAGATCAGATGTTACAGTTTAACTTTTTTGATTCGTTATTATTGACAGATCACGTTAGATTATAAATCTTTATTTTTTATTATTATTATTATTATTATGTGATCAGAAGCTGCACTGTAAGTTTTTTTTTTAATTTGTTATTATTGGAGGTTGCATATTACATTACAACATTATTATTATTATTATTATTATTAATGGTAGATCATGTTACAATATAACTTTGTATTCATCATTATTGGAAGATTGTGTGTGACACTGTAAACTTTAATTATCATTATTGTGAGATTGCATGTTACATTGTATTTTTATTAGGATTATTATTTGGAGATCACATGTTACTTTGTAACTTTTTTATTTGTTATTATTGCAACATTGTATGTTACATTGTAATTTTTAAATGTATTATTATTATTAATTATTATTATTATTATTATTATGAGATCAGATGTGACATTTTTACTTTCTTATTTGTTATTTTTGGGAGATCACATGTTACATTGTAAATCTTTTATTTTTTATTATTAATAGTAGTTTTTTGGTGATCAGAAGCTGCACTGTAACTTTTTTTTAATTTGTTATTATTGGGAGGTCACATATTACATTGTAACATCATTATTTTTATGAGATGAGAATGAGATGAAACATTGTCATTTTTTTCCATTTGTTATTATTGGTAGATCACATGTTACAATGTAATGATATTTATCATTATTGGAAGATTGTGTATGACAATGTAAACTTTTAATATGTCATAAGTGCTGCCCATCGGTGCCAGCCACCTGTCAGTGCCATCTAACAGTGCCAGCCACCTGTCAGTGCCATCAGTGTCCATAAGTGCCAACTATCAGTGCCATCCATTATTGGCACCTATCAGTGCCCATAAGTGCCATCAGTGCCACCTGTCAGTGCCGCCCATCAGTGCCAGACACCTGTCAGTGCCACCTATCAGTACCCATAAGTACCGCCTATCAGTGCCATCTTTCAGTGCCCATCAGTCAAACTGTCACATGACATTTAAAAAAAGTATCGGTAATCGGTATCGGCGAGTACATGAAAAAAAAAGTATCGGCACTTGTACTCGTCCTAAAAAAGTGGTATCGGGACAACCCTAATACATACATATATATATATATATATATATATATATATATATATATATACATATACATATACATACATACACACACACATATATATATATATATATATATATATATATATATATATATATATATAAATAATGTGTGTGTATGTATACATATATATATATATATATTATGAAGGGGGATTCATTATTTTATTAACATATACCACGCCGTCTGTCCGTGTATTGAGCAGTGATCCTTGGGATCGCCACTGATCACTGCTTCATAAACAGACACCTATATGTTACATTGTAACGTTATTATTATTATTATTATTATTATTTGGAGATCAGATGTTACATTGTAACTTTTTTTTTGTAATTATTGGGAGATTGCATTTTATATTGTAACTTTTTTATTTGTTATTGGGAGATTACATGATATATTGTAACTTTTTTATTTGTAATTATTGGGAGTTCAAATGTTACTTGTAAGTTTTGTATTTGTCATTATTGGTAGATCAGATGTTACATCCTGCAATCATTGTCAGTGTATATTGAGGGCACAAATTATTTTATTACATGTCCATTGTGTTAGAAGGATTCTGGTTTTTCCACACCGTTTGTTGTCAGTAATGGAAACCAATACAAATTTTGACTTTTCATAACTTAGTGACACCTCTCTGAGTGCAGAAAAAGCCCCAGGCCCTCAGGCAATGCAGATCGTGGCCCGTCTGACAATGGTCTCTATGACTTCTCAGTTGGATTATCTGGACTCTTGTTTGATGTCATCTTCCATGGAAACCAGGTGACAGCATATATATATAAAGGGACACAGAAGAGGAAGAAGACAGGACAGACATCCCTCTACCCTGACCACAGAGGAGATCTCCAACCAACATGGCTGAAGCCAAATCCATTCCCGATGAGCCAATGCCTCTGGACATGGACAATCGCGACCCCAACAACCTCAATGAGCACGTCAGGGTGAGTACAGCATCCTGCTGGGGAGCACAGACCCCTTATGTGTTGTGGGGGTCATTCTCTAAGGTCTGGTCTCTTCCAATATTACTCTGGTGTACGTTAGAGAAGTGTGGTCTTTCGACCTGGATATTCCCATTCTAGTCAACCAAATGGGGTCTTCCACAGTGCATTCAATGCAAGGAGAACATTTCTAACGCATGCATCTGTTAGCTGAAAAGTAGAAGTTCTATGTGAAATGAAAGGTCTATAACACGCCAACACATTTCGGGGGTGAGAATCTCCCTTCTTCAGGTTTGTATGAAAATCAGAGTGATTGACTCTGGATTTGACGCTGGATCACTTTTAGAAGCGACTTTCTGGTGGTTCCCAGGCTTACGTGGTCAATCGGTAGCTCCGGAGCTGGCAGTAGCTGGGCACAGAGATGAACAAAGGAAAGATGGCCTCCGCTCATCTCTATGGCCTAGGAGGACCAGAGTGACGTCATGATGTCCCTTCCGGCTCCGGCCCCATTTAAACAATGCCATTTATTTTTTAAAGCAACAAATCAATTTATTTATTTTTGGGATCTTTTGCTTTTAAAGGTACAGGAGGTTGTACTGTTATCGCAAGGGATGTATGCATTTCTTTTGATAGCAATAAAAGAGATAAAAAACAAAAACAAATTAAAGGGACAATGTAAGAATAAAAAAAAACGGTAATAAAATAATAAAATAATTGTATATATATATTTTTAAATGTCTACATTTCCCCATGCAGTGGTGAATGCATACGTAGGTCACACTCATTTATGTAAACAGTGTTCGCACCACACATGTGAGGTATCGCCGCGAACATCAGAGCGAAAACAATAGATTATATATATATATATATATATAATGTTTGAGGGTTCTAAGCAATTTTCTAGAAAAAAAAATTTGATTTTGATTTATAAACAAAGAGTGTCAGAAAAATGCCGGGTCATAAGTTTCAGTCTATGGTTCTGATATTCAATAGTCTCGATTCAATGAGAAGATGAGGCAGCAATCCAGTGCGTTCACAGATGCACTAAGGTGTGCGCAAATGTACTGGCCACTGCTAAATCAGTTACTCAGATTTTCATACAAACACTGATAAAGGGGGGTTCTGTCACCCCTGAAATACATTGGCTATTGCCTTCTAATAAAGGGCGGTGTAACATCATCTTTTACCCAAAAAATTGGGGTATATATTGTGTTTTGGGATTTTTAAAATTCAGTAAATTGTATTATTATGTTTTTGTTTTTTTTAATAATTGCATTTGAAAAACCACTGCGCAAAAACCATGTGAAATAAAAAATTGCAACATTCGCCATTTTTTCGCCATTTTATTCAGCCTCTGCTAAAAAAATATTGGCTATTGACTTCAAAGGCAATCATTTGCACCTAACCACATCCTTTTTTTGCCACTTTTCTTTTTCACCTCTAGTCTTCACCCAAGGTCCTTCAGATTGAGGGAAACCCTAGTTTTGTAGCAGCCTAACTGTTATATACTGTAGACAACTCATACCGACAGTTGTCCCTATCACCAGATCCCTCTGATTCTGCCCCATTCCAACCCAATATGACTTAGAAAAGGAAGGCGATGTCAGGGAGGGATGGTGGATGGAGGTCCAGGGAGGCTCCTTTGGATTTTAATGGAATATGAGTTGTACCAACTATCTCTCTAATACATCTATGCAAATTAATTACATTTTTAACCTTTTCCTTATTTTTCTGCTTCTTTGTGTACATACTCAACCAGTCAGTCTTCAGTTGATTCTGCTGTGACAGGTTCTCTTTAATATAAAACATACATTTTCTCTTGCTGTTAATCCTTCCTTTTATTTATAGAAGCACATTTAGCTGCTACAATTTCTGTTTAAATCTAAATATGTGAAAAAAATAAAAATAAATACAAAATAAATAAACACAATCTGAATGCCTTAACTAATTAAATTAATAAATAAATGAGATTCAAAAATATAATATAAAAATGGAAAAATAAATAAATAAAATGAAAACATATAAAATAAATAAACTGTAGCAGCTTACACTGTATTCCTTCTGTCTCTTGGGGGGTATATATTGCATGCCTGTTTTTTTATAAATGCCAGCACTACATTGTAAATTATTATTTATTTTATTTTTATTTAATGTATCAAACTATTATTTATTTTATAGATTTATATTTTATTTATTAATTTTATAGATTTTAATTTAATTTAAAGAGTTATGCCGCGTACACACGATCGGACCTTTGTCTGACCAAACCCACAATGGAATTCCGATGGAATTCCATCCGAGAAAAATAGAACATGTTCTATATTTAAACTCTGATGGAATTCATGGGAATTACTCCGATGGGGGACACACACAAGGTAGGAATTTCCGATGGAAAAAGTGCGTCTGACTTTTTCCATCGGAAATTCCTATCATGTGTACAAGGCATAATTGTAAAAGCTGCGATTGTATCACTTCCTTCACTGAGAGGCTTTTTATTGCATGCTTGTTTGTTATGAATGTGAGCACTACATTGTTATAATTTTATTTTGTTAAATTACTTTATTAAAAAAATGTAAGCATTATTTTTTTTTTAAGATTAAAATTGTATTTATTTGTTTATTAATTTATAGACCTAAAATAGAGTTATTTATTTGATGTTTTTTTATATATTTAGATTTAAAGAATAATTGTAGCAGCTGCGATTGTATCATTTCTTTCACTGAGAGGCTATTTATTGCATACTTGTTTGTTATGAATGTGAGCACTACATCGTTAAAATTTTATTTTGTTTCATTACTTTATTTATGAAATTTTATTAAATTATTTTAAGCATTATTTTTTTTTTAAAGATTTAATTTTTTTTAATTTGTTTATTAATTTATAGACCTAAAATAGAGTTATTTATTTGATGTTTTTTTATATATATATTTTGATTTAAAGAGTAATTGTAGCAGCTGCGATTGTATCATTTCCTACACTGAGAGGCTATTTATTGCACGCTTGTTTGTTATGAATGTGAGCACTACATTGTTGTTCTGTCTCAACTACAAAGCGATAAAGTTCATCTCCAGGTTGAAGTAGGCCTTACTCAAGCTGGTTTGCTATTATCCCTTGCATCGATACAGGCAGTTTAACTCAATGAATAAACTCACAGTTACGACGACAGACGATGAATCCTTTCGAATGTTCCGTTTAATGATGGATATTCATAGATAGAAAAACGTTGCAGTTGTAAGCCACATGTAAGATGTTTAGCATGGAAGATATACAGGAGTAATGACCAGAATCAGGAAGTGGAGGAGATATATAAAGAACTACGGTGAGAGAGAGAGTTCAGCTAGAAAGAAGGGGACAGATCTTAAAGACACAGAGCAAGAATAATCACATAGTGTAACACAACACTCCCCGTCTGAAATCTTTAGATTTCATAACCTTAAACTAAAATATATATTTTCAAAAAGTCCAATATTGACGAATGTCCTGGAACCTGTAATGAAAAACATGCAACAAGCAAATAATAAACGTAAGTTTAACAGGATGAAGAACATAAAGTTACAGTATGATGCCTTCAAAGAATTCCAAAGTTCTGAGTAGAACCTGTAGATGGCAGCAATGTACTCCCCGGTGTGCCAACAGCATGGCTAGTCCTTGCACAAGTCACTCACCTGGCAAAAGGAGTACTAACTCTGTAATTGGTCGACTAAAAGTTCGTGTCGATCCTCCCTTGGTTACCTTGACTTCTACCTTCCGGACTTTGTTATCGTCGCTGGGCATAACTTTAGTAATAAGACCCATAGGCCACTCATTCCGACAAACTTCCTTGTCTTTTAGAAGGATGAGGTCTCCAACCTTAAGATTCGGCTTAGATGCTTGCCATTTGTTATGACCTTGAAGGTGATGAAGATACTTTTTCTTCCAGCGATGCCAGAACACATTGGCTAGATGCTGCACCTGCTTCCATTGATGCCTGTAATGGTGTGACCGCAGCTTCTGTTTTGTACTTACAGAAGTGTGGAGTGAGGTGTTCACAGTTCTTATTTCCTTATCATCTTCAGGGTTTACTAGCCCATAGGTGGTGTCAATAGGGAGTAAGTAAGAGTCCTCACGCAGAAACCTTGGAGGTGACAGCCATAAGCTGTCCTGAAGAGCGGCAGGTGACACGGCTCTGGTCCCACAGTCAGCTGGGTTGAGTTCAGTGGGAACGTGATGCCATTGACTTGGTAGAGAGAATCTCTTGATACGTTCAACCCTGTTGCTGACGTACACATAAAATTGTTTTGTTTGGTTGTTTATGTAACCAAGTACTACCTTACTGTCTGTATAGAAGGTGAAAGAATCAATTCTAGTGTCCATTTCACTTCGTATGACCTTGGCAATTTCTACTGCTAGCACGGCTGCACAAAGTTCAAGTCTTGGTATGGTATGTACAGGCTTGGGAGTGAGTTTTGCCTTGCCTAGGACAAAACTACAGTGTGATTCTCCATTCAGTTCAGAGGTCTTCAAATAGGCTACTGCAGCAATAGCTTCAACTGATGCATCAGAGAAAATATGAATCTCTCTCCGCAGTTGAAGTGGATCCTGGAACATAGCAACGGGGAATCTGAAGTTTTTCTAGTGACTTCTAAGAATATCTCCACCTTTCCCACTTGTGTTGATTCTCACTAGGCAAGGGAGTATCCCGGTCTATGTTCTCAGTAGACAACTGTCTTAGTAAAATCTTACCTTGAATGGTAACTGGAGCAAGGAAACCCAGTGGGTCATAGATGCTATTCACCACGGACAGGACTCCTCTCTTAGTGAAGGGTTTGTCACAAGTTGACACTTGGAAGGTGAATTTGTCTTGCTTGATGTTCCACAACAAACCCAGACTTCGCTGTACAGGAGGCACATCTGTACCTAAGTCAAGGTTTTTTAGACTAGTGGCATAGTCCTCAGAGTGAAAGGCATTCATAAGTTCCTGGCTGTTGGATATAATCTTGTGCAGTCTAAGGTTTGCTACAGACAGCATCTCCTTTGTTCTGGTGAGAAGATCAATTGCTTCTTTAGCAGTTGGAAAGGACTTAAGTGCATCATCAACATAGAAGTTTCGTTCAACAAATTGACGGGCATCAGATCCATATTCAACTTCTCCAGTCTGAGCTGTTTTCCTTAGCCCATAAGTTGCCACTGCTGGGGAAGGACTGTTACCGAAGACATGTACCTTCATGCGATAATCTATAACTTCCTTGTTGAGGTCATTGTCCTTGTGCCATAGAAACCTGAGGTAGTTTCTGTTGTCTTTTCTGACGATGAAGCAGTGAAACATCTGTTGAATGTCGGCCATTACTGCTACAGGCTCTTGTCTGAAACGAATCAAGACTCCTATTAGACTGTTGTTCAAGTTGGGTCCAGTAAGGAGCATGTTGTTAAGAGAAACACCTTCGTGCTGAGCACTGGAATCAAAGACAACTCTGATTTGGTCTGGTTTGCGTGGGTGATACACGCCAAAGGATGGAAGGTACCAGCATTCTTCTCCCTACTTTAGTGGGGGAGCAGGCTCTGCATGATCTCTGTCAAATACATTTTGCATAAAGTCCACAAAGTGCTTTTGCATCTCTGGTTTCCTGCTTAAGTTTCGCTTTAAGGAGGAGAATCTACTGATGGCCTGCTGTAAGTTGTTGGGCAATCTCTCTCTTGGGAGACGAAAGGGTAGGGGTGCTACCCAGTTATTGGAGTCATCTTGAAAGAACTCATTGTCCATTACCTTGATGAATTCTTTGTCTTCCATTGAAGGAGCCAGTATGTCATCTTCACTGGTTGCATTAAACACTGTAGAGCCGAAGTCGCCATCATGGCAGGAGAAAGGGCTTGTGTCACCTGAGATACCATGTTGCCATTTGTGGCTGGCTATCTTCTCTTTCACCCAGTAGTGATGTGGGCATGGCTCAAAGTAAGTGTTTCGGCCATTTGGCAGAACATTTGTCTTGAATGACGAAATGTTGGTAGGTCTTTTCATTTTTCCTATGCAGACATTGCCTATGATGACCCACCCTTAGATCTGTGCGCTGGGCAAATGGGGCATCTGGGGGTCCACTGACTTGTCTGTGTAGCTTGTGAACTCTTAGAATGTCTCTTCCTAACAGAAGAAGGATCTGAGCATCTTTGTCAAGCGGCGGTATCTCATTTGCTATTACCTTGAGGTGAGGGTGATGGAAAGCAGCAGCTGGAGTAGGGATTTCTTCCCTGTTAGCAGGTATCTGATTGCACTCAACAAGTGTAGGTAAGGGTAATTGCAAGTTACCTTTGAGAGAAGATACCATGAGTCCATGAGCCCTTCTTCCAGAAACCTCTATAGTTCCACTACAGGTACCCAAGGTGTAAGGATGAGCTTCGCCTTTTATTTCAAATAGATTGAACAATTCAGATTTTGCAAGTGATCGATTGCTCTGATCGTCTAAGATAGCATATGCCTTTAGAGACTTTTCTGGTTGATCCTTGTGGTATATGCTCACCAAGCATATCTTAGCACAGGACTTACCACAGCGGTCTTCTCCACAAACCTCAGTGCAGGATGAAGAAATGATGGTAGAATTAGGCACTTGGTCTGTATTCTCCCCGCCATGCGTTAACCTGGGAGGAGTGTTGGCAGGTTGTGCAGAGCTGGGCTCAAGAGGATGGAGGGCTTGCACATGTTCTTCAGAGCCACACTCTATGCACTTGATGGACACATTACAGTCCCTTGCAAAATGTTCTGTAGAAGCACAGCACCTGAAACATACCCTAAATGTCTTTAAAAGCTCCTTGCGCTCTTCCAGAGGCTTTTTCCTAAAGCCGATACATTTATTGAGGGGGTGTGGCTTCTTGTGTATGGGACACTCTCTGTTAGGGTTTTCAATCTTCCTACTCTGTTTGTTCGTGGCCAGAACTGTGGTAGGAGTGGGAAGGATGTCAGTCTTTTTCACGGACACTGGGCCTCTATGGTTTCTGTAGTTGCCCTGAAGACTGGTACTCTTAGGAAAGGGTGAGAAGAGGCTGTACTCACCGTAGGAAAAACTTGGATCGTTCTTGGTCTCTGCAATTTTCCTGATGAATTCACAGAAGAAAGAGAATGGAGGGAAGGAAACCTTGTTCTCTCTTTTGTATGATGACCCTAGTGCAGTCCATTTCTCTTGCAAACCATACGGGAGCTTGGAGACAATTGGGTTTACCCCTCTTGGAGTGTCAAGGTAACTGAGTCCAGGTAGTTTTGGGTCTGTCTTGGCTAGCTGAAGCTCAAGGAGAAGGTCACTCAGTCTCTGGAACTCCTTGTTGTCCTTACCAGATATCTTTGGGAAAGTTTCCAGACGCATGAACAAAGCATTTTCTATAGCTTCTGGACTGCCATAACTTTGCTCTAGTCGCTCCCATGCAGCTGTGAGGCCTGCAGTAGGATTGTCCATGAAAACCGATCTTAATGGCTTAACACGTGCAGCAGATAGAGGACCAAGCCATTTGATCAGCAGATTCAATTCTTGATCAGCTGTAATGCCAATATTGCTGATTGTAGTTCTGAAGGCACATTTCCAACTTCTGTAGTTCTCAGGTTGGTCATCAAAACTTGTAAGACCAGTCTTTGTGAGCTCCCTGCGAAGCATGTACCTCACAAACTCTTCTGTCTCAGTTGTCTCCGCCTTTATGTGAGATGCTGTTGGCTGTATGGTGCTGATTGCGTTATCTTTGACATTGTTGTTAAAGGACACAGGGAAATATGGTGCAGCAGATGCATCCAGGTGAGTGGCTTGCTTGAAGTCAGTTGTTCCAATGGTACGTTGATTCAAGGCTGTACCGATGACTGGAGATTGATGACTTGCTTGAAGCTTGCGCTGATGCTCTGTGACGTATGAAGGCAGGCAAGGTAGGCAGGTAGGAAATGCAGTGGAGTGATTTTGAGTGCAGGAAGTTGCTGGAGCCTCTTTAACTTGAAGCTCTGAAGGAGTCTCTATGTAGTCGGGAGCATTGGAGACAATGGAGTGTGCACTGCAGTGGCTTAGGACATAGTCTTTAGTGCGTTTGAGGGGGTCTTCCATATCTGCTATGTTTAGGTTAATGCTGTCTTTCTCACTTGCACCTTCGTCTGCACTGATAGCTTGCTGTAGGACCCTTAGCTTTGCCATAGCTGCGTCATGTTTACACTGTTCATTTAAGGTTTCCATTGTTGCTCTTTGAAGTGCTGACTGCGCTTCCAACTCTGCCCTTTGAGCTTCCAACTCTGCTCTTTTTTCTGCATATGCCACCTGCACTTTGCTGGCTTCCACTTCAGTGCGGGCATTAATAAGTCGCTCACTGAGTGTTGAGTATCTTGAACTATGGGATCTTGACGAGTTTTTAGAACGTCTGGAGGAAACAGATCTGTGAGATGCAGTGTCCTGTAACAGCTTTATTTTTGCTTCTGGCTTTAATCTGGTTTGCTGGATAAAACTGTCTCTTTCAATATTGAGAGCATTGACACGCTTTAATTGTGTCATCGCACTTTCTATATTCATGTTTTGCAAGACATTAGTGAATTTGATGCTGGTAAGCTGATAAAGCTCATATGAGGCAGAAAGTTGTTTAATGGCGCCCTCTAGTGTCAGTGGTTCACGTTCAACAGACACTGTATTGGCTTCAGCAAGGATTTTCTCCCAGACTAATTCCAAGCTATTTGACAATTCAGTCCTTGAAGCTTCATAATTCTCCATTACTTTCCAAGTGGGTTTAACTGAGCGTTTGGGTAACTCAGTTTCTTCAGGAACTTGTGGGGAGGTATATGTGAGTTCACATGCAGAAGCTTGGTCACTCATGATAGCAGACTGACTGTGAAAGCAGGCAGGATCTGTGTGCTGAAATATGACACTGTGCAGATTGTCTCAGGCTATAAGGCTGCCATGTGCTTCTCTGTCCCTTCTGTCTTGCTATGAGGGCAGTAAATCTTGTCTGTTTCAGTACTGACATGCAGAAATCTTGTAATTAGGCTGTGAAACTCCGTTTTTCTACTGTTCTGTCTCAACTACAAAGCGATAAAGTTCATCTCCAGGTTTAAGTAGGCCTTACACAAGCTGGTTTGATATTCATCCCTTGCATCGATACAGGCAGTTTAACTCAATGAATAAACTCACAGTTAGGACGACAGACGATGAATCCTTTCGAATGTTCCGTTTAATGATGGATATTCATAGATAGAAAAACGTTGCAGTTGTAAGCCACATGTAAGATGTTTAGCATGGAAGATATACAGGAGTAATGACCAGAATCAGGAAGTGGAGGAGATATATAAAGAACTACGGTGAGAGAGAGAGTTCAGCTAGAAAGAAGGGGACAGATCTTAAAGACACAGAGCAAGAATAATCACATAGTGTAACACAACAATTGTTATCATTTTATTTTGTTTCATTATTTCATTTATTTTATATATTTTTTTTAAACATAATTTTTTTTTTTTTATAGATTTAAATTGTATTTATTTATCTTTAGACCTAAAATAGAGTTATTTATTTGATGTTATTTTATATATTTAAATTTAAAGTGTAATTGAGCAGCTACCATTGTATTTCTTCTGAGGCGGGGGGGGGGGGGGGGTATTTATTGCACGTTTGTTTGTTATGAATGCTACATTGTTCATTTTTTATGTTTACAATGTATCAAGTTTATCTAATTGTAGCAGCTTATTGTGTTTTCATATATAGAAGAAAGGATTAAATACCGTGAAAATTGTGTTTTACATTAAAGAGAACCTGTCACAGCAGAATCATTCAGACATCTCAGCACACATACCCCCCAGGGACACATCTGTCTGTCAGTGGCCCTCCCTGGTATTAGATCTCGATCTGTAACCAATACTTCCATCAATCTGTTTTCTGGGTTAATATATCGTTATCGGGACGGAAAGGTCACGCCGTGTTTTTCTCACCTATAATTCCCGGAAAAATACAATTATATAAATCCGCCCGCAGGGAGCTGCGCCATGCATAGCGGGGACGCAGAATCTTATTAATGTGAGCAAAATGTCATCACAGATAAACCAAAACCTTCGTAAATCCACACTTCCGATGGCGATATTTATATAACTCGCCACCGTGACATAAAAAAAAAACAGTAACCGTAAGCAATCCGGCACAGGCCAAGCACCAAAAGCAGCATTCAAGTTTTTTTTATTATCAAATGGCAATTTACAACGGGGCTAATGCACCGCAACCGTGGGCCAAGCGCTTGGTTTGCAGTTGCGGCGCGGCCTTATTGACTTGAATGTCTGGGTCTGACGGGCAGTGCCACCTGTCAACTCGACATGCTGCGTTCAATTTGCATGTAAACAGCCTACTCTAGTTCATAGGCATGCGCCCCGGGGGTGTGCCCAGGGCTGCTGTTAGAAATCAGGGGGCCCCATACACCCTACCTGATAGCCCCCCCCCCACCCCGGTCCAGAAGTGACTGAGGACATAGACTTATCAGTCCCTTTCTGTGTAGCCTCAGATGCACAGATGAATGAATAGGAAGCATTATGAAGCTTCTTGTTCATTCACAAACTGAAGCATAGTAGACACAGTTTATTCTGCTTCAGTGATGCAAGGACACAGGAGTGGTTAATACTGATCACTCTCTGTGTTCATTCAGGAAAGAAAGAGGCCAATAAATTATATATTTACCGGCCACTTCCCCTGCTCTCCAGCCTGAAACATCCCCCCTGTGTGTCCGCAGCAGCTTCCAGGAGACGTGCAGAACAAAAAAAAATGTGTTTTGTTTCATTTCGATTTGTTATTTACATAAATTAATTTTAGTTCAATTTGTTTTTGGAATTTGTTTCATTTATTTGTTTTCGAATAGATTCAAATTTTTATAATTCAAATTCGGATAGTTTGGAAACGTTTTCGAAATTAATTTGGAATAGTTTTCCAATTGCCAAAGAGAATAAAATAGATTAGAAAATAAAGAAATAGATTAGAATATTTTTTTTCTATTCCTTTATTTTCTATTCTATTTTATTCTCTTTGGAAATTGGAAAACCATTCGAATTCGAAATGTTTTCGAATACAAAGAGTATTAAAAAAAAAAAAGAAAAATTCCAATTTTTTTTTTTTTTTTTTTACGGTATTTCGGTTTAGTTTAAATTCGGTACTATTCTAATTCGGAAATTCGGACACATCTGAATTTTAATTCGAAACGAAGCGCACATGTCTAGCTTCCGGCAGGAGAGGAGGGAAGCCGGCAGCGCTGCGGTGGAAAGGGGCACCCAAGGGGGGCCCGGACAGTGGATAGAAGGCGTGCACGTGCTAGAGCCACTCCCCTGCAGTGCAGCCAGAGGGAGAAGCTGGCAGGGGAAGGGGGAAGAGGATTGGTGTCTGCAATAAGACAGTACAGCCAGCCCTCCTACCCAGCAGGTGCCCGGGCCCCCCTTTTGAACTGATGGGGTCCTGGCCCAGTACAGGAGGGCTGGCTGTATTGCCTTATTAGCAGCTCTGGGTGTGCCTGGGCACACCCTAATCACCCTGTGCACCAGGACCGATGATAAGGCAGTACAGCCTGCCCTCGTGTACCAGGCCCGTGTTCTATTAGTTCAAAGGGGGGGCCCAGTCACCTTCCCAGCAGGAGCTGTACTGCCTTATTGCAGATACCGATCCTCTTGTTCCTCCCCCTGCAGCGCTGCCGGCTTCTCCTCCTCTCTCTCCCTCCCTCTGGCTGAGCTGCAGGGGGATCGGTTCTAGCATCTGTGCCTCCATCCTGTCCTCAGTCCCTTTCTCAGTCATAAATGTAAAACACACGTCTGTTTAGAACCCTGATATTTCACCAAAGGTCCCAAAAGGGCAGGTAAAAAAAAGTAAAAACATTTTTTTTTTCTAATAAAAATGTAAAAAAAAAATGTAAAAATTTAAAAAACTAATACAAAATCTAAGAAAATGTAAAAAATAATCATCTTAAAAAAAAAAAGTAAAAGAAAAGTAAAATAATATATAACAAAACTAATACCAAATCTAAGAAAATGTAAAAAATAATCATCTTAAAAAAAAGTAAAAGAAAAGTAAAATAGTATATAAAAAATAAAGAAAAATCTAAAAAATAAAAAAAAGTAAAATAAAAAAAATCTGCAAAAAAAAAATATAAATAAAATAAAAATTATAAAAATAAAATAAAATGAAGGACTTTGCACTCTGTAATTTTTCATGGCTTTGAAGCATAGCATCACAGCCATGACATGTGTACGCAAGCCCCTTGCCACTGTCTCTGTTGCTCTGTGTTTGAGCTTTGGGGTGCACACTCTAATGCAAATAGGCTGTGTACACCTATGCTCCAGGTGTATTTCAGACTTCAGGAGGGTGGTAAAACCATGGCTCATTTGTCTGTTTTTACCCCCCCCCCCTCCCATGTGAAAGCAACCTTAGGTATGTCTCTTGTCACCTCACTGGGCTTTCATTGCAATTTCATGGAGTCTCAGTTCTCCTGCTGCATTATTAGGAAGGCGTAATGTAAACCCAACTCCAGTCAGACTAGCACATTATGTCATTAGCTCTCAGGGGAACTTTTTTTTTTTTTTTACTACCACTTTTATCTGTACTGCCATAGGTCTGCACCCTAAAGCTCAAAACACAGAGCAACGGAGACAGTGGCAAGGGGTGTACACATGTCATGGCTGTGATGCTATGCTTTGTAATTATGGGAAACATTACATAGTGCAAAGCACATGCGAACGAGTGCTTCATTTTTATTAAAACATTTTTTTTATTATTATTTTTTTCAGATTTTTATTTGTTTATTTTTATTTCTTTCAATGTTTATTTTTTTTTAATTTTTTTTTTTTTTTTTACAAAGCTCAAGCATACATGTTTTTTTTTTTTTTTTTTTTGTATTATTTTTCTACAATTTTTTTTTTTTTTTTTTACAAATTTTTTTGTGGAGCCCTGTTGGTAAAATATCTGATAGAGAAAGGGAATGAGGACATAAATTCCTCAGTCCCTTTCTCTGCATCCTCAGCTGTGAATGAAGGGGAAGTGCTCTGTGCTAAGCGGCTTCCGCTTCATACACAAACTGAAGCCTAGTAAGTTTACTAGGCTTCAGTTATGAATGAACAGATTGGTACCGATCACTCATTGTGTTCATTCAGAAAAAGAAGGGACCAGTAAACAACATTTACTAGCACCTTCCCCGGCTCTCCATCTTTAAAAAACAAAACAAAAACACAGCAGCTGGTGGGAGAGGAGAGGAGGGAAGCAGGCAGCACTGCAGTGAAAAGGGCAGGGGGGGGGCTACACAGAGGGCAATCTTCCCAAACACACCCAGCACACCCCATGTGCATGCTTATGTGTAATGCTATATATTGCTAATTCCCCACTTCTCCCTTCCCAATGCAAACACTTTCTGTCTTGTGGTTGGTGTCACCAGGGCAGGAAATGATGACAGATCTCCCTAATGGGGACACAGGCAGCAATAAAGGCTTGACAGAAGTGCTAACTCTTCCCCATTCCATTCAGAACTGAAGACAAAAAAAAAAGTTTCAGCCTATATATTTTTAAACTGAGACATTCAGGTCCACTTAGGAACAAGATGGCACATCCTCACTATTGGTATCACACCATGAGCTGATTGGTCATAGCGATATCGGCCAATAACTGAAATATGATTGGTCTGACACTTTCTGGGAATTAACCCGATTCATCCCGATTTTTTTGTGTTCATCCAACAGGTCCTCTTTGAAGATGCCTTCGGAGAGCCGGAAGGGTCGCACAGTATCGAGGGCGTCTGGGGAATGTCCTTCAAGACGTACCGCGGGGTGAAGAACTGCTGTTACATGGTGCTGTCCATTCTGTGCGGTTGCCCACTGGCCTTCTGCTGGGCGATGCAGTTCGCCTGCGTCCAGTGCTGCCACATCTGGTGCGTCGGGCCCTGCATACGCATGTGGAACATGAATCTGGCCTGTATGAAGTTGTTCTGGGGCTCCTGCATCCACTGTCTGTGCGACCCGTGCTACGAGGCCTGCGGCTTGTGCCTCAGCTACATCCGGGTCCAGATGAAGAACGGATAAAAGATGGCGCCCCTTATTGTTCAGTGCCACAAACCACACAGATTCCGAACTACGCTGGGCATCTAACCACCGGTCTGGAGGCAGCCATGTTGTCTCCTGGCAGAGAAACCCAAATTCACCTTCTAAGGACACTCAACCATGATGGACCACTCCACCCGCCTTGACCATACCAGCTGCGGCATCGGCTAGTGACCTCAGAGAGGCACCACCCATCAAGGTGCTAAATGGTGCCAACGGCATGCTAAAATGGCTCCTCAATAAACATTATGGTAGGTCATCTTAGCATGCCTTAAAGCGGTGGTTCCGGGCATCATTTTTTTTTTTTGCAAGCTATAATTAATCACATTAAACAGTCCCTAAAACATATTAATAGCTCCCCAATCGTTCCAGAAATCATTGCAAACACTTGCCTTATATCCTCCAGCTCATGTTGTGGCCGTTTCCATCATATGTGTGGGCATGTGAAGCCCAGTTCCTTTTACTTCCTGGTTTTCAGGGAGAGGTGCATGCTGGGTGATTTTTAGGCACAGTAATGCCCAGAGACTCCTGGGAAATGAGTGTCATCATTTCCCAGGAGGCAATGGGGTCTTAGGACAGGAAGTTGAACCACCTAGGACCAGGAACTAGGCAGATTACGAAATCTGCCTAGTAACAGCCAGATAGAAGTGAGTAAAAAAAATGTATTATTTTTTTTCATTTTTATTTTTTACATTAAAGGCAAGCTGTTAATAGAACGTTGATTTTTAGGGTGGAACTCCACTTTAAGCACTATTGCAGGGCCATTGAGTGCCTTGCTGCTGGTCAATACACAAGTTATGCTGCTTTGAGAATCTAGGACTAAATGGATGATTTCTTTAAGGGTGGAGAGAGACCAAGGTGGTGATATGTTAAACCATGGGGTGCTCAACCCGTGGCCCTCCAGCTGTTGCAGGAACTACAAGTCCCATGAGGCATTGCAAGCCACTAACAGTTACAAGCTAGGGTGACCACATTTCCAAACTACCATTCAGGGACACCCTCCTTTCCCAAAAATCAGCTTGTGCTGTATGTAACGAATCACAGCACAGTGATTGGACACAAGAGGCGGGATTTATGATTTCTCCAATCACAAACAGGGGGCGGGGATTGTGCTCCTCCAGGCATTCCCGGCCAGGGCAAGTACTGTCAGTGAGTAAAGCGGTGATGTGGCGGCCTTTTTTGGGGCATCAGATTGGCCTGGGGGGGGGGTGGCTGTGTCAGTTTCATTCCGGGACACTGTATTGTCCTGGAATGAATGTGCCCGGGACAGACCTGAAAAATACGGGACTGTCCCGGGCAATCCGGGACACAAGGTCACCCTATTACAAGCATGACTCCCAAAGTAGGGTGACCACATTTCCAAACTACCATTCAGGGACCCCCCCTCCTTTCCCAAAAATCAGCTTGTGCTGTAACGAATCACAGCACAGTCATTAGACACAATAGTTAGGATTTATGATTTCTCCAATCACAAGCAGGGGGCGGGGATTGTGCTCTTCCAGGCATTCCTGGCCAGGACAAGTACTGTCAGTGAGTAAAGCGGTGATGTGGCGGGCTTTTTTGGGGGCATCAGATCGGCCCGGGGAATGGCTGTGTCAGTTTAATTCCGGGACACTGTATTGTCCTGGCATAAAGGTACCCGGGACAGACCTGCAAAATGCGGGACTGTCCCGGGCAATCCGGGACACGTGGTCACCCTATCCCAAAGGCAAAGGCACGATGGGACTTGTAGTTCTGGAGGGCCACGAGTTGAGCCCCCCATGGTTTAACATATCACCCCCTTGGTCTCTCACTACAGACCCTCCATCCATTTAGTCCTAGATTAATCCAGATCCTTCAGAAAGAGTTAAAAGATAAAGACAGGATTCAGGTTTTCATGCTGTTGCTCACTGTGAGGACCTTCCATTGTCTGTATATGTTGGCGAGTGGGCAGGGCCTGCAATGTATTTTCCCTTTTTTAGTCTTAAAGATACAGCAGCAATCTGAATGTTATCTTCCACACACAAGCAGTAAATCTGAACTGTAAGAACTTGTCATGGAGCAGAGAGAATCCATCCATACTGCAGATAACAATAATAAATGGGTCCCTGGTGTGTAATGCATCTCTTTGCTCCTTGTAATGTAATTCATATATATACTGTATATGTTTTATTATTTAACTTCCTCTTGAACTGAATGGCTGTGGTTATCAATAAATCGTCTTCTTTTCCCATCAATCTCTCCAGCGTTATTCTGTGTGAATTTTCAGTTTCTGCATCAAGTGGGGTGTTTGGACCAGAACTCAGTGAAAGTGGACATATTATCAATTATTACCTAAAGCTATACTAATAGTCCGTCTTCAATAGACAAAGTAGTAAAAAACCTTTCCTGAGGCTAATGCTGCTCCAGGCTCCCTTCAGTGCTGCCCACAGGGCTCAAGGTCTAGGCGTTTGGTCACATGATCTCCACTAGAGACTGAAAGTGATCTGACAAGCTGCAGCCTCTTGCTACAAAGATACAATGTTGCAGTCTGATGACTGAGGAAATGCTTGCTCCTGCCTGCTACAAAGTTACAATGTACAGTAAGAGGCGGTTCACACAGGGGCGGCACGACTTTGGGGGCGACTCGGCAAGGCGATCTCAAGACGACTTGCAAAATGACTTCTGTATTGAAGTCAATGCAAGTCGCCCCCAAAGTAGTACAAGAACCTTTTCCTAAGTCGGAGCGACTTGCGTCGCTCCTATTAGAACGGTTCCATTGAACAGAGCGGAGCGCGACTTGTCAGGCGGCTGAGTCGCCTGAGGAGTCGCCCCTGTGTGAACCGGCTCTAATATCACTGAGGGAGGGGAGACTGAGGGAATGTGGGAAGGAAAAAATTGCGCTAATTTAAAGTCTGATGATTTGCTGAACACAATCTTGCACTGATATATATTTGGTTGTTTGATATAACGCCCAGTGAATAGATCATATACAGGTGCACCACCACCGATAGGATAACCTGCTTACCAGATAGTAAGCTAAGTAAGCAGATGGCTTATACCCAGCCCAGGCCTTTAGCCTTACGAGCGACCACAGAAATCCGATGTAGATAGCGATGGCCTCCGCAATCCAATATGCACAGACTCCTGAACACCACAGATTCCGTGCGTTGTAGACCAATCAGTCCAAAAAGTGAAAAAAGAAGATCATAGCGTGACATCATAGCGTGACATCATAGCGTGACACCGTCTAACTTGGATGTCTTAACCACTTGCCGACCGGAGCACGCCGATGTACATTGACAGAATGGCACGGGCAGGCAGATTGGCGTACAGGTACGTCCCTTTAAATCCCAGCAGGCGTGCGCGTGTGCCTTCGTGAGTGCGGCCGCGGGTCCCGGGAACTCATAGGTGTGCGCAGCCTATTGCATTAGGGTGTGCACCCCAAAGCCCAAACACACACTACCGATCGCTCACAATGTTTATTTAGAAAGGGAAGGGGCTGGTAAATTACATATTTACTGGCCCCTTCCCCACTCCTAAAACATCCACAGCAGCAACAGCCGAAAGGAGAGGAGGGAAGCTGGCAGCGCTGCGGGGGAAAAATAAGAACCAGGACAGTAGGGGGAATCTGTGCTGCACAGGGTGATTAGGGTGTGCCTGGGCACACCTGGCACACCCTGTGCGCACGTCTATGTGGGAACTCGATGTTCCCGGGAGTCCCGCGATTGCGGTCGGCAAGAGCAGAACAGGGGGAATGCCTTTGTAAAACAAGGCATTCCCCTATTCTGCCTAGTGACACTGTCACTGATGACCGTTCCCCGTGATCGGAAACGGTCATCAGTGACGTGTCACGTGTAGCCACGCCCTCTCACAGTAGGAATCACTCCCTAGGAAACACTTAACCTCTGCAACGCCACCTAGTGGTTAACCCCTTCACTGCCAGTGTCATTTTTACAGTAATCAGTGCATTTTTATAGCACGGATTGCTGTAAAAATGACAATGGTCCCAAAATGGTGTCAAAAGTGTCCGATGCGTCCGCCATAATGTCGCGGTCACGATAAAAATCGCTGATCGCCGCCATAACTAGTAAAAAAAAAATTATTAATAAAAATGCCATAAAACAGTCCCCTATTTTGTAGACGCTATAACTTTTGCGCAAACCAATCAATAAACGCTTATTTTTTTTTTTACCAAAAATATGTAGAAGAATACGTATCGGCCTAAACTGAGAATTTTTTATTTTATTTTATATATTTTTGAGGGATATTTATTATAGCAAAAAGTAAGAAATATTGAATTTTTTTCAAAATTGTCGCTCTATTTTTGTTTATAGCGCAAAAAATAAAAACCGCAGAGGTGATCAAATACCACCAAAAGAAATCTCTATTTGTGGGAAAAAAGGACGTCAATTTCGTTTGGGAGCCACGTCGCACGACCGCGCAATTGTCAGTTAAAGCGACGCAGTGCCGAATTGCAAAAAGTGGCCTGGTCATTAAGCAGCAATATGGTCCGGGGCTTAAGTGGTTAAAAGGCACATATGTCACTTATAGATACAAATTATACAAATGCATGTACAAAAGAATCACCCAGTGACTAGAATGTTTTGGACATGAGCACCGCCACCACATAGATATCCTGCTTACCAGATATCAGACCCAGGAATGCTTTGCGGGACTATCCTAACTGCTGAGTGAAAGCTGATAGAACTCTAAAGCCTCGTACACACCGCCGGTTTTCTCGTCAAGAAACGACAAGAAAACTGCCGGGAGAGCTTTCTTGCCGAGAAAACCGTTGCGTGTGTACGCGGCTTTCAGGTTTCTCGTCAAGAAAACTGGCCAGAATCTCGACGAGAAAAATAGAGAACCTGCTCTCTATTTTCTCGTCGGGATTCTCATCGGCCTGTTTCTCGACGAGAAACCCGAGAGTGTGTACACTTACCTGTCGCCGTGGAAACCCGCGCATGCTCAAAATGACTTGACTCGACGCATGGGCGGTAGCTTCCTAGGCATAGGTAGGGTGTAGCAAGATGGTGGCATCGAATGTGACGAGCGTACACTCGTCGTAGTCGATGACGTCACCGCGTTCGTTCCATTCAAAAGAACGGCGGTCCTTTACAATGGAGCGTGTGTACACTCGGCCGGGACAAGATTCTTGTCAAGAATCTCATCAGGAAAAATGAGGTGTTTTTTCCTGACGAGATTCTCGGCCGTGTGTACGAGGCTTCAGGTAACTAACCATAAATCCGTAGGAAATCTTCCCCGGATCGCAGCTTCCAATTCCTCGCCTTTCTGTCGGACTTGTCCAAGTTTCATTTTTGAAAAAATAAATGAAACTTGGACACCCTGGCTGGGTTTCGCCATCTGCATTCCTGGGTCTGATATCTGGTAAGCAGGATATCTATGTGGTGGCGGTGCACGTGTTTTTTTTTTTGTACATGCATTTGTATAATTTGTGTCTATAAGTGACATATGTGCCTTTAAGACCTCCAAGTTAGACAATGTCACGCTATGATGTCACGCTATGATGTCACGCTATGATGTCACGCTATGATCTTCTTCTTTTTACTTTTTGGACTGATTGGTCTACAACGCACGGAATCTGTGGTGTTCAGGAGTCTGTGCATATCGGATTGCGGAGGCCATCGCTATCTACATAGGATTTCTGTGGTCGCTCGTAAGGCTAAAGACCTGGGCTGGGTATAAGCCATCTGCTTACTTAGCTTACTATCTGGTAAGCAGGTTATCCTATCGGTGGTGGTGCACCTGTATATGATCTATTCACTGGGCGTTATATCAAACAACCAAATATATATCAGTGCAAGATTGTGTTCAGCAAATCATCGGACTTTAAATTAGCGCAATTTTTTCCTTCCCATATTTTCTTGTGCTATATCTCACATTTAATTGCTGCTCAGGATTGGTCCATCCACATTTTTTGCTCACTAGCGCAGTTTTTTTTTACCTTTTATATGAGACTGAGGGAATGCTTCCTCCTGCCTGCTACAAAGTTACAATGTACAGTCTGATGACTGGGGGAGGGGAGACTGAGGAAATGCTTCCTCCTCCTTCTACAAAGTTACAATGAACAGTCTGATCACCGGGGGGAGGGGAGAATGAGGAAATGCTTCCTCCTCCTTCTACAAAGTTACAATGTACAGTCTGATCACCGGGGGGAGGGGAGACTGAGGAAATGCTTCCTCCTCCTTCTATAAAGTTACAATGTACAGTCTGATCACCGGGGGGAGGGGAGACTGAGGAAATGCTTCCTCCTCCTTCTACAAAGTTACAATGTACAGTCTGATGACTGAGGAAATGCTTCCTCCTCCTTCTACAAAGTTACAATGAACAGTCTGATGACTGGGGGGCGGGAGACTGAGGGAATGCTTCCTCCTGCCTGCTACAAAGTTACAATATACAGTCTGATCACTGGGGGAGGGGAGAATGAGGAAATGCTTCCTCCTCCTTCTACAAAGTTACAATGTACAGTCTGATCACCGGGGGGAGGGGAGACTGAGGAAATGCTTCCTCCTCCTTCTACAAAGTTACAATGTACAGTCTGATCACCGGGGGGAGGGGAGACTGAGGAAATGCTTCCTCCTCCTTCTACAAAGTTACAATGTACAGTCTGATGACTGAGGAAATGCTTCCTCCTCCTTCTACAAAGTTACAATGTACAGTCTGATGACTGAGGAAATGCTTCCTCCTCCTTCTACAAAGTTACAATGAACAGTCTGATGACTGGGGGGCAGGAGACTGAGGGAATGCTTCCTCCTGCCTGCTACAAAGTTACAATGAACAGTCTGATGACTGAGGGGCGGGAGACTGAGGAAATTCTTCGTCCTCCTTCTACAAAGTTACAATGTACAGTCTGATCACTGGGGGGAGGGGAGACTTAGGAAATGCTTCTTCCTCCTTCTACAAAGTTACAATGTACAGTCTGATCACTGGGGGGAGGAGAGACTGAGGAAATGCCTCCCCCTCCTTCTACAAAGTTACAACGTACAGTCTGATGACCACTGGCGGCTTGTGCTCCATTATTGGGGGGGGGGCAGCAAACAAACCACCACCCCTTCTCCTCCGCCAGGTCCACACTTACCCCCCCCATCCAGGTTGCGGCTTCTCCTCCGGGCCAATTCGGTCTTAAGACTTGCTTCTTGTCCTGATTGGCCGGGAGGGGAAGAAAATAGCCAATATTGGTTCACTAATGCCAAAATTAGGTGGGCTTGGGGGCACAGTGCTCTTCCCCCCCAAGGCCAACATTTTTAAAGCCAATTAGAGCCTTAGGCTCTAAATATGTGCTTCAAAAAAGAAAAAAAACCTCATAGAAATCCATGCGTCCAGCTCCCTGCATAGAGATTAGGCGCCGGCACATGGAGTTTAGGGGGGCGGCGCCCCTGCGCCTCTTATGGACCGGCCGTCGCTGCTGATGACTGAGGGGAAGGAGATGAAATAAATGCTTCCTCCTCCTTCTACAAAGTTACAATGTACAGTCTAATCACTGGGGGAGGGGAGATGGAGGAAATGCTTCCTCCTCCTTCTACAAAGATACACTGTACAGTCTAGGGTTGCCACCTCATCCCTTTAAACCCGAACACCTTTGAATTACTCAGGTTCTGGGGCTAATTAAATGCAGGTAAGGCACCAAGTGAGTTTAATTACCTCCTTAATCAGCCTCAGAACCTGTGTAATTAATATGTGTTCGGGTTTAAAGGGATGAGGTGGCAACCCTAGTACAGTCTGATCACTGGGGGAGGGGGAGACTGAGGAAATGCTTCCTCCTCCTACAAAGTTACAATGTACAGTCTGATCACTGGGGAAGGGGAGACTGAGGAAATGCTTCCTCCTCCTTCTACAAAGTTACAATGTAGTCTGATCACTGGGGGAGGGGAGACTGAGGAAATGCCTCCCCCTGCCTGCAGTAGAAGGATAACATTGTCTCAGCCTAGGCAAAGTTAATGACTGGAGCTCAAGTACAGCTTTCCAATGATAAAAGGTGGAGCTTTTCTGAACATGGATACTGTTGCTGTCAGGGCCATTGATATGTGGATAGAGCTGGTCCTCCTGTTTAGGGGCCCAACAGTTCAGCAACGCCAAATGCGCCCGGCTCAGTGCCAAACTTTGGTACATGAGCTTCTTTGGCACGTTTTTGTTTCTTTATGTGATGCAATGCTTCAATAGCCAAAGTTGGTCTGGCCCTAGGCTCGTCCCTATCCAAGGCGGTGGGGTGGAAGGGGGCCCCAACACACAGGCAGAATGGGACCCTTTCTAATATGGCCCCTGATTGGTGTTTATTGTGACAGGTCAGGGATTTACCAATGCAGACCTATAAAGTTCAATGGTGTGTATGAAATGATGTGTTTGTGAGCAGTAGCGCCCCCCTGTGCTCGTGGGAATATTGTTGGTGATCCTTCGATCTGTAGAGTCAATTCAGAGACGCTGTCAGGAAACAGACTGAGATGAAGTGAAAATATGCACATTATTTATTAACTGATTCTTTGTAATAAACCATTTGAAAATATTTTACAAGTAAATCACACACGCACAATATCTTACAAACTTTCTGTCACTTGTTGAACTTTTCTGTACAAATAAATAAGTAAATAAATAAACTTTTGCTCCAGTTAACGGAAAAAAGCCACTAACTTATGGAGAGAAATTTCAGCAGCGATGACCCTCGAGCCTCCAAGAGATATTTATATATATATTTATATATATTTATACGTATTTATATCTTTAGTTGTTTTTTAAATCTTTTTTTTTTTTTTTCTTTCTCGGAATGGAGGATCTGACTAAAACGAGTGCGTACAGACGACTGCGCACACACAATCCCACCCCTTGTAGCACAGTCACATTCCCCAAACAAGGCCCAAAAAACACACACGCAAAAAGCTACGGGCAAAAATGACCATTAAAAGGGGGGGTTTGTTTATGGTTTCCAATTCCCCGACCGCACACCCTCCCCCATCCCCGAGCTCCAGCAGAGGGCATCCTCTGGGGTGGGGTCACTTGGCGAAGTGTTCATGTGATATGGTAAGTGTCTGAAGCTCCAGTGGAAGCGGTTGAGATGGAGAGTAAACGAGACGTGACCTTCAGAAAGTTCCAGATATGGTGAACCAGCATAAGGCAGGAAGAAAGAGGATAGGAACGCAGCAAAAAGAATAGCAGAGGGATAGCAAAAGTTGGGCAAGAGGGCAATTGGACATGTACACTGGGAACAAAAGCAGGCATAAAAATTCAGCAGCTTCATCCTCCTGTGTGTGGTCTACAAAAGCCAGTGACAGTGATAAGACAATTATATAGGTTCTCGTATGGCACCAGTCCTGAAATACCTGATGGTGGTTGATGTCAATGGTATATACACAATAGGCTATAATGGCCAAAAGTATGTGGACCCCCCTTACAAATCAGAGTCTTGGTGTTTCCATTGAATGGATCTCCTAATACTACATAATACAAAGACATTGTAGACAATTGTGCTCTTCCAGCCTTGTGGAAACACTTTGGTTATACCCTTGTTCCAGCATGACTGTGGTCCTGTATACAAAGCCAACTCCCTAAACACATGGTGTGACCAGTTTCGTGTGGAGAAACTTGAGTGTCCTGCACAGAGCCATGACCTCATCCCTAATGGACACCTTTGGGATGAATTGGTACGAGCCAGGTCTTCTGAACCAACATGACATGGTAAAGACCTGGTTTGACCAGCTTGATGTATCTGGTATCCCGCACAGAGCCCTGACCCCAACCCTACTGGGAAGAAAGGTTACCGCTCAGGTGTGACTAATGAGTCTTTCATAGGATCCAAAGCCGTGGGTGCAGGCAATGCATGAGAATGCAAAAATTAGGAAAACGCTTGGACAGCCACACTCCAAAAAAGTTGGTTCTTTTATTAAAACAAAAACACAAAATACATGCCAAAGCAAAAAAACAGCAGGTATGAGCTGACGCATTTCACACTGGAATTCTATGAATAAGCACTGAATTGCAGTGTGAAACGCGTCAGCTCATACCTGCTGTTTTTTGCTGGGGCATAAATTTTGTGTTTTTGTTTTAATAAAAGAACCAACTTTTTTGGAGTGCGGCTGTCCAAGCGTTTTCCTAATTTTTCCAACCCTACTGAACACCTTTGGGATAAATTGTAATGCTGATGGTGAGCCAGGTCTTTTTTTTTTTGGTGCCCAATGTGAGGCCTGATGTGTGAGCCAGGTCTTCTCATTCAGCATCATTACCCGACCTCACAAATGGGCACAAATTCCCAGACACCCTCCAAAATCGTGTGGAAACCCCAGAAGAATGGGGTATGATATAGAAGGGGGTAACTCTACACTGATGACCATGATGGAAGGAGGGGGGTAACTACATATTAAAGGCCCTTGTTTTGGATGTGGATGACCTAGAAGCTAATAGAGGTGTGATGGTCAGTTGTCCCGAATAGGTTGGCCATATAGTGTGCCTAAAATACTCTTTAATTATTACTTTTGACAACATTTTGGTGCCGTGACTCGGGTTAAGTGATAACCATAAGATTTGTGACATACCACGACAGCCATCCTTCATTTGCCCTCTTGCCCCCGCCTTGCCAGGCCTCCACTCTAAATAAAACACAAAGACGAAGGTCCGAAAACTGGGTCATATTACTGTTCAAACATATATTTGCTTTATCTCCGATTGCACTTATAAGGAGCGGTGCAGTAAATCACGTGAGCTCTGGAGGAGGGTTATAGTTTTGCTGGTAAAAGCCAACTGGATTACCTGGGCCCGCTGCTGGTAGTTGGGGTCAGGTGCTGGAACTTCAGGTCCCTCAATCACTAGAGGTCCAGAGTCATGCCAACTCCAGAGATCAGTTTTTTCCAGGAGTTACAAGGATAGAACACGTAAAAGAGGACAGGGATGGATATCTGGAGGCTCTTACAGCTACATTTATTACTTACAGTATCTTTTGTTCACCATGGCAAAGGCATAAGCAGCAGCAGAAGCTGCCTGCTTCCTTCCTTGGTGATCACCCCCTCCATGTTGTGCTGAAAGTTTAGGGTAACTGATAAGTAGGAAGTGTGCATTAGACGTTGGGCAACCCTACTGCGTGTGCTTGACGAGTCTGCTGTGCTTGTATAATGATGCTGTGATCTCGGAGCCGCAAAAGGCTGTGTAGGAGATCTATACCGAGACAGGGTATAGCTGCTTTACTCGCTCAGTGGGATGCTGATTGTATGAAGAACATGCGGTCTTAAGAGACGCGATTGTGCTGATATTTTTTGTATATATTGTGTCCTTATTTTGTGGCACTGGTGAGAGCCTAGATACTTGTGTCTTCCACAATCAGAGGCGGTATTTCCATTAAAGGACAACTCCACCCAACAATGATTTCAGTTTTGTGCTGTTGCTGGAAAACGTATTGAATCGCGTGCCGCCTTCTACATTGTGCCCAGCTGCCACCGCTAATAGAAGGCCAATCGATGATGTCAGCCCGCCCCTAATGGATTTTCCGGCATGCAGATTAAAGAAATCTAGAAGGCCCTTCATTATGGCTTCATGGGAAAAGCAAAGACACAAACTACTGCATGGAAATCTGAACATTGTGGGAGGGGCAGAGACACAAACTACTGCAGGAAATCTGAATATTGTGGGAGGGGCAGAGACACAAACTACTGCAGGAAATCTCCCCACTGTGGGAGGGGCAGAGACACAAACTCCTGCAGGAAATCTCCCCATTGTGGGAGGGGCAGAGACACAAACTACTGCAGGAAATCTCCCCATTGTGGGAGGGGCAGAGACACAAACTACTGCAGGAAATCTCCCCACTGTGGGAGGGGTGGCAATACAAAATACTGGAAGGAAATTTTTACCTTTTTAAGGGGTGGGGGGCAGAGAGACTTTAGGGAAATCTCACCATTCTAGAAAGGGGCAGAGACACAAACTCCTGTGGGGAAACCTTATTACTGTGGGAGGGGCAGGGATAAAAATCCCACCCATTGTGGGAAGGGCAGAGACAGACTACTGCAGGAAACCCCACCATTGTGGGAAGGGCAGAGACAGAAATCTCATCATTGCCGGAGGGGAAGAGACACAAACTATTGGGGGAAATCTCATCATTGTGGGAGGGGCAGAGACAGACTATTGCAGGAAATCTCCCCATTGTGGGAGGGGCAGAGACACAAACTACTGCAGGAAATCTCCCCACTGTGGGAGGGGTGGCAATACAAAATACTGGAAGGAAATTTTTACCTTTTTAAGGGGTGGGGGGCAGAGAGACTTTAGGGAAATCTCACCATTCTAGAAGGGGCAGAGACACAAACTCCTGTGGGGAAACCTTATTACTGTGGGAGGGGCAGGGATAAAAATCCCACCCATTGTGGGAAGGGCAGAGACAGACTACTGCAGGAAACCTCACCATTGTGGGAGGGGCAGAGACACAAATCTCATCATTGCCGGAGGGGAAGAGACACAAACTATTGGGGGAAATCTTATCATTGTGGGAGGGGCAGAGACACAGACTATTGCAGGAAATCTCCCCATTGTGGGAGGGGCAGAGACACAGACTACTGCAGGAAACCTCGCCATTGTGGGAGGAGCAGAGAAACAAATCTCATCATTGCCGGAGGGGAAGAGACACAAACTATTGGGGGAAATCTCCCCATTGTGGGAGGGGCAGAGACACAGACTACTGCAGGAAATCTCCCCATTGTGGGAGGGGCAGAGACACAGACTACTGCAGGAAACCTCGCCATTGTGGGAGGGGCAGAGACACAAATCTCATCATTGCCGGAGGGGAAGAGACACAAACTATTGGGGGAAATCTCATCATTGTGGGAGGGGCAGAGACACAGACTATTGCAGGAAATCTCCCCATTGTGGGAGGGGCAGAGACACAGACTACTGCAGGAAACCTTGCCATTGTGGAAGGGGCAGAGACACAAATCTCATCATAGCTCGAGGGGAAGAGACACATACTATTGGGGGAAATCCCATCATTGTGGGAGGGGCAGAAACACAGACTACTGCAGGAAATCTCCCCATTGTGGGAGGGGCAGAGACACAGACTACTGCAGGAAACCTCGCCATTGTGGGAGGGGCAGAGACACAAATCTCATCATTGCCGGAGGGGAAGAGACACAAACTATTGGGGGAAATCTCATCATTGTGGGAGGGGCAGAGACACAGACTATTGCAGGAAATCTCCCCATTGTGGGAGGGGCAGAGACACAGACTACTGCAGGAAACCTTGCCATTGTGGAAGGGGCAGAGACACAAATCTCATCATAGCTCGAGGGGAAGAGACACATACTATTGGGGGAAATCCCATCATTGTGGGAGGGGCAGAAACACAGACTACTGCAGGAAACCTCACCATTGTGGGAGGGGCAGAGACACAAATCTCATCATTGCCGGAGGGGAAGAGACACAAACTATTGGGGGAAATTCCATCATTGTGGGAGGGACAGAGACACAGACTACTGCAGGAAACCTCACCATTGTGGGAGGGGTAGAGACACAAATTTCATCATTGCGGCAGGGGCAGAGACACAGACTATTGGAGGAAATTTCATCATTGTGGGAGGAGCAGAGATACAAATCTCTCCATTTTGGGAGGGGCAGAGACACAAACTATTGGGGGAAACCTCACCATTGTGGGAGTGGCAGAGATACAAACTACTGCAAGAAAATCTCACCGTTTTCGGCATATCTACTGCGGGAAGATCTCTCCATTTTGAGCGTGGCAGAGACACAAACTTTTGCCACTGGAGTCACTGACAAATTTAAGATGCTGTTGGCTAATTTAATCCATCCTTGCCCAACATGAATTGAAATATCAGATTTGGGCTGAGTTGGCCTTCAAAGAAAATGTAAAATTGCACAGAAGTAAAGACATCCCAAGCCTGTTTCTTTGGTACAATACTGTACGGTCCTATGATGTGACAGGGTTGTGCTTGAGGTCATGAAGCCCGAACAGAAAGAATAACATCAATTATCTAACACAGCTGCTTTTGGCACTCACGTTGCAGCAGAAGTGCAATCCCCTAGAGCCTAGCAAAGGATCCTGGGCAAAGCAATTCTGCAGCCAAAGACATGATAACATCTCCAGTCCATGAAAAGTGTGTACAGGATGCTCAACACAGACTTCTTGCATGAAGAACTTGGCATACCCAATGCGGAAACCTAATGTTTCTCACTTACTGAATTTTCTGTCACCGCCCCCCTCCTCCTAGTGACTTTGGCCCCATGTGTGATCCAACGGGGAGATGGACTTCCACTCGGTCTGACGATGATATGAAGAAGCCATGATGACTTGATGGTGGATGTACAGAATGCCGTTGCGATGTTAACTCTGACCCTTAGCGTGTTTACTGGAGCTATACAGAAATATGGAGGCCAAGGTCAGAACATCACAGTGATGTGGTGACATCATCTCAGAGACCAGATGTGAAGACAGAAACGGTAAACCGACGAGACGGATGGACAGGAAACAAGAGATCCTAGAAAGTGGCCACGATGGACATGGCAGGAAGTTCTTGCCGACGGGTTAAGTGCTGCTACAAAGCCGTGATGCGGTTCTCCCGGTTGCCTTGGAAAAAAAACTCCTGATGACGCTAAAAAGGTCTCCTGGTTGTCACAGTAAGATCATCCATAACAAGTGGTGGTTGTCGTGGTAACTCAGCCCAAATGCGCTGGAGTGGCACTCGCCTGGTTGTCATGGTAACCACGTCACTAATCAAAGAAGTGGCCTCAGGAAGGAGGGAGGAAGCAGGGACGGGTCTAGAGCCCCCTACCGGTGGTGGATGACGTTGAGGCGGAAACCAGGCACAGGAGTAGCGACTGTAGAAAGGCCAGCAAGAGCCAAGACGGCCGGAACATGGAGCCTCTGCCGCAGTCTGATGTGTCCTCCTGGATAGGAGAGAAAGAGGGAGAGTTATCTGTCCCTTGGGAGAACTAGGTGAGATATTAGGATAAATGGAAGATATGAGTGCTAATAAGAGTATACAAGAGAGCCTATGTCAGTGGGGTCCAATGAGGGATGGAAGAATTGGCCAGCATTATGGTAAATAGCTTACAAAATAACTCAGTGTACCAAGCCTATCGCCTTGGACCCATCATTTAGGCCAGTGGTCTCCAAACTGCGGGTCAGAGGCCAAATGTGACACTTTGTATACCTTTATCCAGCCAACGGGGCACTATTCCTCTCACTGATACCTGGCACTATTCCTTCCCATGACACCAACTATGGGGCACTATTCCTTCCACTGACACCAACTATGGGGCACTATTCCTTCCACTGACACCAATGATAAAGCACTATTCAATCAACTGATACCAATGATGGGGCACTATTCCTCTCACTAACACCAATGATGAGGCATTATTCCTCCCACTGATACCAATGATGGGGCACTAGTCCATCCACTGATACCAAAGATGAGGCACTATTCCTCCCACTGATGGGGCACTATTCCTTCCACTGACCCCAATAATGGGGCACTATTCCTTCCACTGACTCCAATGATGGGGCACTATTCCATCCACTGATACCAAAGATGAGGCACTATTCCTCCCACTGATACCAATGATGGGGCACTATTCCTTCCACTAACACCAATGATGAGGCATTATTCCCACCAATCATCGGCACTATTCTATCCACTGATACCAAAGATCAGGCACTATTCCTCCCACTGATACCAATCATGGGGCATTATTCCTTCCGCTGACACCAATGATGTGACACTATTCCTTTCACTGACACCAATGATGAGGCACTATTCCTTCCACTGACACCAATAATGGGGCACTATTCCATCCACTGATACCAAAGATGAGAACTATTCCTTCCACCGATTCCAATGATGAGGCACTATTCTTTCCACTGACACCAATAATGGGGCACTATTCCATCCACTGATACCAAAGATGAGAACTATTCCTCCCACTGATACCAATGATGAGGCACTATTCCTTCCACTGACACCAATAATGGGGCACTATTCCCCCCATTGATACCAATGATGGGACACTATTCCTCCCAGTGACACTAATGATGGGGCACTATTCCTCCCACTGACAGCAATGATGAGGCACTATTCCTTCCACTGATACCAATGATGGGGCACTATTCCTCCCACTGATACCAATAATGGGGCCTTATTTCTCCCACTGATACCAATTATAAGGCACTATTCCCCCCCACTGATACCTATGATGGGGCACTATTCCTCTCACTGACACCAACTGTGGGGCACTAATATTTCCCCAGAACCAAAGATAGGACATTTTTTACTCACACTAATGCCAGGACATTTTCTACTCCCACTGGCTATGGTCGGGCCCCCCTGAAGTCTGAAGCACAGTAAACTGGCCCTTTGTTTTGAAAGTTTGGAGACCCCTGGTTTAGGCATACAGTTGTCCCACTGTAACTTCATATAAATCAATCAATCAACTACCCTTCTTCAGAAATGTTGATTGGCTTGCAACGCTTTAGTCCCTGGTCACTGGACCAATGCCGAGGCACCGGTCATGTGTTCCTTTCTAAAGGGGAAGACCAGTGTTCAGGAAAAGTCACAAATGGCCACTAGGGATGAGCTTCGTGTTCGAGTCGAACATACGTTCGACTCGAACATCGGCTGTTCGATCGTTCGACGAAGATCGAACGATTTGGGCCGTTCGCGCCAAATTCGAGTGACGCGAACGGCCCACAATGCACTACGCCATCGCAGTGTCATCCAGGCGCTGTGATTGGCCAAGCATGCACTGTGACCCCGCATGCTTGGCCAATCACAGCGCCGGCAGCGAGGAGAGCAATGATTGGCCACAGGCAGGATGCCTGTGGCCAATTATTGCTGAGGGTGTTTAGTACACGCCCCACACTATAAAAGGCCGCCAGCACGGCGGCCTAGTGTAGTGTGTTCCGGAGCAGGGATAGAGCAGCATAGGCAGGGACAGTGACTGTTATTTCTTTCTTGCTTAACCTGGATTCCTTTAGTTTAGGGAAAGAGAAGGATAGGTAGGGAGAGTGTCAGTGTGTTTTGTGCTTGTGCTATAGTGTGCTTAAAAAAAACATTTATTCTAGGGACAGAAAACTGTAGGTAGGGACAGTGTCAGTTTCTTTCACTCTGCAAGTCCTTGTTTCCAGGGACCTGGAAGGACAGTGAGTGAATTGTCCTTGTGCTATATTGTGCTTAAAAAAACATTTATTCTAGGGACAGAAAACTGTAGGTAGGGAGAGTGTCAGTTTCTTTCACTCTGCAAGTCCTTGTTTCCAGGGACCTGTAAGGACAGTGAGTGAATTGTCCTTGTGCTATATTTTGCTTAAAAAAAACATTTATTCTAGGGACAGAAAACTGTAGGTAGGGAGAGTGTCAGTTTATTTCACTCTGCAAGTCCTTGTTTCCAGGGACCTGGAAGGACAGTGAGTGAATTCTCCTTGTGCTATATTGTGCTTAAAAAAACATTTATTCTAGGGACAGAAAACTGTAGGTAGGGACAGTGTCAGTTTATTTCACTCTGCAAGTCCTTGTTTCCAGGGACCTGTAAGGACAGTGAGTGAATTGTCCTTGTGCTATATTGTGATTAAAAAAAACATTTTTTCTAGGGACAGAAAACTGTAGGTAGGGAGAGTGTTTTTTTTCTTTCACTCTGCAAGTCCTTGTTTCCAGGGACCTGTAAGGACAGTGAGTGAATTGTCCTTGTGCTATATTGTGCTTAAAAAAAACATTTATTCTAGGGACAGAAAACTGTAGGTAGGGAGAGTGTCAGTTTATTTCACTCTGCAAGTCCTTGTTTCCAGGGACCTGGAAGGACAGTGAGTGAATTGTCCTTGTGTTATATTGTGATTAAAAAAAACATTTTTTCTAGGGACAGAAAACTGTAGGTAGGGAGAGTGTTTTTTTTCTTTCACTCTGCAAGTCCTTGTTTCCAGGGACCTGGAAGGACAGTGAGTGAATTCTCCTTGTGCTATATTGTGCTTAAAAAAAACATTTATTCTAGGGACAGAAAACTGTAGGTAGGGAGAGTGTCAGTTTATTTCACTCTGCAAGTCCTTGTTTCCAGGGACCTGTAAGGACAGTGAGTGAATTGTCCTTGTGCTATATTGTGATTAAAAAAAACATTTTTTCTAGGGACAGAAAACTGTAGGTAGGGAGAGTGTTTTTTTTCTTTCACTCTGCAAGTCCTTGTTTCCAGGGACCTGTAAGGACAGTGAGTGAATTGTCCTTGTGCTATATTGTGATTAAAAAAAACATTTTTTCTAGGGACAGAAAACTGTAGGTAGGGAGAGTGTTTTTTTTCTTTCACTCTGCAAGTCCTTGTTTCCAGGGACCTGTAAGGACAGTGAGTGAATTGTCCTTGTGCTATATTGTGCTTAAAAAAAACATTTATTCTAGGGACAGAAAACTGTAGGTAGGGAGAGTGTTTTTTTTCTTTCACTCTGCAAGTCCTTGTTTCCAGGGACCTGTAAGGACAGTGAGTGAATTGTCCTTGTGCTATATTGTGCTTAAAAAAAACATTTATTCTAGGGACAGAAAACTGTAGGTAGGGAGAGTGTCAGTTTATTTCACTCTGCAAGTCCTTGTTTCCAGGGACCTGGAAGGACAGTGAGTGAATTGTCCTTGTGTTATATTGTGATTAAAAAAAACATTTTTTCTAGGGACAGAAAACTGTAGGTAGGGAGAGTGTTTTTTTTCTTTCACTCTGCAAGTCCTTGTTTCCAGGGACCTGTAAGGACAGTGAGTGAATTGTCCTTGTGCTATATTGTGCTTAAAAAAACATTTATTCTAGGGACAGAAAACTGTAGGTAGGGAGAGTGTCAGTTTATTTCACTCTGCAAGTCCTTGTTTCCAGGGACCTGGAAGGACAGTGAGTGAATTGTCCTTGTGTTATATTGTGATTAAAAAAAACATTTTTTCTAGGGACAGAAAACTGTAGGTAGGGAGAGTGTTTTTTTTCTTTCACTCTGCAAGTCCTTGTTTCCAGGGACCTGGAAGGACAGTGAGTGAATTCTCCTTGTGCTATATTGTGCTTAAAAAAAACATTTATTCTAGGGACAGAAAACTGTAGGTAGGGAGAGTGTCAGTTTATTTCACTCTGCAAGTCCTTGTTTCCAGGGACCTGGAAGGACAGTGAGTGAATTGTCCTTGTGCTATATTGTGATTAAAAAAAACATTTTTTCTAGGGACAGAAAACTGTAGGTAGGGAGAGTGTTTTTTTTCTTTCACTCTGCAAGTCCTTGTTTCCAGGGACCTGTAAGGACAGTGAGTGAATTGTCCTTGTGCTATATTGTGCTTAAAAAAAACATTTATTCTAGGGACAGAAAACTGTAGGTAGGGAGAGTGTCAGTTTATTTCACTCTGCAAGTCCTTGTTTCCAGGGACCTGGAAGGACAGTGAGTGAATTGTCCTTGTGCTATATTGTGATAAAAAAAAACATTTTTTCTAGGGACAGAAAACTGTAGGTAGGGAGAGTGTTTTTTTTCTTTCACTCTGCAAGTCCTTGTTTCCAGGGACCTGTAAGGACAGTGAGTGAATTGTCCTTGTGCTATATTGTGCTTAAAAAAAACATTTATTCTAGGGACAGAAAACTGTAGGTAGGGAGAGTGTCAGTTTATTTCACTCTGCAAGTCCTTGTTTCCAGGGACCTGGAAGGACAGTGAGTGAATTGTCCTTGTGCTATATTGTGATTAAAAAAAACATTTTTTCTAGGGACAGAAAACTGTAGGTAGGGAGAGTGTTTTTTTTCTTTCACTCTGCAAGTCCTTGTTTCCAGGGACCTGTAAGGACAGTGAGTGAATTGTCCTTGTGCTATATTGTGCTTAAAAAAAACATTTATTCTAGGGACAGAAAACTGTAGGTAGGGAGAGTGTCAGTTTATTTCACTCTGCAAGTCCTTGTTTCCAGGGACCTGGAAGGACAGTGAGTGAATTGTCCTTGTGCTATATTGTGATAAAAAAAAACATTTTTTCTAGGGACAGAAAACTGTAGGTAGGGAGAGTGTTTTTTTTCTTTCACTCTGCAAGTCCTTGTTTCCAGGGACCTGTAAGGACAGTGAGTGAATTGTCCTTGTGCTATATTGTGCTTAAAAAAAACATTTATTCTAGGGACAGAAAACTGTAGGTAGGGAGAGTGTCAGTTTATTTCACTCTGCAAGTCCTTGTTTCCAGGGACCTGGAAGGACAGTGAGTGAATTGTCCTTGTGTTATATTGTGATTAAAAAAAAACATTTTTTCTAGGGACAGAAAACTGTAGGTAGGGAGAGTGTTTTTTTTCTTTCACTCTGCAAGTCCTTGTTTCCAGGGACCTGGAAGGACAGTGAGTGAATTCTCCTTGTGCTATATTGTGCTTAAAAAAAACATTTATTCTAGGGACAGAAAACTGTAGGTAGGGAGAGTGTCAGTTTATTTCACTCTGCAAGTCCTTGTTTCCAGGGACCTGTAAGGACAGTGAGTGAATTGTCCTTGTGCTATATTGTGATTAAAAAAAACCTTTTTTCTAGGGACAGAAAACTGTAGGTAGGGAGAGTGTTTTTTTTCTTTCACTCTGCAAGTCCTTGTTTCCAGGGACCTGTAAGGACAGTGAGTGAATTGTCCTTGTGCTATATTGTGATTAAAAAAAACATTTTTTCTAGGGACAGAAAACTGTAGGTAGGGAGAGTGTTTTTTTTCTTTCACTCTGCAAGTCCTTGTTTCCAGGGACCTGTAAGGACAGTGAGTGAATTGTCCTTGTGCTATATTGTGCTTAAAAAAAACATTTATTCTAGGGACAGAAAACTGTAGGTAGGGAGAGTGTCAGTTTATTTCACTCTGCAAGTCCTCGTTTCCAGGGACCTGGAAGGACAGTGAGTGAATTGTCCTTGTGCTATATTGTGATTAAAAAAAATTTTTTTCTAGGGACAGAAAACTGTAGGTAGGGAGAGTGTTTTTTTTCTTTCACTCTGCAAGTCCTTGTTTCCAGGGACCTGTAAGGACAGTGAGTGAATTGTCCTTGTGCTATATTGTGCTTAAAAAAAACATTTATTCTAGGGACAGAAAACTGTAGGTAGGGAGAGTGTCAGTTTATTTCACTCTGCAAGTCCTTGTTTCCAGGGACCTGGAAGGACAGTGAGTGAATTGTCCTTGTGTTATATTGTGATTAAAAAAAACATTTTTTCTAGGGACAGAAAACTGTAGGTAGGGAGAGTGTTTTTTTTCTTTCACTCTGCAAGTCCTTGTTTCCAGGGACCTGGAAGGACAGTGAGTGAATTCTCCTTGTGCTATATTGTGCTTAAAAAAAACATTTATTCTAGGGACAGAAAACTGTAGGTAGGGAGAGTGTCAGTTTATTTCACTCTGCAAGTCCTTGTTTCCAGGGACCTGGAAGGACAGTGAGTGAATTGTCCTTGTGCTATATTGTGATTAAAAAAAACATTTTTTCTAGGGACAGAAAACTGTAGGTAGGGAGAGTGTTTTTTTTCTTTCACTCTGCAAGTCCTTGTTTCCAGGGACCTGGAAGGACAGTGAGTGAATTCTCCTTGTGCTATATTGTGATTAAAAAAAACATTTTTTCTAGGGACAGAAAACTGTAGGTAGGGAGAGTGTTTTTTTTCTTTCACTCTGCAAGTCCTTGTTTCCAGGGACCTGTAAGGACAGTGAGTGAATTGTCCTTGTGCTATATTGTGATTAAAAAAAACATTTTTTCTAGGGACAGAAAACTGTAGGTAGGGAGAGTGTCAGTTTCTTTCACTGTGAAAGTCCTTGTTTCAAGGGACAGAGAAGGACACCTGAAGGTAGCCCTTATTGCTTTTTTCCCGTCTCCCTGCAGGCCATCTATTAGAATGTCTGGAAGGCAAACAAGGAGAGGCAGACAGTCAGGAGGCAATAAAAGAGGGCAAGCAGGCTCTGTGTCTGGGGGCAACAGTGCTGGTCGTGGACGCGGTGCATTGTCATCAGCACATGGCCATGGGACACGCTTGTCCTTCTTTTCGGCAGCTGGACATGTTGAGCCACATCATGCCGAAGACTTGGTAGAGTGGATGACCAAGCCCTCCTCCTCCTCCTCATCCTCTCTCACCCAGGCTCAGGGTACTGGAAAAGCAGCTGCCAAAGCGTCGTCTTCCCTGGTATCAATGTCAGACAAATCATCAGTCACTCCTTCCCTAGACCCACCATGTCCTCCTCCTGAGGAGTCCCCCGAACTGTTTCAGCACAGTGTTGGGTACATGCTCCAGGAGGATGCCCAGCGTTTCGAAGGGTCTGATGATGAAACCCAGCTAGAGGAAGGCAGTAGCGTGAGAGCAGACAGAGGGGATGCTCAAGAAGGACACCAATCTGGCAGTCATGTTCCAGCAGCTGCAGCATACTGCCAGATTGGCTCCAGTGAAGAGGAGGGAGGGGATGATGAGGTCACTGACTCCACGTGGGTGCCTAATAGGAGAGAGGAGGAGGAGGAGGATGAGGAGGAGGCACATCTCCAACGAGGCAGGATGCCCTTTGGTGGCCAGCGTAAGGGCAGTACACCGACGGAATCACACCGCAGAGCTCCGCCTGTGCAGGGCGCTGCCTCTGCCCGTCATTCAAAAAGTTCTTTGGTGTGGGCCTTTTTTGAGGCTAGTGCATCAGATCGCACAGCTGCTGTTTGCAACATATGTCTCAAGCGTATATCGCGTGGCCAAAACATCAGCCGCTTGGGTACCACATGCCTGACCAGACATATGTTGACCTGCCATGCAGCTCGTTGGCAAGCCTACCTCAAAGACCCACACCAAAGAACAAAGCGGACCTCTCCTTGCACCGCATCAGCTGGGATCTCCAACCCCACTATAACTTCAGTCCTCTCTGAAACATGCACTGAGAGGAATGAAGGTGTAGAATTAGGTGTGTCACAGCCAAGTACTTGCGCCCACTCTGCTAGCAGTACACCGACGTCCGATTCTAGCAGGCAAATTTCCCTGCCCCAGCTGCTGGACCGTCGAAAGAAGTTCACTCCCAGCCATCCACATGCCCAGCGGTTGAATGCTAGCTTGGCTAAATTGCTAGCGCTTCAACTGCTGCCTTTTCAGTTGGTAGACTCGGCCCCCTTCCGTGAGTTTGTGCAATGTGCAGTTCCTCAGTGGCAGGTTCCCAAACGCCACTTTTTCTCACGGAAGGCTATTCCGGCTCTCTACCGGCATGTGGAAGGCAATGTCTTGGCCTCGCTGGACAGGGCGGTCAGCGGTAAGGTGCATATTACCGCTGACTCATGGTCCAGCAGGCATGGACAGGGACGTTACCTTTCTTTCACGGCCCATTGGGTCACTCTTTTGGCAGCTGGGAAGGATTCAGGACAAGGTGCAGTAGTGTTGGAGGTTGTCCCACCGCCACGCCTCCAAAATGCTACTACTGGTTGTGACACACCTCTCTCCTCCACCCCCTCCTCTTCTTCTTCCTCCATGGCCTCTTCCTGTGGTTTGTCCTATGAACCAGCGGTGCTCCGTAGCCGTTCACGGGGCTACGCAAGTACGCAGGCAAAAAGATGCCATGCCGTGCTTGCGCTGGTGTGTTTGGGGGACAGAAGCCACACTGGGGCAGAGGTCCTGTCTGCTCTGCAGGGCCAGGCCGAGAGGTGGTTGACGCCACGCCAGCTTAAGCCAGGAATGGTGGTTTGCGACAATGGCACCAACCTCCTCTCCGCCCTCCGACAGGGACAACTGACCCATGTGCCCTGTGTGGCTCACGTCCTTAACCTGGTGGTGCAGCGCTTCTTGGGCAGGTACCCGGGCTTACAGGATGTCCTGAGGCAGGCCAGGAAAGTCTGTGTGCATTTCCGCAGATCTTATAATGCCAGTGCTCGCCTGGCTGAGCTGCAAAAGGAGTTGAACCTGCCCAAGAACCGCCTTATATGTGACATGCCCACCAGGTGGAACTCAACGTTGGCCATGCTGCAGCGGCTGCACACGCAGCAGAGGGCCATCAATGAGTACCTGTGCGACTACGGCACCAGGACAGGGTCAGGGGAGCTTGGTTTTTTTTCTCCACGCCAGTGGGGCATGATCAGGGATGCATGCACTGTCCTGGCACCATTTGAGGAGGCCACGAGGATGGTGAGCAGTGACAGTGCATGCATCAGTGACACTGTACCTCTTGTCCACCTGTTGGAGCACACGCTGCGTGGAATAATGGACAGGGCACTTGAGGCAGAACAGAGGCAGGAAGAGGAGGACTTCCTTGCCTCTCAAGGCCCCCTTTACCCAGACAGTGTTCCTTCTGTCCCACCCATCGCACAGGAAGAGGAGGAGGAGGAGGAGGAGGAGGATTGTGTCAGCATGGAGGTGGAGGCTGGCACTCAGCATCATCAGCAGCAGTCTTTTAGGGATGATTTACAGTCCCAAGAAACCAGTGGACTTGTACGTGGCTGGGAGGAGGTGGCTGCGGATCATGTCGTCCTTAGTGACCCAGAGGACTCCGGAGCGAATGCCTCAGCAAACCTACGCTGCATGGCCTCCCTGATCCTGCAAAGTCTGCGGAAGGATCCTCGTATTCTTCGGATCAAGGAGAGGGACCATTACTGGCTGGCCACTCTCCTTGATCCACGGTACAAGGGTAAGGTTGCGGACCTTATGTTACCGTCGCAGAGGGAGCAGAGGATGAGACAACTCCGGGAGGCCTTGCAGAAAGGTCTGTGCAACGCGTTCCCAGAGACTGGGAGGTTGCAAACTCCTGGTCCTGGACAACGAGTTGCTGAGGCTTCGGCCAGTCAAAGAAGGAGCGGTGGGGAAGGTGGCCGTCTGACCGATGCGTTCAGACAATTCTTTAGTCCGCAGCCCCAAAGTATGATCGGTTCCAGCAACCATCGCCAGCGTCTGATAAACATGGTGCAGGAATATCTAGGGGCAAGGTCAGACTTGGACACCTTCCCCACCGAAAATCCTCTGGCTTACTGGGTCTTGAGGATGGATCACTGGCCAGAGCTTGCACAGTATGCAATTGAGCTACTGGCCTGTCCTGCATCCAGCGTTCTTTCGGAACGCACATTCAGTGCTGCTGGAGGATTTGTCACGGATCACAGGGTGCGCCTGTCCACCGACTCGGTTGATCGACTGACTTTCATCAAGATGAACCAGTCTTGGATCACCACCAGCTACCACACACCTGATGCTGATATAACAGACTAATTGATTTTAACATGTCACATCCCTTCAAGACTGATGCTGATGCTGAGTGCCTGTGCTGTTATGTTGACTGGCTATCCTCCTCCTCCGAGTCCTCAATGATACGATTGATGATGATAGCTTGTAAGATCATTTTTGTTTATGGGTGCCGCCACCAGTGCCTAACGCCCAATTTTTCAGCCCCTGTTTAACAGGGGCGTGTAATTACAATTTTTGAAGCAATACTTTGCAACAGGGCTCATTGCTGTGCTCCAAGTACAGTATCTGTGAGGAGTTGCAGTGTTGTGCCACCAGTGCCTAAGGCCCAATTTTTCAGCCCCTGTTTAACAGGGGCGTGTCATTACAATTTTTGAAGCAATACTTTGCAACAGGGCTCATTGCTGTGCTCCAAGTACAGTATCTGTGAGGGGTTGCAGTGTTGTGCCACCAGTGCCTAAGGCCCAATTTTTCAGCCCCTGTTCAACAGGGGCATGTAATTACAATTCTTGATCTAATAATTCACAGCAGGGCCCATTGCTGCACCCACCAAGAGTAACTGTCAGGGCTTACAGTGTTGTGGCACCAGCACCACCATCAAAGGCCCAATTTTTACTACCACTGTTCAACAATTATATGTAATTAAAATTCCTGATATAATAGTTGACAGCAGGGCGTTCCAGCACCAACCAAGAGTAACTGTGAGTGCTTACAGTGTTGTGCCAACACCAACAACTAAGGGGCCTATTTCTGCAGAGTATATACGGCAGGTCCCTACTTTCAAACATCCAACTTACAAACGACTCCTACTTGCAAACGCAAGAAGACAACAGGAAGTGAGAGGAAATCTACCACTAGGAAGGAAAATTCTCTCCTGTAAGAATAAATATGGGAGAAAGGTGTCTCCTCTGTACTGATGCTTTATCAGCAATCCTTGTTTCAAGAAAAACACCACATTTCAAAAACAGTTGTCATTGGGACGGAAAGTGAGGTGAAATGTTCTGAACAGGGGCACAGACAGCAAAACAAATGTTACAGGGGTGATAACCCTTACCTATGTTTTCCAAAAAGTTTAAAAATAGATTTTTGGTCTGGAGCTACACTTCAACAATGTACCTGTTCAAAATTACAAACAGACTCTACATAAGAACAAACCTACAGTCCCTGTCTTGTATGCACCGCCTGTATAGGGCTGTTCAGAGTATATAGGGCCTTTTTTATTTTATGTGCGGGGTTCCCCTTAATATCCATACAAGACCCAAAGGGGCTGGTAATGGGCTGGGGTAGGGGGGGGGGTCATGGGGTAGCTATGCCATTTTTCTTAAAGAATTTCATCCATATTACCGGGACCAGACATTACATTAAAGCCGCAAGCAGTTTTAAATGGCTTTTTTTTCCTTTAGAAGTGTCATTTTGTGCAGGGACAGTTCTAAACACGGGAAACACGTGGCACTTCACAGGCATACTTTAGACACCCCCCAGGTACGATATTTAAAGGAATATTTGACTTTTTTTTTTTCACTTTATGCATCATTAAAATGACTGCTCCCGAAAAACGACCGTTTTTAAAACTTCTTTTTGCATTGATACATGTCCCCTGGTGCAGAACCCGGGCTCCCAAACCCTTTTTAGGACAATAACATGCATAATAGTTGTTATAATTAGCACTTTAGAATTCGAACGTTCGCATCCATTGTATTTAATAGGGTTCTAATGTTCGTTCGAACTTTCGGTCCGTTCGCGGGTTCTGGTGCGAACCGAACCCGGGGGTGTTCGGCTCATCACTAATGGCCACCTACACCTGAGCATCAGCCCTCCAAAGCCATGGCATTGGGTAGCTGTGGAAACACCACTCTTTCTGGAGATTTGTCATTTCTTTAAAAAATGTGATTGAAATTATAGAATGGAAAAAAGTAATGCTTTAAAAGGTGTACCATAGGTCTGGTAGATTACACATAGTACGGCAGGGTGATCTAACGGGTGGCCCAAGGCCATATACCACCTCTTATTCCCTGAGAGATTCTTTGCAATGACCCTTCTAAACATGCAGGCTGCTATGGAAGCTTCAGAAGGTATTAAAACAAATGCACCATTTACCATCTGGTTGTAGTCGAAGCAGACGTGAGGACCTTTCCGGTATCGAGGCGTTTCCACCAGCTCGCACTGCTCCGGACCTTCCGCTGAGAGAGCAAGTTAAGGGACAACAAGAGTTAATTGGTATAAACAGAGGCGTAGCTTGAAGCTTGTGCCCCCCCCCCCCCCCCGATGCAAAAGTTGACCTGGCCCCTGGGCTGTTCTCTGAGGAAGAAGACTCGTCTTCGAAACGCGTCAGCCGGCAGTGACCTTTGTCAATCCCTCCGTGACCGATCTGAGTGGGTTCATTTTTGGACGCATTGCTGCGACTTTGTGGTTCTTTTTAAACGCATGTTTTTTACATATGTTTGTAAGTAGGATTCTTTTATTTCGTTTTAAATAAATTTATCCAACGATAATGCACGAGGCTGGTGCGCCTTTCTTTTTTCTTCTTGTTATTTACCGCTAGGATACCCCTATCCGTGAAGGCAGCAAAGCCAAGTGTCATCTATCTGTTCACTTTCAGACTGTCCGGTATTCCACTTGTGCGCAGGAGTTTTTGTTTGTTTTTCATTATTCCTGGGCTGTTCTCACCCTGTGCTCCTCTCCATTCAGGAAATGGCTCACAGCTTGTCCCTCAGCCAATGAGAACGGAGGGGTGTGGACCGTGGAAAGCAAAATGGAAGCCCAGTACTGGAGCATGGCTGCGGGGCCCTTGGGCAGATCAGAGCTGGTCTTTGTGGAGGATATGATAATATGACAGGGAGGCTGCAGGGGCCCCCTGGAGCTAGGGGTGGGGTTGCGATTGTGACCCCTGCAACCCCTTATGCTACGCCCATGGGTATAAACCAAGATGGGCTGAGCTTTAGTTCCAGCCAAGGAACTAGAGTGTCCTGCACAAAACCCTGGGCCTCAAACCCTTATATGCCTCATACACACAACCATTTTTTTCCGACGGGAAAACTGCTATGAGAGCTTTTGGCCGGGAATCCCGGCCGTGTGTATGCTTCATCGCAGTTTTTCCGACGGGAAAACTGTCGGACAAAAAAAAAAGAGAGCAGGATCTCTTTTTTCCCCTTCAGGAAAAAAATCTCCTGGCGGGAAAACCGTTTGTCTGTATGCTTTTCCGAGGGGAAGAAAACCGTGCATGCTCGGAAACAATTTGACGCATGCTCGGAAGCAAAACTTAATTTTGTCGGCTCGTCGTAGTCTTTTACGTCACCGCGTTCTTGGCAGTCAAAAGTTCACCAGACTTTTGTCTGAGCAAGGCAGGCTTGAGAGGAATTCTGTCGGGAAAACCGTCAGGTTTTTATCCAACGGAAAAACCGGCCGTGTGTACTAGGCATAAGAACACCTTTGGGATGAGTGGGATTTGTCAGCCAGGTTTTTTTTTTGGCACTCAACGTGAGGTCAGATGTATGAGCCGGGCCTTCCCATGCAACATCAGTACCTGACCTCACAAATGGGCACAAATTCCCAGACACCCTAAAATGGGGGAAACCAATAATAATGCCCATGATTTTGGAATGAAATGTCCAATGTTTTTTTTTTTCTTTTTTTTGAGCGTGATGGTCAGTGTATATGGCCGTATACTTCAACGCGGAACGTGGAGTGTGTTTGTGTTGTGTATGGTTTTGTTTATCAAGATCAATTTAGAAGCTGCGATGGCTAAATAACCATTTGGGAAAAAAAATAAAAACCCAGAAGATTTGCAAAACTAAAAATGACCTCCTGTGCAAAACTTTTTTTTTTTTTTTACCATTCCAATGGGCCCCTTTAAGCTTCAGGCAGCCACCCCTTCTGAGTCTATAGTAATCTGCCACTGGTCATTCCTGAGAATCAGATCCTTCTTCTTACACTAGACCTCAAAATGTAGCTCAGATGTTGTAGGCAACTGAGAACGCACAGGAACACAGCATGGCATCAAGCAGTGCATATGGGTCAAAGTACTTGTGTTGGGCTATAGCGCGTACATTTTAATAGCCAGACACAATCTGCATTGTTTCCCGGCGAGCGTCACTCGAGGCCGTACACCAGTGGCGGCTGGTGCTCGAAATTTTTGGGGGGGCGCAAACAAACGGAAAAAAACAACAACATCAATTTCAGCCTCACTGTGCCCATCAATTGCCGCCACTGTGCCCATCAAACGCAGCCACTGTGCCCATCAAACGCAGCCACTGTGCCATAAAATTGTCGCCACTGTGCCATGCCATCAAACGCAGCCACTGTGCCATGCCATCAAACGCAGCCACTGTGCCATCAATTGTCGCCACTGTGCCCATCAATTGTCGCCACTGTGCCATGCCATCAAACGCAGCCAATATGCCATCAATTGTCGCCACTGTGCCCATCAATTGTCGCCACTGTGCCATGCCATTGTCGCCACTGTGCCCATCAATTGTTGCCACTGTGCCATGCCAAACGCAGCCACTGTGGCATCAATTGTCGCCACTGTGTCATGCCAAACGCAGCCACTGTGCCATGCCATTGTCGCCACTGTGCCCATCAATTGCCACCAGTTTGCCCCTAAAATGACGCCAGATTGCCCCCCCCTCGCCTGGCACTTACCTTTCTCGGTCAGCCATCCTCGGATCCTCCTCCACGATCTTTTGATGTAGTCCCGCCCTTGATGTCGCTTTAGTCAATCAGGTTACCGGTAACCAGATCCGGTGAACCTGATTGGCTGAGATGCGTGTCAGTGTTAACCAAGGAACACACCCCCCGTGCGTCCCCTGGTTAACTATTTGGAAGCCGATTACAGCCATCAGGCTGTAATCGGAAAGCCTATCAGAGCCGCTGGCTCTGATAGACACTTCCACAGCCAATCAGCTGCCGTTTTTCAGATGGCCGGCGCTCGCCAGGGGGCCGGCCATCTGAATAGTGGGCGGCAGCGGCGACAATACATACATTCATGCAATGCATGAATGTATGTATTGTTTTTCAGTGGTGGTGCAGAAGCGAGAGGGGGCGGCGCTCCTGCGCCCTCTATGGAGGCACCGCCACTGCCGTACACCAGTGCTTCAGCATTGGTCAAGTGACCAATCACTAGAAAAGCATTGGAACCAAATCAAAATTTCCTCACAAATGGGAAAAAATTCCCACAGATGCCCTGTACACACGACCGAAATAAAGTCCGATGGGTTGTTTGACGGAATTCCGCTCAAGCTGTCTTGCATACACACGGTCAAACCAAATTCCGGCGAACTTTTGACTGCCAAGAACGCGGTGACGTAAAAGACTACGACGAGCCGACAAAATGAAGTTCTTTGCTTTCCGAGAATGCGTTGAATTGTTTCTGAGCATGCGTGGTTTTTAGTCCGTCGGACTTGCATCCAAACGAACGGATTTTGTCCGTCGGAAAGATTGAGAACATGTTCTCTATCCAAGTCTGTCGGAATTTCCAAGGGAAAAAGTCAGATGGGGCACACACACGGTCGGAATATCCGATGAAAAGAGCCCATCTGACTTTTTCCATCGGAAAATCCGGTCGTGTGTACAGGGCAAGACACTCCAAAATCTTGTGGAATTCCTTCCCAGAAGAGAAAAGGATGTTATACCCCCCGAAGGGAGAAGAGGTGAGGGCAAATCTTTATTAATGTCCATGTTTTTGGGATGGGAGGTCCCAACAAATTTATATAAAATTGTAAAAAAATAAAAGTCTGAAGACTCGCAAAGCTGAAAACTACCTCCTGTGAAGACCACTGAAGTGCAGAACTTTTATTTTTTTATCATCCTTATGGGACCCTCTGAGCTTCAGCCAACCACCCCTTCTGTGCCATGGTCCCTCATCAGCCATTGGCACCATCCTAAAGGATTAGATCCTTCCAATGGCGGTGCGTCCATAGTGGGCACAGGAGCGCCACCCCCTCTCGTTCCTGCGCCTGTCACTCACAACAATACATAGGTTAATGCATTGCATGAACCTATGTATTGTCGCCGCCGCTGCCGCCCACTATTCAGATGGCCGGCCCCCTGTTGAGCACCGGCCATCTGAATAAAAGCGGCTGGTTGGTCTTTGGAAGTGCCTATCAGAGCCAGCGGCTCTGATAGGTTTCCCGATTACAGCCTGAGGGCTGTAATTGGCTTCTAAATAGCTAACCAGAGGACGCACGGGGGTGCGTTCCCTGGTTAACACTGACAGGCATTTCAGTCAATCAGGTTCACCGGGTCTGGTTACCGGTAACCTGATTGGCTGAAGCGACATCGAGGGCGGGAGAAGACATCGAGGATGGTGCTGACCCGAGGAAGGTAAGTGCAGGGCTGAGGCGGACAAACTGGCTGCATTTGGGGGGAAACTGGCTGTATATGGGGGGAACTGGCTCTATATGGGGGGGAACTGGCTCTATATGGGGGGGAACTGGCTCTATATGGGGGGGAACTGGCTCTATATGGGGGGGAACTGGCTGTATATGGGGGAAACTGGCTGTATATGGGGGAAACTGGCTGTATATGGGGGAAACTGGCTGTATATGGGGGAAACTGGCTGTATATGGGGGAAACTATCTGTATATGGGGGAAACTATCTGTATATGGGGGAAACTATCTGTATATGGGGGAAACTATTTGTATATGGGGGAAACTATCTGTATATGGGGGAAACTATCTGTATATGGGGGGAAACTGGGGGAAACTGGCTGTAATTTGGGGTGAAACTGGCTGTAATTTGGGGGGAAACTGGCTGTAATTTGGGGACAAACTGGCTGTAATTTGGGGACAAACTGGCTGTATATGGGGGACAAACTGGCTGTATATGGGGGACAAACTGGCTGTATATGGGGGACAAACTGGCTGTATATGGGGGACAAACTGGCTGTATATGGGGGACAAACTGGCTGTATATGGGGGACAAACTGGCTGTATATGGGGGACAAACTGGCTGTATATGGGGGGACAAACTGGCTGTATATGGGGGGACAAACTGGCTGTATATGGGGGGACAAACTGGCTGTATATGGGGGGACAAACTGGCTGTATATGGGGGGACAAACTGGCTGTATATGGGGGGGAACTGGCTGTATATAAGGGGGAAACTGGCTGTATATGGGGGACAAACTGGCTGTATATGGGGGACAAACTGGCTGTATATGGGGGACAAACTGGCTGTATATGGGGGACAAACTGGCTGTATATGGGGGAAACTGGCTGTATATGGGGGACAAACTGGCTGTATATGGGGGACAAACTGGCTGTATATGGGGGACAAACTGGCTGTATATGGGGGACAAACTGGCTGTATATGGGGGGACAAACTGGCTGTATATGGGGGACAAACTGGCTGTATATGGGGGACAAACTGGCTGTATATGGGGGACAAACTGGCTGTATATGGGGGACAAACTGGCTGTATATGGGGGACAAACTGGCTGTATATGGGGGACAAACTGGCTGTATATGGGGGACAAACTGGCTGTATATGGGGGACAAACTGGCTGTATATGGGGGGACAAACTGGCTGTATATGGGGGGACAAACTGGCTGTATATGGGGGGACAAACTGGCTGTATATGGGGGGACAAACTGGCTGTAATTGGGGGACAAACTGGCTGTATATGGGGGACAAACTGGCTGTATATGGGGGACAAACTGGCTGTATATGGGGGACAAACTGGCTGTATATGGGGGACAAACTGGCTGTATATGGGGGGGAAAGTGGCTGTATATGGGGGACAAACTGGCTGTATATGGGGGGAAAGTGGCTGTATATGGGGGACAAACTGGCTGTATATGGGGGACAAACTGGCTGTATATGGGGGACAAACTGGCTGTATATGGGGGACAAACTGGCTGTATATGGGGGACAAAGTGGCTCTATATGGGGGGAAAGTGGCTCTATATGGGGGACAAACTGGCTGTAATTTGGGGGGAAAGTGGCTGTATATGGGGGACAAACTGGCTGTATATGGGGGACAAACTGGCTGTATATGGGGGACAAACTGGCTGTATATGGGGGACAAACTGGCTGTATATGGGCGGACAAACTGGCTGTATATGGGCGGACAAACTGGCTGTATATGGGCGGACAAACTGGCTGTATATGGGGGGACAAACTGGCTGTATATGGGGGGACAAACTGGCTGTATATGGGGGGACAAACTGGCTGTATATGGGGGGACAAACTGGCTGTATATGGGGGGACAAACTGGCTGTATATGGGGGGACAAACTGGCTGTATATGGGGGGACAAACTGGCTGTATATGGGGGACAAAGTGGCTGTATATGGGGGGAAAGTGGCTGTATATGGGGGAAAGTGGCTGTATTTGGGGGGAAAGTGGCTGTATATGGGGGGAAAGTGGCTGTATATGGGGGGAAAGTGGCTGTATTTGGGGACAAACTGGCTGCATTTGAGGGGGCAAACTTGCTGCATTTGAGGGGGCAAACTGGTGGCGTTTGGGCACAGTGGCTGCTTTTAATGGGCACAGTGGCGGCAATTGATGTTTTTTTTTCAGTTTGTTTGCGCCCCCCCAAAAAAAATTTGAGCACCAGCCGCCACTGGATCCTTCTAGCACTAGACCTCAAATTGTAGCTCGGATGTTGTAGGCAACTGAGAATGCACAGGAACACAGTGGGGCAAGCAGTGCATGTGGGTCAAAGTACTTGTGTTGGGCTATAGTGCACTGATTTTAAAATCCAGACACGATCTGCATTGTTTCCAGTGAGTATCACCGGAGACCGCTCTTTATCTGCTGCCTCATCTAACCCTGGCTCCACCTCAAACCATGGCTTGGCTTGTAGCCTTCACTCCTACCCCAACCTCCGGCTTATCTTTATTTGGCTGCACTATTAATCTGCCCGGTTTGACCTTGACCCCAATCCGCTCACTGAACCCAAAGGATACAACGCGTCTCTGCTTGATCCAGCTTCATGATATCACACTGGCTGCACATCAGCTTCTCCGCCACCACAAACAGCAGATTGGTGTTGGACAGTCGCTGGGCATGGTAATATCTATTCAAAGGAGAGACAAGAGGACAAGTTGATTAGCAGGGATGTGCAGACGCCCCCTATAGATGGCACATGGCACAGTTCCATCTGACCCACCGGGAGCAGGGGCCGCAGTCAATGACGGCCGAATATGTGGAGTTGATGTTGCTGAAGTAATACTGCGTCTGCTTCATGATACAGCTGGCCTCCCGTGGCTCCATACCTTCTGCCATGATGTCATCTGCAGGAAGATGCAAAATTAAGACATTTATTATGAGGTCAGAAAGGATTTTCTTTAACCACTTCAACCCCGGGGCTTTTATACCACCTCAATACCGGGTCTATTCTGGCACTTCTCTCCTACATGTACAAATCATCATTCTTTTGCTAGAAAATTACTCAGAACCCCCAAACATTATATATGTTTTTTTTAGCAGACACCCTAGGGAATAAAATGATGGTCATTGCAACTTTTTTTCTTGCACAGTATTTGCGCAATAATTTTTCAAACGCCTTTTTTTGGGGAAAAAAATGGTTTCATGAATTAAAAAATAACAAAACAGTAAAGTTAGCCCAATTTTTTTGTAAAATATGAAAGTTGATGTTACGCCGAGTAAATAGATACCTAACATGTCACGCTTTAAAATTGCGCACACTCAAGGAATGGCGCCAAACTTCGGTACTTAAAAATCTCCATAGGCGAAAATTTTTACAGGTTACCAGGTTAGAGTTACAGAGGAGGTCTAGTGCTAGAATTGTTGCACGCGCTCTAACGCACGCGGCGATACCTCACATATGTGGTTTGAACGGCGTTTACGTATGTGGGCGGGACTTACGTGTGCATTCGCTTCTGACCGCGAGCTACAGGGGCGTTTTAATTTTTTCTTTTTTTTTTTTACTTAATTTTTTTATTTTTACACTTTTTAAAAAAAATTTTTTTTTTTGATCACTTTTATTCCTATTACAAGGAATGTAAACATCCCTTGTAATAGGAATGGTGTGTGACAGGTCCTCTTTATGGAGAGATGCGGGGTCAATAAGACCTCCCCCTCCCCCCACATCTCTCCTCCAGGCTGAAAAGCATGAGATCGGGAAAAAAAATGTCACGATCTCATACTTACTAGCGCGCAATGGCGGCTTTGTTTACTTCTGAGGACCCGGACGTGACGTCATCACATCGCGCCCGGGCCTCCGACGGTCATAGAGATGACTGGTGACCTGTCCCTGCTGAAGAAAATCATCCCCACAACATGAAGCTGCCACCACCATGTTTCACGGTGGGGATGGTGTGTTCAGGGTGATGTGCAGTGTTAGTTTTCCCCCACACATAGCGTTTTGCTTTTAGGCCAAAAAGTTACATTTTGATCTCATCTGACCAGAGCACCTTCTTCCACATGTTTGCTGTGTCCCCCACATGTTTGCTGTGTCCCCCACATGGCTTCTCACAAACTGCAAACAGGACTTCTTATGACTTTCTTTCCCCAATGTCTTTCTTCTTGTCACTCTTCCATAAAGGGCAGATTTGTGGAGAAGCACGGCTAATAGTTGTCCTGTGGACAGATTCTCCCACCTGAGCTGTGGATCTCTGCAGCTCCTCCAGAGTTACCATGGGGCCTCTTGGCTGCTTCTCTGATGAACGCTCTCCTTGCCCGGCTCGGTCAGTTTAGGTGGACGGCCATGTCTTGGTAGGTTTGCAGTTGTGCCATACTCTTTCCATTTTCCGATGATGGATTGAACAGAGCTCCGTGAGATGTTCAAAGCTTGGGAGATTTTTTTTATAACCTAACCCTGCTTTATACTTCTCCACAACTTTATCCCTGACCTATAAGAAAAAATATATAGTCGCGCTAACTTATGAATATAAACATAAGCCCACCACTGAGTAATTGAAAAAATTGTTTCCAAATCACCACAGTGATAAATTGTGAGTGCTCAGTGAAGAACAATAACTAAACAATGTAAACAAAGCATATAAATTAATAATAATACAAACTTAATTAATAATATTATTACATGCTTGTATAGGACCCTTAAATGATCAAGTCTAAAGTCCATACAAAAAAACCCACACCCGTGATCAAGTGTCCATACTAGATAAAAAAGAAAAAAGGAAAAAAGAAAGAAAACAAAACAAAAACGATTCCAAATCTTCTTGTATTCGTGACTTTCACCACCACCAGTAAAAATTCCTGCTTACCAAAAAGCGATGGTCCCCTATGACGGAGGACCCCAAACAGCCTCAAATGATAATCAATAGGACTCCAAGCTTCAGTGTATGTTGAGCCTCAATTATTTTGGTAGCCAAAACGCTCATATACCATCATGCAGTACTCGATGCGGAACATGAAAGGAAGGGAGGACACTACATAGTGTAAAATCCTTGGTGGATGTTTATTTAAAAGAAGAAAACATACTTACAAAAATGCAGTTTAAAAACAGCCTTAGAAGTGTGACAGCGCCGACCGGTCAAAGGCGCTAGTCACACACATACGTCCGTGGAAGTCGAGCAGTGGAGGGTGACGTCAGCACAAAGCTCGTATCCTGCCACGGGCTGTTTGGGGTCCTCCGTCATAGGGGACCATCGCTTTTTGGTAAGCAGGAATTTTTACTGGTGGTGGTGAAAGTCACGAATACAAGAAGATTTGGAATCGTTTTTGTTTTGTTTTCTTTCTTTTTTCCTTTTTTCTTTTTTATCTAGTATGGACACTTGATCACGGGTGTGGTTTTTTTTGTATGGACTTTAGACTTGATCATTTAAGGGTCCTATACAAGCATGTAATAATATTATTAATTAAGTTTGTATTATTATTAATTTATATGCTTTGTTTACATTGTTTAGTTATTGTTCTTCACTGAGCACTCACAATTTATCACTGTGGTGATTTGGAAACAATTTTTTCAATTACTCAGTGGTGGGCTTATGTTTATATTCATAAGTTAGCGCGACTATATATTTTTTCTTATTTGTATGCACTGTTAGTTTTCAGAATAGTTGCTGCTTTTTCCCTTTGTTTGTTCCTAGGCATTTGATATATCTGCCTAGTTCCATACCTGTAGCGCAATTTCTTTTTTCACTTTCTAACCTTTATCCCTGACCTGTCTGGTGTGTTCCTTGGCCTTCATGATGCTGTTTGTTCACTAAGGTTCTCTAACAAACCTCTGAGGGCTTCACAGAACAGCTGTATTTATACTAAGATTACATTACACACAGGGGGACTCTATTTACTAATTAGGTGACTTCTGAGGGCAATTGGTTTCACTAGATTTTAGTTAGGGGTATCAGAGTAAAGGGGGCTGAATACAAATGCCCCCCCCCCCCCCACAATTTTCACATATTTATTTGTAAAAAAAAAAATTGAAAACCATTTATTATTTTCCTTCCACTTCACAATTATGTGCCACTTTGTGTTGGTCTATCAAATACATTTAAATTTTTGGTTGTAACATGACAAAATGTGGAACATTTCAAGGGGTGTGAATACTTTTTCAAGGCAATGTATATCAGCCCGCTGTTTTCAAAATTGGCTTTATGTCCTTGCAACACTGGGGTCATTTTCTGCATGGAGTTTGGATGATGCCCTCTTGTGGAGAAGCTCTTTAATCTCTGACTCGCTCCCAAAAATCTCGAAGACTTCTGGATCGATTCCACTGCGGTGGGGTTTTAGCTCATTTTTATTTGTTTTTAGGCTCCATTGACACCTAAGCGACTTTCATGCAACTTGAGGGTCAGACCTCAATGTTGACCCTTTAAAAGTTGCATGAAAATCGTACCCGAATGTTATACAATACAACGGTCCGTGTCGCACCCATCAAAAGTCGCACTTCAAAATTGGCGCTACTTTGGAGTCATACAATTGTGAATGGAGCCTTAGGCCCCTTTCACACTGGGGCGGGCAGGTGCGGTGGCGGTATAGCAGCGCGATTTCCAGCGCTGCTATACCGTTGTTCTTACCGCGGTATGCGGCCGCTAAGGGGGTGAATTTAACCCCCGCTAGCGGCCGAAAAAGGGTTAATACCGCCCGCAAACCGCGGCTATTGCCGCGGTTTGCAGGCGGTATTACCGCGGTGTCCCATTGATTTCAATGGGCAGCCGCGGTAAAGGAGCGGTGAACACACCGCTCCTTCACCGCTGTAAAGAAGAGGCTAGCAGGACTTTTGGAGCGGTCCTGCTAGCGCACCGCTTCAGTGTGAAAGCCTTCGGGCTTTCACATTGAAGGCTACAGGCACAAATTTTTCATGCGGTATAATAGCGCTAAACCGCATGAAAAACGCCCCAGTGTGAAAGGGGCCTTAGAGCCGTATATAAAAAAATAATTAAAACAAAATATTTTATTACGCGACCTCTCCATACATCTCCCCAACCATGACTATAGCATATGGGCTATCGGGCAAGGTATATTGATACTTTTTTCTTTTTCCTTCATATCCCCTTTTTTCTTACCTTTTTGGGTCTATCTATGGGGAGCAGTGGATCCCCAGAAACTACCACAACAAATCTTTATATTTATTTAATTTTAGAAAGCATCCCAACTCCTGACGAGTGGCAAGCGGCCATGAAACGCGTAGAGCACACATCCTTGGATGCTCTATACAAGCCTGTATCATTATATATCAATTATTTACACATGTTGATCATGTATTTATCATTTATTATGCGCTGATATATTTATTATTATGTTTGTATGTCATTAAAGCGGAGTTCCACCCAAATTTGGAACTTTCGCTAAATCCACTCCTCGCCCCCTTACATTCCACATTTAGCATGTAATTTTTTTTTGGGGGGGGGGAGTGGGGGCTTCAGTAGGAGTGGGACTTCCTGTCCCCCTTCCTCCTTGGGGTTGCCTAGGCGATACGTCATATCGCCTTCTGGCGGCCCCTCCCTGTAGGCGATCATCTGGGACGTGACAGCCATTCGCGCATGCACAGTGAGTGCCCAGCCGTGAAGCCGAAAGCTGTCACGGCCGGGTGCCCACACTATGAATGGAGGCGCCGGCGGAGAAGGGGGGAGAGGAGCGGAGGTCCGGGCGGCGCGGCGCTGGACAGTGGAACAGGTAAGTGTATGTTTATTAAAAGCCGGCGCGCTCGCGACCCTGCCGCCTTCCCCCGTGAGTTGGACCGCGAGTCCCGCGGACTCGATCGCCGCGGGGATCCCCGCGATTGTCTCACGGAGGTATAGAGCAGGGAGATGCTAATGTAAACAAGCATCTCTCCGCTCTACCTAGTGACAATGACACTAATCTCGGCTCCGTGTACTCGGAGTGGAGATCGGTGTCATGTGACACACAGCCCATCCCCCGCTACAGTAAGAAACACTCAATAGGGAACACTTAACCCCTTCCTCGCCACCTAGTGGTTAACCCCTTCACTGCCAGTGTAATTTTCACAGTAATCAGTGCATTTTTATAGCACCGATCGCTGTAAAAATTACAATGGTCCCAAAAGTGTCCGATGTGTCCGCCATAATGTCGCAGTCATGAAAAAAATCGCTGATCGCCGCCATTACTAGTAAAAAAAAATAATAATAAAAATGCCATAAAACTACCCCCTATTTTGTAAACGCTATAACTTTTGCGCAAACCAATCAATAAACGCTTATTGCGATTTTTTTTTACCAAAAATATGTAGAAGAATACGCATCAGCCTAAACTGAGGAAATTTATTATAGCAAAAAGTAAAAAATATTGAATTTTTTTCAAAATTGTCGCTCTATTTTTGTTTATAACGCAAAAAATAAAAACCGCAGAGGTGATCAAATACCACCAAAGAAAGCTCTATTTGTGGGAAAAAAAGGACGTCAATTTTGTTTGGGGGCCACGTCGCACGACCGCGCAATTGTCAGTTAAAGCGACGCAGTGCCGAATCGCAAAAAGTGCTCTGGTCTTTTAGCTACAAAATGGTCCGGGGCTGAAGTGGTTAATTATGTTCCCTAACTAATCATGTGTTATTAAATTAACGATGATTATGAATTTCTTATTTGTGATTACATTTTTCTATCCTAAACGTATTCTGGTCACTGGCTTGTGAATATTGTATCATGCGATTTTGTAGGGAACCATGAAATCCAAATCATTCCATTTATTTCATTTTTTACACCTTGATACCTCATTTAAAGTCCCAACTCCACCATTTCTCTGTTTTTGCAAAATATTTTATTTAGTTGCTAAATAACTTTGCATTGCTTTGTAGAATCGTCATTTTAGTGTTATTTTTATCAGGACAAATTATAGATTGAAAATTATATATTTTTTACTTGGTTTCTGATGAATAAACAAGACCCTCAGCAGAAATGTAAACATTGCTCTGGTCCATGGGGGGTGTACAGGGGGGGGGGGAGATGAAGGGGTTAATAAAGAGATGCTTCTACCTGGACATCACATCACATGTTGGTTACTGACAATCAAATTTTAATAAAGGTAAAATCTAGAAAAGGAAGAGCTGTATGAAAAGACAGAGGGACCCTCCGACCGTCAGACAGACGGCACTCACCTGCCTGCATCCAAGTGCTGTACGTCAGGCTGTAGATGAGAGACTGAAACACGGACCTGGGAAGGTGATAGATCAATAAATCCGGATTATACATCACTGCAAATTGCACTGAACAGGGAACACAGCATCAGAATTACTATCATTCCATCCGCTCTGAGCAAGTCAATTCCCTTTTCATATATTTAATGTATGCGTACACCCATTTACTAAAATCTCCTATAATCCCCTAATATATGAATGTCTTTTCCAACGTTGTTTTTAATCCTTTTAAATCTGCAGCTTTCTTAAACACAATATTGGTGATCCTGCCATAAAGGGTACTTGTTCAGGTGCTTCCTGTTATTGGGGTCTGCCAATTGCTCTCCTGCCTTGTCAATCCTGCCACATGCTCCCCCTGGTGGAGACTAAAAGCCATTGTGATACCATTGTCACTTTCAGAAGTCCCCACCATCCCTGTGCTGAGTTCCCGGGTCTGTACACCTGCTGTGCTTATAATGAGGGGTTCCCACCATCCCTGTGCTGAGTTCCCAGGTCTGTACACCCGCTGTGCCCATTATGAAGGGTTCTCACCATCCCTGTGCTGAGTTCCCGGGTCTGTACACCTGCTGTGCCCATTATGAGGGGTTCCCACAATCCCTGTGCTGAGTTCCCGGGTCTGTACACCTGCTGTGCCCATTATGAGGGGTTCCCACCATCCCTGTGCTGAGTTCCCGGGTCTGTACACCCGCTGTGCCCATTATGAGGGGTTCCCACCATCCCTGTGCTGAGTTCCCGGGTCTGTACACCCGCTGTGCCCATTATGAGGGGTTCCCACCATCCCTGTGCTGAGTTCCCGGGTCTGTACACCCGCTGTGCCCATTATGAGGGGTTCCCACCATCCTTGTGCTGAGTTCCCGGGTCTGTACACCCGCTGTGCCCATTATGAGTGGTTCCCACCATCCCTGTGCTGAGTTCCTGGGTCTGTACACCTGCTGTGCCCATTATGAGGAGTTCCCACCATCCTTGTGCTGAGTTCCCGGGTCTGTACACCCTCTGTGCCCATTATGAGGGGTTCCCACCATCCCTGTGCTGAGTTCCTGGGTCTGTACACCTGCTGTGCCCATTATGAGGAGTTCCCACCATCCTTGTGCTGAGTTCCCGGGTCTGTACACCCGCTGTGCCCATTATGAGGGGTTCCCACCATCCCTGTGCTGAGTTCCCGGGTCTGTACACCTGCTGTGCCCATAATGAGGGGTTCCCACCATCCCTGTGCTGAGTTCCTGGGTCTGTACACCTGCTGTGCCCATTATGAGGAGTTCCCACCATCCTTGTGCTGAGTTCCTGGGTCTGTACACCTGCTGTGCCCATTATGAGGGGTTCCCACCATCCCTGTGCTGAGTTCCCGGGTCTGTACACCCGCTGTGCCCATTATGAGGGGTTCCCACCATCCCTGAGCTGAGTTCCCGGGTCTGTACATTTTGAGGGGTTCTTACCATCCCTGTGCTGAGTTCCCGGGTTTGTACACCCGCTGTGCCCATTATGAGGGGTTCCCACCATCCCTGAGCTGAGTTCCCGGGTCTGTACATTTTGAGGGGTTCTTACCATCCCTGTGCTGAGTTCCCGGGTTTGTACACCCGCTGTGCCCATTATGAGGGGTTCCCACCATCCCTGCTGGATTTTATTTACTCTGAATTAAGGAGAATGTAGCAGGAGGAGTGAGACCTCAAGGTGGTCTAGCCTAGAACCTTGATAGGGAAGATTTCACTGCTTGAGTTTGAGGAGATGTATGAAGCCAGCAGACGACTCTACCACTAACACTTTACTTAACAGGACCAACCCTTTATAAAGAAGACATAAAACTCACCATGCGGCTGCAGATGATAACCAGGCCAGATTTAGGATGTCGGCGATTGTTGGCTAAGAGAGAAGACAGAATGGTCAATAATAAAAAAAAAAAACAGCATCCACAATTCATGGTAGAAAAACACAGCGAGTACAGAGAAGTACACAAGGCACTTACATTTTTTTTATTATGAATTTTCATTTTTATTATGATTTTTTTATTATTATGAATTTTTTTTTATTATGATTTTTTTATTTTATTATGCATTTATTTTTATTTTTTATGTTAATACTGTCACTTACATTTTTTTTTAATAATCACTTTTATTGCTATCTCTGGGAAAGTAAACATCCTTTGTGACAGCAAAAGGGATGTGACAGGTCCTCTTTATGGAGAAATCTGGGGTCTAAAAGACCCCAGATCCCCCCTCTGCTCTTAAAAGCATCCAAAGCACCAAGATCAGCGCTTTAGAATGCTGATGATTTTTTTTAAATGGCACCGATGACATCCGGCTAAACCAGAAGTGATGTCAGGTCATCGTTTCCGGGTTACCATAGCAGAGAGCCGATCAATGCCGATCCTTGCTTTGTTCAGCTGTCTGACCAGCCCGCAGACTAGACATGTGCAATTTGTTTCCTTGCAAATTATTTTTCTCACGAATTTCAACAAATTTGTTAATTCGTAAATATCCGAATTAACGAAAACCAGTTTAACAAATTTTTCCGAATATTCGTAAATTCGAATATTATAAGATTCGTAAATTCAAATATTTGTAAATTCAAATTTTGGAAATTCGAAAATCCAAAAACCCGAAAATCTGAAAATCTTAAATAACTTAAAGGGGTTGTAAAGGTTCGTTTTTTATTTTCTAAATAGGTTCCTTTAAGCTAGTGCATTGTTGGTTCACTTACCTTTTCCTTCGATTTACCTTCTAAATGTTTTTTTTCTTTGTCTGAATTTCTCACTTCCTGTTTCTCCTCAGTAAACTTCACACCATCATCCGAGTGGTGTGGAGTCAGCCAGAACAGCTTACTGAGGAGGAACAGGAAGTGAGAAATTCAGACAAAAAAAACAAAGAAAAAAAATATTTAAAAGGTAAATCAAAGGAAAAGGTAAGTGAAGCAACAATGCACTAGCTTAAAGGAACCTATTTAGAAAATAAAAAACGAACCTTTACAACCCTTTTAACTATTATTAACTAATAAATTATAGGTATTTGATTGCTAGTGAACGTAACGATTACGAATTTATCCGAAGTTACGAATTATCCGAAATAACGAACGCCGCATCTAAACAAATGGAACGTAACAAATTAATAATAATAAATAACAATAATACTAATAAAAAAGTTTTATTATTATTATTTATTTATTATTAATTTGTTCCGTTCCATTTGTTTAGATGCGGCATTCGTTATTGCGAATAATTTGTAACTTTGGATAAATATGTAATTCGTTACGTTCACTAACAGCCAAATTTGAAAGGAAATTTCAATACCTATAATTTTATAGTTAGTTATTATTAGTTATTTTTTCTGATTTTCGAATTTTTGGATTTCTAAATTTCCGGTTAGTTAGTTAGTTATTCTTTCGAATTATCGGATTTTCTTTCTTATTTTCGGATTTTCTCATTTTTAAATTTGCGAATTTACAAATTTTCGAAATTCCGAATTGCAAACGAAAAAACAAAAAAAACAAATAAAACTAACAAAACTAACAACATTTTCGGCAGTGCACATGTCTACCGCAGACATGCCGGCTGGTCGCTCGGGTCTCCCGATGGCACAGGAGAGCTTGAGGGAGCTACAGAAGGCGGCAGGAGGGGGGGGGGGGGACATCCCCTCCCCCTGCTCGTAAAAGCAATCCAGAAGTTAGTTAGCCACTAGGATTTCTTTTACAAGGGAGCCGACTGCTGGTTTCAATAAACAGTACCAGGATGATGCCCGCCGCTGCAGACATCATCCCAGTATAACCACCCTACGCCAGCGACGTATGGTATATATACGTAGCCGTCCATCCTCTCAACATATCATGGAAAGATAACTTCAAACATTCTGTCACTTCACATGCCGTGCAATGCACCTACCACAAAGATCCCCCGGGGGGCAGCACCTTTGTTGCTCTCTGTTTTGGGGGCGCACAGTGACTGGTAGTCGTAGGACTCCTTCCTCAAAAAGAAGGAACTGTTGTAGAGAGCGGACATGAGATTCGGATCCACCTCGCTGAAGAACTTCCCCACCTGATGAAAAGAGACATTTGTCACCATAGGAAACATTGGCATCTTTAGTAAGTCTTTGGACACAAAGTTGCAATGTCAGGAAATTGAGGAAAGTTAGAAAATACAGACCTGGGACCAGTGGTCTTGCTGGTTGGACATGACGAGGAATCCGCCATCGTCAATCAGGACACACAGTAGATCCTGCAGAGGGGAAATGTAGGAGACATCTTTGGCACTAAACACACTGATTGGCTTGAAGAAAAGGTGGCAACCCTAACACAAACACTTTAGCGGCCTGGGACACCTTTGGGTGCCCCAAGGAAAGGAGTAATGGGGTGCGCATAGCGTGTCACAGCTAACAGTGGGTGTGGCCAAATTGCTCTTACTGACATCATTGCCCTGCCCCCAGTGATGCCAAACCTGCCCTCGGACAGCCGCTCCCGGACAGGAACAGATTTGTGTGCGACTATCTTGGTTACTTGGGGAGCCACTGCCCAGTCTGAATAATGTGTCCGGGTTTCAGTCTGCCTGAAACCTGGACACATGATTCAAAACCCGGACTGCCCGGGTGAATCCCAGATAGGTGGCAAGTTTACACTTCGATGGAAGTAGGAGGAGATAGAGATGTTATTTCAGAGTGAACAAACTGGATATAAAAGGACTTTGACCTTGAACTATTCCAAATTTCAGATAGGCTGTATAAAAGCTGGCCATACATTCTGCAACATTTTGGTGCCGTGACCCGGACTAAATGATCGGTAGGAAGACTTGTGACAGACAACAACAGCCGTCCATTATTTTCAGTGCCTTGAAAAAGTATTCATATCACTTGAAATTTTTCACATTTTGTCATGTTACATCTGAAAATTTTTAATGTATTTTATTGGGCTTTTATATGATAGACCAACACAAAGTGGAACATAATTGTGAAGTGGAATGAAAATGATAAATGGTTTTCAAAATGTTTTACAAATAAATATGTGAAAAGTGTGGGGGTGGGGGGGGGGCATTTGTATTCAGCCCCCTTTACTCTGATACCCCTAACTAATATCTAGTTGAACCAATTGCCTTCAGAAGTACTAATTAGTAAATAGAGTCCACCTGTGTGTAATTTAATCTCAGTATAAATGCAGCTGTTCTTTGAAGCCCTCAGAGGTTTGTTAGAGAACCTAAAGCCCCGTACACACGATCGGATAACCTATGGATTTTCGTCCGATGGATTTGTCCATCGGAAATCCGATAAAACTGTTTTTCATCAGTCTTGGCCACACACCATCAGTCAAAAAACCGACCGTTCCAAATGCGGTGACGTAAAACACTCCGATGAGCCAAGAAAAATTAAGTTTAATGCTTCTGAGCATGCGTCGACTTGATTCTGAGCATGCGTGGGTTTTTTAACCGATGGACTTGCCCACAGACGATCAGAAATTCCCATCGGTTTTTTATCCATCGGAAAATTTTAAAAGGAGTTCTATTTTTTACAACCGATGGAAAAAAGACCGATGGGTACCATACACGATCGGTTGGTCTGATGAAAACCATCCATCGGACTGTTTTCATCAGTCAAACCGATCGTGTGTACGGGGCTTTAGTGAACAAACAGCATCATGTTTCTGCTCAAGCTCTGTCAGATTGTATGGGGAGCGTCTGGGAACAATAATTTTTAAGTCTTGCCACAGATTCTCGATGTGATTTAGGTCTGGACTGTGACTGGCCCATTCTAACACATGAATGTGCTTTGATCTAAACCATTCCATTGTAGCTCTGGCTGTATGTTTCGGGTCGTGAACCTCCGCTCCAGTCTCAAGTCTTTTGCAGACTCTAACAGGTTTTCTTCTAAGATTGTCCTGTATTTGTCTCCATCCATCTTCCCATCAACTCTGACCAGCTTCCCTGCTGAAGAAAATAGCATCTCCACACCATGATGCTGCCACCACCATGTTTCACAGTGGGGATGGTGTGTTCAGGGTGATATGCAGTCTAATTTTTCCACTACACATAGCATTTTGCTTTTAGGCTGAAAAGTAAAATTTTGGTCTCATATGACCTCCTTCCACATGTTTGCTGTGTCCCCCACATGTTTGCTGTGTCCCCCACATGTTTGCTGTGTCCCACACATAGCGTTTCACAAACTGCAAACAGGACTTCTTATGACTTTCTTTCACCAATGGCTTTCTTCTTGTCACTCTTCCATAAAGGGCAGATTTGTGGAGTGCACGACCATGGGTGTCCGCAGAACTTTTTCCTGGGGGGGGGCGCTTCGGCAGCGGCGATACACAGTCGCATTTAACTCTTTGTTCGCCTGCTAGCTGGGGGTTAAAAGCGCCCCGCTAGCGGCCGAATAGCACCGCTAAAACGATGGTAAAGCGCCGCTAAAACGTCCTCCTTGGGTCGCTCTAATATCCATGGGTTACTCAGTTTATTGGGGCACTCTATGCTTAATGTGTCACTCTAATATCCATGGGGTGCTCTGGTTATGGGACATTCTAACCTTCATGGGGTGCGTCTATGGAGTGCTCTAACATCCATGGGGTAATCTGTCTATTGGGTTACTGTAGCATCCATGGGGTGCTCCAAAGGTTATGGGGCGCTCTAACCTCCATGGGTTGCATTGTCTATGGGATGCTCTAATGTCTATGGGTCACTGTAGCATCCCTGGGGTGCTCCAATGTCCATGGAACACTCTAACCTTTGCTTTGTCTATGGGGTGCTCTGACATCTATTGGTCACTCTAGCATCCATGGGGTGCTCTAATGTTTATGGGGTACTGTAACATCTATAGGGCGCTCTAACCTCCGTTGGGGATGCTCTAACGCCTATGTGCAGCCCTAAGTCTGTCTTTAGCTGGATAACCAGCCATTCCCACCAGCTGTTTTCACTTTTTGAACAATACATCAGTTATGCAAATATTTATGGTCGGAGCCCTCTGTCCGAAGAGATATGGATCACATAAACACGTCACAAGACTAACAACACAAATAAGACCTGAAGTGTGGCCTGGCCTTTTGTACGGTATGCCAAAGAAAGGGGCCAAAAAGTCACACAAGGTTAGGAAGGAATTGATCTATTATGTCAGGTAAACCACTATAGAGCGAGACTGTTAAAGGCTCGTGATATTTCTGACTGAGGATCGGGGATGTGTCGGGCGAAACACAAGGATTCCCACCTGCCTATCTTCCTTATTGCGTGGTCAGGAACTCTGTTTCGTGATGTTGCTGGGGCTGCCCTAATGCGAAAGCGAGTCCTGAGTAACATCCTGGGTCAAGGCCCGAGATGCTCAGGAGTGTTCTGACGTGGCTGACGAACTGGTTCCCGCTTAGGGGTTCAGTTGGGTAAGGTAGTAGAGGGCTGTCCTCAGATGGCTCGGACAGCAGAGTTTACCAATTACCGTAGAACGGCCATGGCGTTGTGTGTCTGGAAAGGTTTAATGTCTACTCCGGGACCGGGTTGTATCATTTCCGATACCGTCGGGTGTAGGATGAAATGACTTTGGTGGCGAGTCGGGTGGTGCCCGAGTAGCACTCGGCATTTAGGGCTGGTGATAGTAATTCGCTGGGCCGTAAAATCGTAAAAGGCTAGGAAAATGGCTGCTTGAACTACCAGGCTGGGCCATAGACTGAAGGGAGAACGTGAAGGATAGCAGACATGTCCCGGAGTATGGCGCTGGTCACTGGTAAGCGTTTGGTACTAGAGTGTGGTTGCCGCCACCTGTAGTGTGTTGGCGGATCAGGATGCATTGATGAGGGAGGTAGCACCATGGAGGTGCTATCCGATTCCAGAGTTGGTTGCGACTAATGTGGGACGCCGGACATGGTCGAGTCGGCTCCGGCTTCTGTGAAAGGATGTGGCATGGTCAAGCGGGATAGTGCGTCGGCCGAGGTGTTGCATAACCGGGGGTGTGGACACTGAGGCTACTGAGCTGATGTTGTAGGGAAAGTAGCAACAGCCTGCGTGGGAAGGACATGATAGACAACGATTTATTGACCTGCCTTTGTTAACGACTGTGGCTGTAGCCTGGTTGTCTGTGGCGAACGTGGCGGTCTGTCCTGCCCGGGGCTGCCCCGTACTTGAGTTGCTGCGACTATGGCGTAGATCTCAAATAGAGAGGAGGACTGACTAAAAGCGGAATTGTGAGCATCTCTGATGGATCGGATCTCCTGAAACCAATGATGGCCAAAAGTTGCAGCGAAGCTTGTGGAAGCTGCTACGACCGTGATTATCTGAGGTGACGAGGAAAATGCTGATGGGATAAACAAGGGTCTACCTATCCGGTCTCAAGGAATTGGTCCCCCATGGCCAGATCCTGCTACGGAGGCTGCGTCTAGCTTAATGACTTGGTCAGGGTCTTGTGCCTGGGAGAGGAACACTAAGAAGCGTGCGATAAAGGATCGCCCTTGAGAGACGATCCTCATCGTGGTTTGAGCATGCCCAGTAGGGATTGTAGCTGTGGGTTAGTGCACCCTTGCGTGTCGGTAGACGTATGGATGACTGTCCTGATGCGGGTCAATCTACCGAGAGGTGGGCTGGCCCGCATGGCGCGTTTGTCTAGAATGATTACCAGGAAGGAGATGAACTGTGCTGGTCTTTCTACTTTCTTCACGGTTGTGGGCACGTCAAGGTTTTAACCACTTCAATACAGGGCTTTTAAACACCCTTCCTTACCAGACCAATTTGTAGCTTTCAGCGCTCTCACACTTTGAATGACAATTACTCAGTCATGCTACACTGTACCCAAACCAAATTTTTATCATTTTTTTCTCACAAACAGAGCTTTCTTTTGGTGGTATTTAATCACCGCTAGGTTTTTTATTTTTTGCAATATAAGCGAAAAAAGTTAGATTTTTAAAAAAAAAAAACACTTTTTTTTGGGTTTTTATTGTAAAATTTTGCAAATAAGTAATTTTTCTTCATAAAATTGGGCCAAAATGTATACTGCTACATATCTTTAGTAAAAATAACCAAAAAAGTGTATATTATTTGGTCTCTGTGAAAGTTATAGAGTCTACAAGCTATGGTGCAAATCATTGAAAAATTATCACATCTGATCACACCTGATGTACTGAAGGCCTATTTCATTTCTTGAGACCCTAACAAGCCAGGAAAGTACAAATACCCCCCAAATTACCCCTTTTTGGAAAGCAGACATTCCAATGTATTTAGTAAGAGTCATTGTGAGTTTTTTGAAGTTGTACTTTTTTCCCACAATTCTTGGGAAATTTTTTAAATTTTTTTAAATTTTTATTTTTTTGCACAAAATTGTCATAATAACAAGTTATTTCTCTCACACAGCACATGCATACTTGCAATGACACCCCAAAATACATTCTGCTACTCCTCCTGAGTATGGCGATACCAAATGTGTGAGACTTTTACACAGCCTGTCCAAATACAGAGGCCCAACATTGAAATAGCACCTTCAGGCATTCTAGGAGCATAAATTACACATCTCATTTCTCAACCACCTATTACAGTTTTGAAGACCCTGGAGCACCAGGACAATGGAAATGCCCATAAAATGACCCCATTTTGGAAAGCTAACACTCCAATGTATAGTCTATGAGGCATAATGAGTCTTTTGAACGGTTCATTTTTTTCCAGAAGTTTTTGGAACATGTGGGAAAAAAATGAAAATGCATTTTTTTTATACAAAGTTGTCCATTTATAAGATATTACCAACACATAGCATGTACATAGCAAAAATGACACCCCAAAATACATTCTGCTACTCCTCCTGAGTATGGCAATACCAAATGTGTGGGACTTTTACACAGCCTGTCCAAATACAGAGGCCCAACATTGAAATAGCCCCTTTAGGCATTCTAGGAGCATAAATTGCACATCTCATTTCTCAACCACCTATTACAGTTTTGAAGACCCTGGAGCACCAGGACAATGGAAATGCCCATAAAATGACCCCATTTTGGAAAGCTAACACTCCAATGTATAGTCTATGAGGCATAATGAGTCTTTTGAACGGTTCATTTTTTTCCAGAAGTTTTTGGAATATGTGGGAAAAAAATGAAACCGCATTTTTTTTATACAAAGTTGTTCATTTATAAGATATTACCAACACATAGCATGTACATAGCAAAAATGACACCCCAAAATACATTCTGCTACTCCTCCTGAGTATGGCGATACCAAATGTGTGAGACTTTTACACAGCCTGGCCAAATACAGAGGCCCAACATTGAAATAGCACCTTCAGGCATTCTAGGAGCATAAATTACACATCTCATTTCTCAACCACCTATTACAGTTTTGAAGACCCTGGAGCACCAGGACAATGGAAACTCCCATTAAATGACCCCATTTTGGAAAGCTAACACCCCAACGTATAATCTATGAGGCATAATGAGTCTTTTGAACGGTTCATTTTTTTCCAGAAGTTTTTGGAATATGTGGGAAAAAAATGAAAACGCATTTTTTTTATACAAAGTTGTCCATTTATAAGATATTACCAACACATAGCATGTACATAGCAAAAGTGACACCCCAAAATACATTCTGCTACTCCTCCTGAGTATGGCGATACCAAATGTGTGAGACTTTTACACAGCCTGGCCAAATACAGAGGCCTAACATCTAAGTAGCACCGTCATGTGTTCTAGGAGCATAAATTACACACATAAATTCCTGACAACCTATCACATTGTTGAAGGCCCTTCATATTTCTAAAACATAGCATGTACTGTACATACCAATTATAAACCAAAATACATTCTTCTGAGAAAAAGGGTAAAGAAAAGATTACCTGCGGTTTTAGTAGTGCAGTGGTCCAAAGAGGAGAGCATCGGTCCAGGCAGCAGGCAGGAACGTGGACAGCGACAGCAAAACAGGCAGCAGGCAGGAATAGTCAGTACAGGTAGAGATGATGTCAGCACAGCCAAAGCATTGGTCTAGATAGCAGGCAGAGATGTGGTCAGCAGTAGCAAAAGGAACAAAGGATCGTCCATGCAGCAGGCAGGAATACTGTCCATAGTTAGTACATGCAGCAGGCAGAGGTATGGTCAGCACAGCCAGAGTATTTGTCCAGGGAGCAGGCAGGACCATCAAGCTTAGGGCAACGGTCAGGAAAGAATGGGGACAGGGGTAGAGGCTTCTCCCACCCAAATCGCTTTGAAGCCTCCGGACAACCAGACCCTGTTCTGGGAACACAGAAAACCAAAAACTGGTTTTCTGAACTCAGAACACTATTCTGGAGCCCCTCACATATGTGAGACCCCTGTGTAGCAGGGTGAAAGATCAGTCCAAGGGGGCAGGCAAAAACATGGTCAACAGGCCGAGGTCAGTGCAGGTAAAAGGCAGAAATAAACGGTAGGCAGAGGCATAATCCATACAGTCCAGGGTCAGTTCACGTGAAAGGCAGAAACATGGCGGATAAACAATGCAGACGGTAGGCAGAGACATAGTCGAGAAACAGGCCAGGGTCAGTTCACATGGAAGACTATGATATGGTTGGTTGAGGCAGGGAAATATTCAGGACATATTGAAAACGGGGAAATGGCAGTATTAGAAATATGGGCTAATAGTTTTCGAGAGTGTGATATCGCTTGAAGCATTTTCCGATGCAAAGGCCAGGTTGGGAGGGACAGTCGGGACAATGGAAGCTGGTGTCTTTCCTAATTCCTCTTCTGGTGCACACCCGACATTTTTTTTGGCGTCGTCTTCCGGATCGTGATGGTGGAATATGGTCTGAAAAATGGCGCTCATGTAGTCTGCTGACACAATCTGAGTGAATGCTTTCTGGGGGGGATGTTTGTTGGTAGATCAGGGCAGTGACAATGTCTTCAATAAATCTCATGAAGGTGGTGGGTCTATGTGTGGATTTTTGGTAGACTATGAAAGAATTTAACAGGGCCAAATGAAAAAAGTAAATTGCGATTTTTTTATACCAGAAGAGGGATTTTCGGGTTGAAAGATAGGGCTGCAACATTTGATCATTTAAATCCACACCCCCCATGAATTTATTGTACTCATTGATGCAGGAAGGCTTGCGAACGGTACTGCGTCTTCTGTGAAGTTCCACCGAGGTGTTATCGTGGATGGTGGACATGATGTACACATCTTTCCTATCCCTCCACTTCACAGCCAACACTTCCTCGTTCCTCAAGCTTGCCGATTCCCCCTTTTGAATGGTTGTGGTGACAAGACGCTGTGGGAAGCCCTTTCTGTTTATTCTTGTTGTACCACACGCCAGAGTTTTTTTTTAGGTAGAGGTGGCGGAGAAGGGGCAGGCTGGTATAATAGTTGTCCATATAAATATGATACCCCTTTTGGAGGAGTGGAAATACCAACTCCCAAACAATTTTTCCACTTATTCCCATGTACGATGGACACTCAGGGGGCTCGAGCTGGGAATCTTTGCCTTCGTACATGCGGAATGAGTGCACATAACCAGTGGCGCTTTCACAGAGCTTGTTGAGCTTCAAGCCGTACCTCGCCCGCTTACTGGGGATATATTGCTTGATTCCCAGCCGGCCTGTGAAATGCACCAGGGATTCGTCCACAGAAAGGTTTTGGTCAGGGACATAAAGTTCGGCAAACTTCTTGGAAAAAAAATTAATTAGGGGGCGAATTTTATATAATTTGTCAAAGTTTGGGTGATCTCGGGTGGGGCACTGTGAGTTGTCACTGAAATGCAGGAACCGCATTATAAGTTCGTATCGGGACCTGGACATGGCCGATGTAAAAATTGGCATATGGTGGATGGGTTTCTTCGACCAATACCTATTCATTTCATTTTTTTTTGTAAGCCCCATGTTAAACGTTAGGCCTAAAAACAATCTAAGCTCCACCACTGTTAGGGGTCTCCATTCAAAAGGGCGGGCATAGCTGGAGCTGGGGTTGTTTTCAATGAATTGTTGAGCAAAAAGATTAGTTTGCTCCACAATGCCTTGAACCAATTCATCAGGGAAAAATAAATAAAAAAAATCAAGTTTGGAAAAACCCTCAGTGTTGACCTGCACACCTGGCTGTGCTGTAAAAGGGGGGATCGTGGCTGACCCTGAGGTAGAAGGCAGCCACAATGGGTTTGCCAAGCCATCTGGAAGCTGGGTTCGGGTCCTACTTCTTTGGCGTGTACTTGCACTGGGCCTTTCCTCCTGGGGTCTAGCAGCGCTTGCACTGGGCCTTTCCTCCTGGGGTCTAGCAGCGCTTGCACTGGACCTCGCCTCCTGGGGTCTACCGCCGTTGGCACTGCTGGTCGCTGCCTGGTGTTCAGACCGTCTTCTTTTTGGACGGACTGTGTCCTCCTCTAATTCGGATCCGGATGTGCTGCCTTCGGGGGGTTCATATTCCGAACCAGAATCGGAATCAGAACTGAGCGGTGAGAGCTCCCCGTTGCTCTCATCGGTCAGACTGAGTATTTGATATGCTTCTTCTGGGGTGTACACCTTTCTGGACATAGTGGGTACGCTGGTGAGGTGGCAGGTACTCTGGTGGCAGGTTCTCTGGTGAGGTGGCGGGTACTCTAATGGACAGGTACTCCTGATGGATTGGTGGTGGGTACTCTGGTGAGGTGGCTGGTACTCTGGTGAGGTGGTGGGTACTCCTGATGGACAGGTACTCCTGATGGACTGGTGGCGGGTACTCCTGGTGAGGTGGCGGGTACTCCTGGTGAGGTGGCTGGTACACCTGATGGACAGGTACTCCTGATGGACAGGTACTTCTGATGGACTGGTGGCGGGTACTCTGAGGTGGCGGGTACTCAGGTGAGGTGGCGGGTACTGCTGATGGACAGGTACTCCTGATGGACTGGTGGCGGGTACTCAGGTGAGGTGGCGGGTACTCCTGATGGACAGGTACTCCTGATGGACTGGTGGCGGGTACTCTAAGGTGGCGGGTACTGCTGATGGACAGGTACTCCTGATGGACAGGTACTCCTGATGGACTGGTGGCGGGTACTCTGAGGTGGCGGGTACTCAGGTGAGGTGGCGGGTACTCCTGATGGACTGGTGGTGGGTACTCTGAGGTGGCGGGTACTCAGGTGAGGTGGCGGGTACTGCTAATGGACAGGTACTCCTGATGGACAGGTACTCCTGATGGACTGGTGGCGGGTACTCAGGTGAGGTGGCAGGTACTGCTGATGGACAGGTACTCCTGATAGACAGGTACTCCTGATGGACTGGTGGCGGGTACTCTGAGGTGGCGGGTACTCAGGTGAGGTGGCGGGTACTCCTGATGGACAGGTACTCCTGATGGACTGGTGGCGGGTACTCTGAGGTGGCGGGTACTCAGGTGACGTGGCGGGTACTGCTAATGGACAGGTACTCCTGATGGACAGGTACTCCTGATGGACTGGTGGCGGGTACTCTGAGGTGGCGGGTACTCAGGTGAGGTGGCGGGTACTGCTGATGGACAGTTACTCCTGATGGACTGGTGGCGGGTACTCAGGTGAGGTGGCGGGTACTCCTGATGGACAGGTACTCCTGATGGACAGGTACTCCTGATGGACAGGTACTCCTGATGGACTGGTGGCGGGTACTCTGAGGTGGCGGGTACTCAGGTGAGGTGGCGGGTACTCCTGATGGACAGGTACTCCTGATGGACTGGTGGCGGGTACTCTGAGGTGGCGGGTACTCAGGTGAGGTGGCGGGTACTGCTGATGGACAGGTACTCCTGATGGACAGGTACTCCTGATGGACTGGTGGCGGGTACTCTGAGGTGGCGGGTACTCAGGTGAGGTGGCGGGTACTCCTGATGGACAGGTACTCCTGATGGACTGGTGGCGGGTACTCTGAGGTGGCGGGTACTCAGGTGAGGTGGCGGGTACTCCTGATGGACAGGTACTCCTGATGGACAGGTGGGTGGCGGGTGATCTGGTGGCAGGTACTAGATGACAGGTACTCTTTATTTAGGGGGGGCAATCTGGGCACAGTAGTACATATGTATATGTGTATAACATATGTGTAACTCACTGTTAGCTGATCTCCTCCTCACAGGTGTGTGAAGAGGAGAACCAGGCAACAGTGAGTTACACACAATTGTGTGTTTTGTTTACATTTAGTGACCTGCTGTGATTGGACACAGCCGGTCACGTGGTAAAGAGCCAATTTCATTGGCTCTTTACCCTGATCGAGGCTGGGCTGTATCCAAGGGAAAAACCTCAGCCCCGATCGCCGCGCTGCGCAGCTCTGCATCATCAATTCCGGTAAGTTTATACCGGAATCTCCGCCGCCCGCCGCCACATTACTTGAATCGGTGTGTCCAGAGGGACACACCGGATCCCAGATCGCCGCGCTGCGCGCCCCCGGGGGCGCGCGCGGGCGCCATGCACGCCGCTGCTGCAGCTCTGCATATGGGAGCCGGTAAGCCGCTCCGCTGCCCGCCGCGCCGCACAGAAAGCTCCGCTGCCCGCCGCTGCTGCTCCGCCGCCACTCATTTAGCCCCATCAGGGAACTGCTGTGTCCTAAGGAACACAACGGTACCTGGGAGAGCCGGCGAAGCACTGGATGGCGGCGGGAGGGGGGGGGGGTGCCCCCTCCCGCCGCCTATAAGAACGATCAAGCGGCGGAACCGCCGCTATGATCGTTCTTATGGTGCAGAGAATCGCTGGCAGAACAAAAGGATATCTGAATGATGCCTCTAGCTGCAGGCATCATTCAGATATTCCCCTACAAAGCAGAGGACGTCATATAACGTCCACCCAGGATGGGAGATCCCATCTGTGGACGTCATATTACTATGGCTGGGTAGGGAAGTGGTTAAAGACCTCTCTTGGATTTCTTAGATCTCACAAGAATCCTAAACCATCGGGAGAACTCCTGTGAGGGTATGCAGGAGTTTGACTGGGTAGTTTTGGAATGAGTCAGGCAGTGTAACGAGTCCGGTGTGGAACCCTGTAGTGTCCCCTGTACTAGAAAGGCTGCTAGAGAGGAAGTTGGATGTGAGGAGAGAAAGTCGAGCCGCCCGAAGTGCATGTGGCCTGGTCTAGCTGGACTCTGCTGCTTGGCGCCGCAGGTATTTCTAGGGAGAGCCTTCTGGCACAGGAGGCGGATGTGCAGAAGTTTGCGGTGGGGTAGAAGCAACCCTTGAAATCAAGTTGCTGGAGATGGCTGCGCCCCCCGGTGCTCAAATTGGACATCCTAGTCTGACTGGGAGGACTGGTTACATCTCTAAGGCTTCCAGAGGCTACCACGAGACTTGTCGCTTTCGAGTTTGCGAGCGAGCCTGGGGTCCTTGGCCATTAGGATGACTGAGACGTCCCCCTAGGCACGCGGCTTGTTCCCTGTTATGACCTGTGCCGAAGATGCGTGGGGACGCTAGGTTCGCGTCCTAGCGCTTAGGATGTCCTTCCTGATGCCCGCTGGGACCAGGTGCGAAGAGAAAAAGGGGGGTGCAAGCGTCGGGCGTACCTGCCGTGGGGGGTTCGGTAACGACGGTGGAGACTGGGGCTGATAGGGGCGCGGCTGACCGTGTTTCCAGGGCCCCTACTCTAGCCTGGACGTCGGTGACTGCGGTTGCCAGTGTGGTCACCAAGGCGTGTAGCTGAGTAATGCCGAGGATATCGACTGCAGCGGAATTTGTCTGGTAGAGTTGCCGCTGGTTATGGAACAGCAGCCTAACAGCTTGGTTTTCCTGGCCGTGGCCGGGTAGGGGATGCCCCTACGGCGTAGTTCGGCTGTAAGCCTGGGGATGGTCCAGCCCTGAGGAACTGTGTGGAGTCGTCCGCTGAACGCGAACGTGGTGACGGTGGGACGAAGGTAAAGTCATCGCAGTCGGTCTGCGACATGTTGGGGGTTGGAGAAAAAACGAGAAAGAAAAGGGGGGGGAATGTATGTTTATAGAGTGAGATGCCAGGTATGGAGGGGATAGAGGAGGTACGAAAGTGGGTAGGGAGAAGGAAGGGAGGATGGAGCAGAATAAGGAATGACAGGCGCAGAGGATAGCCAAGTTTTGCGTACGAGCGCTTGTTGAGTGTAATTTGGAAAACTCAAAAGAGTGCGTGGCAACCGAGGTGAGCCAGGAGGTGACTGGCTAGGTAACCGATAGCTCGGGTGCCGTCTGTGCTTGGCACAGGCTGATGAACCAGAGCCCCCAGGGCGTACTGGGGCGGGTAGCTGGAGTCTGGTATACTAAGTAGGAATGTTTCGATCTGTAGTTCAATGACGTGTGGTCGGTTTGCCAACTCCTGCACTGCCAGCAAGGTGATGTTGGTGACCTTGTCTGCGTAGTGAAGGATCTCGGATCGGCTTCGAAAACAGAGTGTCATGCGTAGAAGTATGTGGCAGTTGCTAGCGCCTGGTGAGCGGTCGAATTGTGTATGTGAAGGCAAATATGTCGTGAAAGAGTGCGGAGAGAAAGCAAGGAGGGGCCTTGCGTTTACGCACCTGACTTGAGCCCTGTCTTGGTTGAGGTCGAGACACGGGTCGACCGGGACCTGTGAGGAGGGTGACATGGAGATATATATATATATTCCCCTTTTTTTTTTTTTTAACTATCTATATATATATATATATATATATATATATATATATATTTTTTTTAACTATCTATATATATATATATATATATTTTTTTATTATTATTTATTTTTATTTATTTATTTATTTATTTTATTATATATATATATTTTTTATTTATTTATTTATTTTTTATATATATATATATATATATATTATTTTTTTTTTGTAGGCCTGAAGAGTTGTGGGAGCGGTAGGTAGCTCCGGGTGAAGAAGTGTGTAAGACCCCCTGCCCCTTTTTTTATTTTTTATTTTTTTATTTTTATTTTTTTTAAAAAAAAAATTTTATCGGGAAATATCGTCCGACCTGGATTGCAGGGTGGACGGGATGGAAACTCAATCTGAACTGACGTGAGTGGTGGAAAGGGATAGAGAAATCGGTGAGTAGCCGTTTGACTACTGGAGGAGGTGAGTGGCTGGTGTGCAACCACTCGTCGAATGCTCGCAGCGCTTGCGAGGAACAAATGCCTTAAGGAGACGAAAGAAGAAGAGTTTGTGACTTTCGAGTGTGTGGGGATGGCCGTTTCGTGATGAAACGGGAGTGGTAAGTAATGCGTATGTATAGCGGCTTGGGGTTCGAATCATTGTGGCCGATGCTACGGCTGGATTCGTAACGTTCTGAGACGTTCGACGTTGTATCGGAGGTATGGGTCGGAGCTGCTTAGAGCCGGGTATGGGCCGCGAACGAATTGGTTGTTTCAGCCGAGGATCCGAAACTTGGAGCCGATGCTACGACTGGATTCGGATCGGTTAAAGAAGTTTACTGCTGAAGATCGGAGCGGTATGCGCCGGTGGTGCGACTGTGACTCGACCGATTGAAAATGCCATAGAGCCGAAAAATTGAGCCGCTGCTACGACTGAATTCGGATCAGCTCGAAAGTTCGATGTTTGTGGACCCGAGCCGACGAGCCGACGAGCCGGTGGTGCGACTGGGCCCAGATCGGCCATGTTAGTGGAGGATCCGAACCTTTGAGCCGATGCTACGACTGGGTTCGGATCGGATAGGAGGGTCTGTTGCTAGAGATCCGAGTCGATTGAGCCGGTGAAGCGACTGGACTCGGATCGCTTGGGAATGCCATTGGTTCGAAAGTTTGAGCCTATGCTACGACTGAATTCGGATGGTTTGGCGGTTCGATGTTTGTAGGTCCGAGCCGATGAGCCGGTGGTGCGACTGTGCTCGGAACCAACGTGGATGCCAGAGATCCGAATCTCTAAGCCGATGCTGTGCCTGTATACGGGCTGACAACGGGTGCAAGGCGGGGACTTGAATTTCCCGGGTCCGAATCGTAGCGCCGGAGATACGGCTGGACTCGGACGGGTGTTCGTTGTTTCGAAGTTGAAGGGGCTTGTGATTGTCGAGGGTCCGGCCTGTAGTGCCGATTGTTAGCGACAAGAGCCGGCCCAGACTGTTTGGTGTATGGTGTAAGTAGGAGGTGTGGGGCATCAGTAAGGTGAAGGGAGAGTATCGTAGGAGGTGTAGGGCATCAGTGACTAAGGATAAGGAAGTGCAGTGTGGGATACCAGTCCGACGACTGGGTATCGGATGGTCTGGACGGACCGTTACCGGTAGCAACGTGGGTGTGACAGGGTACGAAAGACAACTGGACTGGTCGATAAACATACGATGCAGACGGAAAACATGGGGTTATGAACCGTGTGATTTTGAAAAAGAAGAAACGTGTACCGGCGCTACGATTCGTACGAACGGTAACGGCCGGTCCTACCTGCGACCGCGAGCGGGGATACGATCAACTGCGAGCGAAGCTGGAAGGTACGAAAGCAACTACACGGACGTTGCGAGTCGTAAAGCGTCGGCTGATGACGACGAATACCGCGCACTACAGCCGACGCTGACCCTCGTGGATGGTCTGTATAAGTACCCCTCGAACTCCTCCCATAATTTCAGGCCAGCATACTAGCCTTCCTATTTATCCAAATGTCTAAGAAACCATAAACTTGGTTGAGTTTATAAAGATTAATGGTGTTGAGCTACCCTTTAACCACGTGTAGAAACAGATATTTTAAATAGATTATATAAAAAGGGGGTAATTGAATACACAATCCCAGTGCTGCAAATCTATACCAATAAAAGTATACTCCAAAATGTTACCATATATGTGTTGTAATATGTTGGGTGATTTATTAGATATGTGTTTATATGTGAATACAATATTGACCAGGCCAGCAGTTGTCAGTCAACTGGATTACACATGTGAGGGAGGCCAGAAGACAGCTTTGATGTGTTAATCTTATCAAGGGGACTTGTTTCCAGGACAAGTCTATCTTTACATATCAAGGCGGTATTCAGGCAACCTTCCGTCTCCACAATCTAATTGCATATGTCAAAAGACAGCTTGTTGATGTTATTCAATAGATAAGATATATAAAGCTAATATTCAGGCTAGTCATATATATTCCTGCATGATCATGAAGGATGAAGGCACAGGATATATTCTGTAGGAATATGAAAGCACAGGTCTAGAATATACTCTGTTGGGTTCGTTGTCATCAGTATTGGACTTTGTTCTGTATTGGAAAGTCTATTAAAGCGCAATCTCTGGAGAACTTGGGCGTTTGCTGCGGAACACAACTTATATTTCATCATTACTAATAACTAAACATCAATTATCAACTGGAAACCACTATATGACTTCACTACATTGGTGCCGTTCAAGCGACCAGAAGCGCATTTTCAGGACTTGGTAACAGAAGTCAGTGATGACAGCAATCCTGTGAAGTGGACAAAAGTCTGATGGAGACCCAAGAGCTGTGCCGTGACTCTAATGTCTGGTTGTGACATAAGAGTCTGATCTACAAGATTAAACAAGTTTGGAACCCCAGAATTATTCTCTGGAGACTGAAAACTGAAGAGAAAAAAAAGACTGTCGTGTACCGGAAGACCTGAACTAACAAGGTGGAGCCTCTAATGCGGTGAGTAAAATATTCCTTTTTTTAAATTATTAGTAATATAGCCAAAATGCTTACTCAGTGTGAAGCTAGTGTCAGTTCTGATAAAGTTAACAGATGGGTATTAAAATGTATTAAGCGTCATGGCGGTCCTTATGAAATTCCAGAAAAATGTAAGCAGACATGGACTATGATGAAGGAATTTTTAGAGAAAAATGTTTTTGATAGCAAAATTTCAGAAAGTAAAAGAAAAGGTTGCATTTTGCAGGGCTTGTTATCTTGCTGTTTAACTATGGAAAGTTCTTTGAAGGGTAAGATTGAGGAAATTGCGCAGTTACAGAATGCAGTTGCAAATAGCAACAATGTTTGTCAGAGGTTACAAAACCAATCAGAGACTGAGACAGTAAATTTAAAATTGCATACAGTTACCATTGGGGGAGCTTTGCTTGAGAAATCTAAACGTTGTGATGAATTATCAGAGGAAAATGAGAGATTAAAATTAAGAATTATGGAATTAGAGAAGAGATCTCAGGAATGCAGATATGCATCAAATCTTGGATTAAGCAATCTGCAGCAAAATACAAACACAAACTTTCTATCAAATGAAACAGAACCTCATATTAAATCTGATAATTCATTGCCAGCCGCACCCACTGTGACCACCACAGCGTACAATAATAATAATAATACAGGTGAAGTTCAGCTTGTAATGAAGAATTTGAAACCAAAAGAACTGGATGCAATTCTTAAAGAAATAGGAATGGTTCCCTGCCATGATTTAAACAGATTTTTGAAGTTGTTTTGTGACTTGCAGAATGTCAGAGATATGTACAGTCTCAACCCATCTGACGTAGAAAGAGTTTTGCAACATGCTATAGGAAATGGTCTTTGGATGAGAATTAAACAGATATGTATTCAGCCTCTGAGGACAAGGGACATATTACTGGAACCATTGTGTGTTTTGTATGGGGTACGTTCTGATGTTACTATTCATGGGAAGATCAAACAAATGCAAAATGAATCGCCCTATGAATTGTCACATAGGATATATACTATTATGGAATTATTGGTCGGTAATAATCTTGCATTTGAGCGTGGAGGCTTGGTACATATGAGTATGTTTCTAGATGCTTTGCATGAAGATATCAAACAAAATATTTTATTAGTTACCCCAAATCCTCATGATTTAAAAGACGTATTGTTGAGGGCAGATCATTTATGGAGAAAGTCAAATGAGCAAGCTGTCAAAATTGACGTAGCCACATTGTTTGATAATAATATGAAAAACAGAGCTGACCAAAATAATAATAAGAAAAGGACCTGGATACCATTTTCTCAATTAAAACAAAAATATGACCACCTGAAAATTGAGTATGACAAGATGAGAAAAGAACGTGACACCTTATTAGAACAGTTGTATAGGGTGTCATAAATACAAATGTACATTCTCCAGATCTGTTTTTGAATGCAAATGACGCTTCTCTAGCAGTGGGGGTAAATTAGCTTTAGACTGTAAACTGTAAATAGTACTTTTGTTTTCAAAAAAATACTGAGGACTTTGCTAATGAGTTTTTGTCTGAGAATTTTCGTCTTTCAGGTCGCCGGAGGAACTCGTTTGAATGTGAACAGAAGTTGGCTAGTGGGGGAGAAATGCTGATAGACAATATACAAGGATGGACACTCTCTCAATATTCATCAAGCAATGGACCTTTTTTTTGAGCATTCAATTTTTTTTTCCTTTCTCATTTTTTCTTTATTTTTCTTTTCAATGGACTTCTCCAATGCCCTATTTTTTATTGTTTTCTCCCTTTCCCTGATCTATTTTATGTTTTCATTTTTTTTTTTATGTTTTATTTCATGAACTTTATCTTAAAACCAGAGCGAAGTAACATCTGTACATATGACATAATGCATATTGATATCAATAGATTTAACATCTGAGGTGATGCAGCACAATGGCTTGGCATAGCGTAAATTATAGAATGTTGGGTGTTTTACCTAAATTTATAAGAGGGGTGAGTGAAATTCATCAATCTAGTCATGATTTGAATTTTGTTGAATCAGTTGTTCATAATATGCTGAAGGCTACGACATATATGGATGACAAAGACCTTTCTACCTTTCATGAAAAGATACTGAGAAGAATTTCCACTGCCGCTTTGTCGGGATAGAAGGTCTGATAGACACTGATGTCAAGCTCACTCTATTTGAACCATTGCGTTGATATACCATTCTGGTGGAATTATGGACTGAACGATATAAGTAACTGCTCTATTAAAGGAAATGAGGGGTCGGCCTACAGCAAGTTCAAATTGTGGCTGTCAATCAACAAATTACTTGACAGGTACACAAAAGCTCATCATTGCTCAAATAGGATGTGAATTGTAAAATGCTTACAAGATGGACTCATGCAAGGAAATAGTTTGCGGCACAGAGTTTTTACTGCCATATCCAAACCTTTTTGACCTTGGAAAGGGACTGCTGGTATATTGATGGTTCTTATTACTATAAAGATGAAAGCAGAATTTCAGGATTTGCTGGTGATTGTGTAAAAGCACCTTTAAGAATGAAAACTTTGAGCCTGGAGATGAGAGAATTCTGGACTTATGTGGGTTGGAGCTCCCAAAGCATACCAAGCTTTACTTTCAGTGGCATGGTGAGAGATGTGATGAAGTCAGAATGGACTGTGACATCAGCTAATTTTTGCGCACTATTCAAGATCGGGATGTGATTTACTCAAGAGCAAGCTTTGAAATAAGGTCTAACAGCTATACAGGCCACAGATGTTTACCAAATCCTTTTCCAGTCATGGTCTAAAGTTATGTTATCCAATAACTGTTTCATGGGAATATTTTAGGGGGGCTGGCGAAGAGAGATGTAACCAGTCTCAACTTCATATTTCAGATGAGCCATTGTAAAGCATCCAGTACCTCAAATCATAATGATGTTTGTTGCTTAATTTATGGGTCAGTTCTAGTAGATAGAACGGACCCAAGCGGGGGTATGTTGTAATATGTTGGCTGATTTATTAGATATGTGTGTATGTATGGACATATATGTGTATGTATGTATGTATGTATGTATGTATGTATATATATATATATATATATATATATATATATATATATATATATATTGTGACAGCAGGAAGGTAAAGTCACCTGGTTGCATCCAGGGGGGTAGATATATTTCTCCCAGATTCAGGCTTTATGCTGACTTATACAACTAAGGTGGAGAGTTGTATAAGCCCAGCTGATGCTAGTAGGCTCATGGATGACTCATACCTCTAGGGAGAGTGTGGGGCGTCGTACAGACAGGGAGTTGATAAGGCCAGCTGAAGCTTGTCAGCTCATTTAGGCCTCTATAAGAACTCCCAGATTCATTAGGTGTTAGCTCATGCCTGGAACCAGACCTGTGTGGACTGTCTAGGGAGAGTGAACCCCTGTGCGGTGAGGCAAAGCCTGTGTGGCTATTTGTTTGGACTTTTACTAAACCAGGGACTTAGGGACTAGGACAGCACCAGGCTGATCCCAGTTGTTAGTTTAGGAAACCTGCATGTTTAGTCAGAGGTCAAACTGACCAGGATTTATTTTGTTTGTTTCTTTTTGGCTTTGCTGTGTTTTTGTCACTGTACATAGAGAAATAAACCGCACCTTTTGATTTTGAAAACCACAACCTCCGTCTGCTGGCCCTGTTTTTGTGTGGGGAGCCCAACCAGGGGGTCACACACACCCCCTACCGAGTTAACCCCCTCACAGTTGGTAGAGAACCAGTGGCAGTTTTTTTTAAGCCAGCATGGAGGAGATACTGAAACAGCTGGCTCTAGCAAATGCCAATCAACAGCAGACAAATGCAGGTTTGCAAAGGAGCCTTGCAGCCCAGCAGCAAGCTCATCAACAAGCCCAGCAGCAATCTGAGGCCCGCTTCATAGACCTGTTACAGAAGCAAGAGCAGAGACTACAACAAATGGAAGCAGTAATGCAGCAACGTCCGCAGACCAGTGAGGAAAGCCGTCCCACTAATACCGCGTCCTTTGGGGTGAGTCGTTTATTGACAAAAATGACTGGAGAGGATGATCCAGAGGTATTTTTGACCACATTTGAAAGGACTGCTGAAAGAGAAAAGTGGCCTGAGGAGCAGTGGGCTGGACTGGTGGCTCCTCTGTTAACTGGTGAATCGCAGAAGGCTTACTATGACCTAGAGCCTGACCAAGCAAAAGACTATGTGATGCTAAAAGCTGAAATATTGGCAAGGCTGGGTGTCACCCTGGCTGTCCGGGCTCAGCGTGTGCATAACTGGACTTTCCAGCTTGGAAAACCCCCCAGGTCTCAAATGTATGATCTCATTCACCTGAGCAGGAAGTGGCTACAGCCAGAGACTTTGTCCGCACCAGAGATTGTGGAACGTGTTGTAATGGATCGGTTTTTGAGAGCTCTTCCTACTGCCATCCAAAAGTGGGTAAGCCATGGAGACCCAGAGACGGCCGGTGGTCTTGTGGATCGTGTAGAGAAATACTTGGCTACAGAGAACCTGACGGCCTCTTCCAGAAACACTCGGACTTTCCACCCTAAGACCAGACCATCCCCAGGGGCGGATAAGAGGATTCCAAGGGGTGAGGGTGGAGAGAGTGAGAGGGTGGGAGCTCTACCCCAAGTTTGGCGAGAACAGCCTGGGAAATCAGCGGCTCAAGAGGCCGCAAGAAGGATCGTTTGCTACCGCTGCCGGCAAGCGGGACATATTGCAGCCAATTGCCCGGTTGTGGAGGAACCCATGCAGTGTGACTTTCTGACGGGCAGACGTCAGTCGCTGTGTGCGACAGTCGCATGCACTGCCATTCGAGGAATTGAGAAACATTTATGCAAAATGTGTGTTAATGGTAGAAATGTTGTGGTATTGCTGGATTCAGGTAGCCTTGTGACCCTGATAAAGGCTGAGTTAGTTAAAACAGAGGTCTCTGGGAATAGCAAGGTAGCTGTTATTTGTGTGCATGGGGACACCCGAGAGTATCCAGTGACTACAGTGTGTTTCGAGACCCCCAAAGGTACCCTCTCTCATCCAGTGGGCTTAGTATCTCAGTTACCGCATGACGCCATTGTGGGAAGGGATTTTCCGAAGTTCTGGGAACTGTGGGATGATCCTGAGCCCCCCACTGGTGCCCCTATGTACCAGGAATGTGATAGCCAGAACTCCTCTGAGAGTGGTGAGGACTCTCCAGAATTTCCCTTGTCAGTATTTGCAGGGGAGACTCAAGAAACTAGAGAGGAGCCCACCTCCTCAGACGAAAACCTACCGTCTGTGGAGTTTTCTGATCTGGAGGTTCACAGGGAAAATTTTGCCACAGAACAGTTAAAAGACCCCGCCCTAATAAAGGCACGGGAAAACGTAGTGGAAATAGATGGCGAGTTAGTGAACCCAGATAATACCTGCACTTACCCATACTTCAGCGTAGAGAAGGACCTACTGTATCGGGTGGCAAAAAGGGCAGAAGAAACCGTTGAGCAGCTGGTGGTGCCCAAACCTTACAGGAAGTTGGTGTTGGAGTTGGCCCATGGGCACATTCTTGGAGGTCATCTGGGGACAGAGAAAACCCGAGAGAGGGTATTACAGAGATTCTATTGGCCTGGGGTGATGAAGGACATAGAAAATTATTGTTCCTCCTGCCCTGTGTGTCAGAGGTCGGCCCCGATGCCACATTTCCGTAGCCCGCTGGTCCCTCTACCCATCATTGAGGTCCCGTTTGAGAGAATCGCAATGGATTTGGTAGGTCCTATAATCAAGTCCGCTAGGGGGCACCAGTACATATTGGTTATAATGGACTATGCCACCCGTTATCCAGAAGCGATCCCTCTCAGAAATACCTCGGCCAAAACCATAGCCAAAGAGCTATCTCTTGTTTTTAGCCGGGTGGGTATTTGTAAAGAACTGCTTACGGACCAAGGTACACCCTTTATGTCCCGGGTTATGAAAGAGCTGTGTAAATTGCTCAAAGTGACGCAATTGCGTACATCTGTGTATCACCCCCAAACCGATGGGCTGGTTGAAAGATTCAACAAAACCCTAAAACAAATGTTGAAGAAAGTGGTGGATAGAGATGGAAAGGATTGGGACTGTCTACTTCCTTATTTGATGTTTGCTATTAGGGAGGTGCCCCAATCCTCTACGGGATTCTCCCCCTTTGAGTTACTGTATGGGAGACACCCAAGAGGGCTGTTGGATATTGCCAAGGAAACTTGGGAAAGTGAGAGTTCTCCCCACAGGAGTGTGATTGAGCATGTCGCCCTGATGCAAGATCGAATTGCACAGGTAATGCCCATCGTGAAGGAACATTTGGCCCAAGCGCAGTTGGCACAGCAGAGAGTGTACAACCGTGGAGCAAAGACCCGTACCTTTTCCCCGGGGGATAGGATATTGGTACTTGTCCCTACGGTTGAAAGTAAATTCCTTGCCAAATGGCAAGGCCCCTACGAGATAATGGAAAAAGTGAGCGAAGTGAATTACAAGGTCAGACAACCAGGAAGGCGAAAGCCCGAACAGATATATCACGTTAATCTGTTGAAAGCCTGGAGGGATAGAGAGTCCCTAGTCGCAGAAACTTGGTCACCAGCTCAAACTGGTTGCGTGATTCCGGAGGTTGGAATAGCAGCCACCTTGTCACAACCCCAACAACAGGAGGTTAAGGAGTTTGTGCTTCGCAACAAGGAGGTGTTCTCTGAGCTGCCGGGACAAACATCTGGGGTAGAGCATGATATTATTACCCCGCCCGGTGAAAGGGTGAAGTTAAAACCCTATCGGATCCCAGAGGCCCGACGGGAGGCAATACGGGAGGAAGTACAGAAAATGCTGAACTTAGGGGTGATAGAGGAGTCCCAAAGTGATTGGTCTAGTCCCATTGTGTTGGTGCCTAAACCGGATGGGAGCTGGCGATTTTGTAACGATTTTCGTCAGTTGAACAAAGTTACAAAATTTGACACCTACCCCATGCCACGTATAGATGAGTTGATCGACCGGCTGGGAACAGCCCGATACATGACGACTCTTGACCTCACAAAAGGGTATTGGCAAATTCCCCTGGCCAAGTCGGCCAAAGAGAAAACCGCATTTGTAACCCCAGACGGGGCGTTCCAATATAAGAGAATGCCGTTCGGGTTACAGAATGCGCCGGCCACATTCCAGCGGAAAATGGACCAGATACTGAGGCCCCATCGGAAGTATGCTGCGGCTTACCTGGATGACGTAATTGTCCATAGCACAGATTGGGCCTCACATCTGCCAAAAGTGCAAGCAGTCCTAGACTCTATCCGGGAAGCGGGGTTTACGGCTAACCCCAAGAAGTGTACCATTGGGCAGGAGGAGGCCAAATATCTTGGGTACACCATTGGCAGGGGAGTGATAAAACCCCAACTCAACAAAGTCGAGGCCATCCAGAGTTGGCCACGTCCCAACAGCAAGAAGCAGGTACGGGCCTTTCTGGGAATCGCGGGTTATTATCGGCGCTTCATTCCCCACTTTGCTTCTAAGGCTGTGCCCCTAACCAACCTGACGAAAGGGAAAGGGTCGGTCATGATTAAATGGACCCCCGAGGCTGAGGCAGCATTCCAATTCTTGAAACAAGCCTTATGTAGCCAGCCAGTGTTGTACTCACCCGACTTCTCTAAAGACTTTGTCGTACAAAGTGATGCGTCAGATGTGGGGTTAGGAGCAGTATTGTCCCAGGTCTGGAACGGGGAAGAGCACCCAGTCATTTACCTCAGCAGGAAGTTGAAGTCCCATGAGGTAAATTACGCCACGGTTGAAAAGGAGTGTTTAGCGGTGAAGTGGGCTCTAGATTCCCTTCGGTACTATCTGCTAGGTAGGCACTTTGACATGGTTACGGATCACGCTCCGTTAAAGTGGATGGCTCAAAACAAGGAGACAAATAGAAGAGTGAATAGGTGGTTCCTGGCCCTCCAGGAATTCAACTTCACAGTAAAGCATCGCCCTGGCGTTCAAATGGGGAATGTGGATGCTTTGTCTCGAGTACATGAATGCCTGATTGCTGGTGTTCCAACCCCAAGGTTAAAACAAGAGGGGGGGGTATGTGACAGCAGGAAGGTAAAGTCACCTGGTTGCATCCAGGGGGGTAGATATATTTCTCCCAGATTCAGGCTTTATGCTGACTTATACAACTAAGGTGGAGAGTTGTATAAGCCCAGCTGATGCTAGTAGGCTCATGGATGACTCATACCTCTAGGGAGAGTGTGGGGCGTCGTACAGACAGGGAGTTGATAAGGCCAGCTGAAGCTTGTCAGCTCATTTAGGCCTCTATAAGAACTCCCAGATTCATTAGGTGTTAGCTCATGCCTGGAACCAGACCTGTGTGGACTGTCTAGGGAGAGTGAACCCCTGTGCGGTGAGGCAAAGCCTGTGTGGCTATTTGTTTGGACTTTTACTAAACCAGGGACTTAGGGACTAGGACAGCACCAGGCTGATCCCAGTTGTTAGTTTAGGAAACCTGCATGTTTAGTCAGAGGTCAAACTGACCAGGATTTATTTTGTTTGTTTCTTTTTGGCTTTGCTGTGTTTTTGTCACTGTACATAGAGAAATAAACCGCACCTTTTGATTTTGAAAACCACAACCTCCGTCTGCTGGCCCTGTTTTTGTGTGGGGAGCCCAACCAGGGGGTCACACACACCCCCTACCGAGTTAACCCCCTCACAATATATATATATATATGTGTGTTTATATGTGAATACAATATTGACCAGGCCAGCAGTTGTCAGTCAACTGGATTACACATGTGAGGGAGGCCAGAAGACAGCTTTGATGTGTTAATCTTATCAAGGGGACTTGTTTCCAGGACAAGTCTATCTTTACATATCAAGGCGGTATTCAGGCAACCTTCCGTCTCCACAATCTAATTGCATATGTCAAAAGACAGCTTGTTGATGTTATTCAATAGATAAGATATATAAAGCTAATATTCAGGCTAGTCATATATATTCCTGCATGATCATGAAGGATGGAGGCACAGGATATATTCTGTAGGAATATGAAAGCACAGGTCTAGAATATACTCTGTTGGGTTCGTTGTCATCAGTATTGGACTTTGTTCTGTATTGGAAAGTCTATTAAAGCGCAATCTCTGGAGAACTTGGGCGTTTGCTGCGGAACACAACTTATATTTCATCATTACTAATAACTAAACATCAATTATCAACTGGAAACCACTATATGACTTCACTACATGTGCTCCAAAGGTTATGGGGCGCTCTAACCTCCATGGGTTGCATTGTCTATGGGATGCTCTAATGTCTATGGGTCACTGTAGCATCCCTGGGGTGCTCCAATGTCCATGGAACACTCTAACCTTTGCTTTGTCTATGGGGTGCTCTGACATCTATTGGTCACTCTAGCATCCATGGGGTGCTCTAATGTTTATGGGGTACTGTAACATCTATAGGGCGCTCTAACCTCCGTTGGGGATGCTCTAACGCCTATGTGCAGCCCTAAGTCCGTCTTTAGCTGGATAACCAGCCATTCCCACCAGCTGTTTTCACTTTTTGAACAATACATCAGTTATGCAAATATTTATCCAAATGTCTAAGAAACCATAAACTTGGTTGAGTTTATAAAGATTAATGGTGTTGAGCTACCCTTTAACCACGTGTAGAAACAGATATTTTAAATAGATTATATAAAAAGGTGGTAATTGAATACACAATCCCAGTGCTGCAAATCTATACCAATAAAAGTATACTCCAAAATGTTACCATATATGTTGAAATATAAATGAACATGTTAACCACTTCATTACCCGCCCATAGTCATATGACATCCACAGGAGGGATCTCCCATCCTGGGTGGACGTCATATGTCGTCCTGGGCTTCCCGGCCGTCTAGGGGGCGTGCGCATCGCTCGGGACCCAGTGCGTGTGGCCGGCGGCCGCGATATCCGCCGGGCACCCGCGATTGCCCGTGATCACAGCAGGACCGTGGATCTGTGTGTGTAAACACAGAGAACCACGTCCTGTCAGAGGTGAGGAGACCGATGTGTGTTCCCAGTACAGAGGAACACAGATCGAGGGGTTAGCAAGGGAGCGTGTGAAAAGTTCAGTATACTGTTCAGTCGGCACTGTGAGAGCTGCTGCAGTGTGAAGCTTCTCAGCCACAGCCAGCGTGAATAATGTGTCTGGGATCAGGTAAGCTGAATCCCGGGCAAATGATTCAATTCCCGTACTGTCCGGGGGAAGTGGGGAGGGGGGACAGCTATAGAAGGCAACTGTCTTCAACACCTTCTTACGATTCCGGGGGGGCAATTGCCCCCCCTGCCCTATGCTGCGCACGCCCATGTGCACGACTAATAGTTGTCCTGTGGACAGATTCTCCCACCTGAGCTGTGGATCTCTGCAGCTCCTCCAGAGTTACCATGGGGCCTCTTGGCTGCTTCTCTGATGAATGCTCTCCTTGCCCGGCCCGGTCAGTTTAGGTGGACGGCCATGTCTTGGTAGGTTTGCAGTTGTGCCATACTCTTTCCATTTTCCGATGATGGATTGAACAGAGCTCCGTGAGATGTTCAAAGCTTGGGCTATCTTTTTATAACCTAACCCTGCTTTATACTTCTCCACAACTTTATCCCTGACCTGTCTGGTGTGTTCCTTGGCCTTCATAATGCTGTTTGTTCACTAAGGTTCTCTAACAAACCTCTGAGGGCTTCAAAGAACAGCTGCATTTATACTGAGATTAAATTACACACAGGTGGACTTTATATACTAATTAGTATTTCTGAAGGCAATTGGTTCCACTAGATATTAGTTAGGGGTATCAGAGTAAAAGGGGGCTGAACACAAATGCCCCCCACACTTTTGAGGCAAGACTTGAAAATTGCTGTTCACAGACGCTCTCCATCCAATCTGACAGAGCTTGAGCTATTTTGTAAAGAAGAATGGGCAGAAATGTCACTCTCTAGATGTACAAAGCTGGTAGAGACATCCCCAAAAAGACTGTAATTGCAGAGAAAGGGGGTTCTACAAAGTATTGACTCCGGGGGGCGCCATACAAATGCCCCCCCCCCCACACTTTTCACATATTTATTTGTAAAAAAAAATCGAAAACCATTTATCATTTTCCTTCCACTTCGCAATTATGTTCCACTTTGTGTTGGTCCATCACATAAAAAAATCCCAATAAAATACATTTACGTTTTTGGATGTAACATGACAAAATGTGGAAAATTCCAAGGGGTATGAATACTTTTTCTAGGCACTGTATGAGTCAATAATGTTAATATTAAATTTGACACATTTGGTTCCTCTATAAGAAGACTTCAGAGAAGAAATAACATCTACTCATGATGATAACATACACAGAGACACGCGGACTGCACGCACCTCGTTGTTGATGTCGCAGTCCATCTCGCAGCTGGCCGAGGGACTGCACTGCTGCGGAGAACAAAAGATGTTAGAAATCCTGACAAGAGAATTAAACGGATCCTGAGAAGAAAGAATAATGCGAACCAAAAACAGCTCCATACGTAGAAGACCGAAATGGGCCACCGAGAGAACATGGATTCATGCACCTGGCTTCCTCCGATCTCATGGAACAGCGTAGGCAATGAATGACTTTACTGATACAATGAAGCCGGCTACTCAGTAAACGTCCATTGGAACAATTCTTTATTGGCTACATAGCAGGATACAGCAGTAACATGCTAACGCATTTCAGCCGAAGCTTTACGCATAGCTATGAGTAGGGCATCAGCCGAAACGCGTTAGTATGTTACTGCTTTATCCTGCTATATAGCCAATAAAGAATTGATCCAATGGACGTTACTGAGTAGCTTCATTGTATCAGAGGATTATTGCTACATTTAAAAGGCATTTGGACCAGAGGACCGGTTCCCAGTGTCCCAGGTAATCGGCAGTAGAGTAGGTTTTCTTTGTGGACCATGCATGACTTTACACCTGGCTTCCTCTGATCTCATGGAGTACAGCATAGGCAATGCATGACTTTACATCTGGCTTCTTTGAAATTCTGTATTGCAATCCAACCAGAACTACAAAGCAGGCCTGTCTTAATGCATGGGCAATACCTGGGCGCTGCCCAGGGGCCCCAGGTGCATGGGGGCCCCATGATAATCTTTCATCACATCATTATACTTGTCAACTGTCCTGGATTTGCCGGGACAGTCACGCTTTTTACTAAGCTGTCCCAGGATGGCTGTGTCCCGGGCAGCGTCCCATAAAATGTACTGTGCCCGCCTGATCTCGGTATTGTGCCCTCCTAATCCCAGTATTGTGACCTCCTGATCCCAGTACTGTGACCTCCTGATCCCAGTATTGTGACCTCCTGATCCCAGTACTGTGCCCTCCTGATCCAAGTACTGTGCCCTCCTGATCCAAGTACTGTGCCCTCCTGATCCAAGTACTGTGCCCTCCTGATCCAAGTACTGTGCCCTCCTGATCCAAGTACTGTGCCCTCCTGATCCCAGTACTGTGCCCTCCTGATCCCAGTACTGTGCCCTCCTGATCCCAGTACTGTGCCCTCCTGATCCCAGTACTGTGCCCTCCTGATCCAAGTACTGTGCCCTCCTGATCCCAGTACTGTGCCCTCCTGATCCCAGTACTGTGCCCTCCTGATCCCAGTACTGTGCCCTCCTGACCCCAGTACTGTGCCCTCCTGATCCCAGTATTGTGCCCTCCTGACCCCCACATACTGTGCCCTTCTGCCTCCCCCCCCCCCCCCATACCGTGCCCTTTATGTTGATTAGTCTTTGATTTAAGACATGTTTTCTTATTGCTTAAAATCGATTTTATTGAAAGTACTAATAAATAATATATGTTGAATTCTATCAACTATTTATACTTTCATTCTTGAGAGAGGGTACGTAAATTGGGGCAGGCTGATAGGGGGCCCCCAGTGCAATACTTTGCCCAGGGGCCCATGTTGCTATTAGGACAGCCCTGCTACAAAGGTCCCCCAATTGTCATTTCGGGAAGACCAAGGAAACATCAGTAGAGGGTGGTGTGCCCGGGTATGGCTGCTTTTCTCTACCTTGGCGCTATGTGCAGCACCTGGGGGGTCTTTGCTGTTACAGTGTTAGGTTTCTTTTTTTTTTTTACACTTGTCTTTTCTTTACAGCTCAGTAGCTGGGAAATGTGTGACATTTGAAGTGAGATTCACAAGAAACTAGAATTCACTAGACCGGCCTTCTTCACCTTTTGAATATGGAGGAACATTTGAAATGTCAGATCTTATGCCGCGTACACACGATCGGAATTTCCGTCGGAAAAACCTTGGACGGTTTTTCCGACGGAATTCCGCTCAAGCTTGGCTTGCATACACACGGTCACACAAAAGTTCTCTGAACTTTCGACCGTCAAGAACGCGGTGACGTACAACACTACGACGAGCCGAGAAAATGAAGTTCAATGCTTCCGAGCATGCGTGGAATTGTTTCCAAGCATGCGTAGGAATTTTGCGCGTCGGAATTGCTACAGACGATCGGAATTTCCACTCAGGCCTTCTCGTCCAACATCAGTGCCTGACCTCACAAATGCTCTTCTAGAGGAATGGTCAAATATTCCCATAGACACACTCCTAAACCTTGTGGACAGCCTTCCCGGAAGAGTTGACGCTGTTATAGCTGCAAAGGGCGGGGCCAACTCAATATTGAACCCTACGAACTAAGATGCCATTAAAGTTCATGTGTGTGTAAAGGCAGGCGTCCCAATACTTTTGGTAATATAGTGTATGTCAAACACAAGGCCCACGGGTCAAATCTGGCCCTCCAAGCCTTGTCATGTCGCCCTCACACCCAGTTTTACATGCCGGAATGTGACGGAACTGCATTCCGCTACCTCCAGCTCTCACCCTCCGCTCCTGCTCCCCACTGTCACTTGTAAATACAGAAGCCTTCTGTGTTTACAAGGGGTAGCCTTGCTCAGCAGCTCCCAGATTTAACAGATCCCTGCACACATGGCAGGGCACAACGGGGAGAGATCTCCAGAGAGAATGATCTTCCTGCAAGGATCGCTGCCTACACAGGGAGTTAGGAGGGAGATGCGAGGAAGCTTTGGGGTACACAGCGCACCCCTTAACTCTGCACTCTGTGCATAACACACTCCTGCACTTTGCACGTAGCACCCCCTAAACCCTGCATCCTGTACACAGCGCACTCCTGAACTCTGTACACAGCACAGCCCTAAACTCTGCACACTGTACACAGCGCCGCCCTAAACTCTGCACTCTGTACACAGCGCCGCCCTAAACTCTGCACTCTGTACACAGCGCAGCCCTAAACTCTGCACTCTGTACACAGCGCAGCCCTAAACTCTGCACTCTGTACACAGCGCAGCCCTAAACTCTGCACTCTGTACACAGCGCAGCCCTAAACTCTGCACTCTGTATGTAGTGCCACCCTAAACTCTGTACGTAGCACACTCCCTGAACCCTGTAGTCTGTATATAGCTCACTCCTAAACCCTGCAGTCTGTACGTAGCGCCCCTAAACCCTGCAGTCTGTACGTAGCGCTCCCTAAACCCTGCAGCCTGTACATAGCACACTCCTGAACCCTGCACTCTGTACCAAACGCACCCCTAAACCCTGCACTCTGTACATAAAACACTTCTGAACCCTGCACCCTGTACGTAGCGAACCCCAAATACAAGCGGTCCTTTAAAAAGTAACTACACTGTTGATGCGGCCAGCCATGAAATTGTGTTAGACACCCCTGCCATAGGAGACAATGGTCATTTCTATACCCTATGCCAGCCTGCCCACTGTATGTGTATGCTCCATCTGTTCCCCTTGAGGAGTGCACACTTTGCCATCTTTGACTTGAGTGCCAGAGGACATTGTCCCGACACTACACACAAGACTGAACACAGATGTTTTATATCTAAGAAACAGATTCTTATGCCCCGTACACACGATCGGACATTTTTCCGACCAAACTCCCATTGGAATTCCGACGGAATTTCATCGGAAAAAAATAGAACAGGTTCTATTTGAAACTTCCGATGGAATTCATCGGAATTTCTCCGATGGGGCCCACACACGGTCGGAATATCCGATGAAAAAAGTCAGACGGACTCCGTCTGACTTTTTTCATAGGAAATTCCTATTGTGTATACACCGCATTAGACAGCTCTTCACAGTTGGGAATATTCAATAGTTAACATGGTATTCAGTGGACATTCCGATGGTTTTCTATTTCTAGAACATGTAGGGAGCTTTCTGACCTTGCGCGGTCCTTGAGGATTGGACTCGGACTGGTTACTGGCCAGAACTTTGAATTTTTCTACCCAAGCTTCCAGATCCAACTTCACTCCGACAACTGGAAGAAAATAAAGAAGTCCAGTATGACCCATGAACAAAAACAATGAGCACAAACCAACCTGGGAAGCTCCATTGAGCTTTAAGGAAAGATTGGTTGGACGCCCCTCTACCAAAGCTGACTTTCTAGCCCCCAACTCACCAGCTGGTTTAAGTCTCCTGCCTTCGACCTCCAGGTCTACGGCTGTGCTGACCAGAATTCCCACCGTATTATTCTCCAGATCGGACGGCCGATATCCAGCTGAAATAAGACACAGTTATCAATTTTACAGATATGGAGATCCAGTGCCCAATTCCTGAGCAGGCCCCAACCACCCAGGATAAATCTGCAGCCTTAGCGGTTGAGGCTCCTTTGATCATTCCTCAGTGGATAGGACATGGCTGTTGAGACAACAGACAGATGCAGAGGCTCAATTGTGGGACACCACGGTGATTCTTCCCCTTATCGTCAAATACAATCTTTGTGGTAACCTAATACTCCACCTCATGAAGTCTACATTCTTCACTCCCTCATTCTATACACCATGTGGTCCTCGCTCCTCCCCTGCACAACTAATTCCCCCCCCCCCCTGGAATCCCTTCTACCTTTGCGCTGCTCAAACTCTGCTCCCTGGGGTTCTTGTACTCCACCTGTACAATGCCCACAGCCAGGGCCGCTAATAAGGCACTAAAGCCAGCCCTCCTGTACTGGGCCCAGGCTTTGCCAGTTCAAAGGGGGGCGCCCGGGCACCTGCCAAGCAAGAGGGCCAGCAGTTCTGCCTTATTGCTGACACCTATGACTCTTGTGCAGTGCTGCCGGCTTCTACTTTTCCTTTCTTCCTCCTGCTGCACTGCAGGTGGATCAGTTCTAGTATCTGTGCTCCCTGCTCCCTGGGACCCCTGTGTGCCCCTTTTCCCCTCTGTGCTTCCATTTTCCCTCCTCTCCTCCCCAGCCAGCAGCTGCTTCTGAGGGCACACAGGCAGGTTATTTCAGGATGGTGAGCAGGGGGGCTCACCGTCCTGAATGAACACACCACCCTGAATGAACATAGTGAGTGATCAGAACCAATCGCTCACTGTGGAGGTGCATATATTGCCTCTGTGCCACTATTCACTTGGATGGGTCTTGTTTGACGGGGGTATAATTTCTGCCATGGCCGCAAAGCATAGCATCGAGGGCGTTGCATTTTAATAAAAATATAATTTGATATTTTCAGAGGAGGGGGCCCCTGTCAGGTAGGCTGTATGGGGCCTCATGATTTCTATCAGCAGCCCTGCTCACAGCAACTCCTATGGTTCTCAGTATCCGCCCTTGCACTACTCACACCCCGCCCACTAGGGTCCTCACTTTTCACTTATGCAATGCTTGCACCAGCTCCCCTGGGGCCCTCATACTCCATCTAAGTACTGTTCACACCCTACCTCCAGAGGTCCTAACATTCTACTGAACACAGCTAACCAACCCCTTCATATTCTTCCTCTACATTTCTCACACCCCATTACCCACTGGGATTTTCATTTTCCAGCCAAACACTGCTTACAACAATGCCCCTAGGGGGTTTTCATGTTCTGCCCCTATACTACTCACAACACTTCCCCTGGGGTCCTCATATTCCCCCCCTACCATCCATACAAATCCCCCTCCCCCTTCCTCTGGTGTCATCAAATTCTACCTCTATACTGCCCATATCCTTAGGGCCAGCGCCAGCATAAGGTGGCTCAGGCAACCGCCTTAGAGCACCAGGCTGGTGGGGGAGTGTTGCGGTAAAATCAGAATCCCCAGCCACTTGCCGGGATTCTGATTTTTATAATACCAGCCTTCTGTTCTCCCCAGCAGGCAAACTAAAACTTTCATGCTGCTCTCGGAGAGACTGCCCCCCTCTTGTCCCGCTGCCCCCTTTTGTCACACTTGCCCTTCCTTCTGCCACACTTGCCCTTCCTTCTGCCACACTTGCCCTTCCTTCTGCCACACTTGCCCTTCCTTCTGCCACACTTGCCCTTCCTCCTGCCACACTTGCCCTTCCTCCTGCCACACTTGCCCTTCCTCCTGCCACACTTGCCCTTCCTCCTGCCACACTTGCCCTTCCTCCTGCCACACTTGCCCTTCCTCCTGTCACACTTGCCCTTCCTCCTGTCACACTTGCCCTTCCTCCTTTACCGCTGGCCCCCTTGTGTACCGCTGCCCCCCACATGCCAAAATGCACCTTCACCTTTGTAGACAAATATCCTTGCACCAGCCCTGCATATCCCACTCTGTGATATCCTCATATTCCACCCATATCCATCTGGATCCCCATATGTCTTTCCTACACTGCTCACACCCCAACCTGATTCTGGGAAACTTATATTCCAACTCAACACTGATGGCATCTTACCTCCTGGAGTCCTCATATTTTACTTCTACAATGTTCCCAAACCTGCCCCCCGGGTTCTTATATTCCATCCCTATACTGCTCACAACACCATAAAAATCCCCCCCCCCCCCAGTGTCAAATTCCACCTCTGTATTGCTCATATTCCACCCCCTGATATCCTCATTTTCCACCCATATCCATCTGAATCCCCATATGCTTACACCCCAACCTGACTCTGGGATCCTTATATGTCAACTCAATATTGCTTTCACCCTGCCTCTTGGGGTCCTCATATTCCACCTCTACACTATTCCCAAACCTGCCCCCTGGGGTTCTCATTTTCCACCCCTACACTGCTCAAAAACCTGTCCCCTGGGATCTTTAAATTCCACCTCTACACTACTCAAACTTCACCTCCAGGGTCCTCAAATTCCAACCCTCCGCTATTCACACCTTACCCCCTTGGGTCCTCATATTCTTCCCATGCATGCACTGCTCACACCCTTTCCTGGGGCCCCCATATTTCATGTCTACACAGATCCCAAACCCACCCCATAGGGTCCTCATATTCCATTTCTGAATAACTCCAAAAAACGGTTCCCTGGGGTCCTTGTAAACCACCCCTACACTGCTCATAACCCCTCTCAATCTGCACTCACATTTTGCTCCAGCATTGTCCACATCCCTAACCCTGGGATCCATGCATTTTAAAACTGTGTCCATCACATTCCGTCCCCTGGGATTGGAACACTACACCAACTCACATCTCCCACCCATCACACTCTCGCATTGCTACGATCATTATTTACACGGTGTAGCCCTCTACCTCTGGTATTCCTTAAACTTTGCCTCCTGACTCTCACCCTACTCACTTAGCATTTACCCCCATGGCCTTTCCCCTCTACCACCCCCCCCCCCCCTAGTGATCCTGGCACTTCCTTCCTTCTTAATGACTCACGTTCTCTGTATGGTGCTCGGAAGATGTAGCCCTTGTTATCGAGACTTCTTCTGTAGAAGGTGGCATTGTGAGGCTCCATGTCCTCCAACCAGTCATCAGCAGCTCTAGATAACCACAGAAAAGCGGATTACCCCCAATACATTGACGGGTCCCCATTATTATCACAGCTGGCTGATTAAATATCTCAGATGCTTCACATGCTGAATGTCAGAACTCACTTGTTGGGAAAGACTCGGGTGATGCCACCGTCTGTCGCCGCATACACCGCCAGAAGCCCATAACTGCAAAGAGGAGAGAGAAAGCAAGAACAGGAATGTGTAAAGAGATAGATGGAGGGTGATCTGACCAATCAGGAGATCAGAATCTCTACAGCTACATTGTCACAACTCGAATGCTTCTATTAAAGCGGTTCATTGACTTAATAATTGTGTGCTTGTCTCGGTTAGGTAAGCTTTGCCAAGAGTGTTATACGGAAACCTTGTTGTTACAGATACAAAAAAATGCTACTGTAATTCTAGTCAGCGTCAATGACTATGGATACTGAAGCTCGGCTGTGACATGGATTTGTCCTTCAAGGATAATGAAGATGCAGTGAGTGATGTCAGTTTGCTCACGTGAGAAGATCTTTGTCCTTCCAAACACGGTCAGCCAAATCCCGCGTGATTCCCGTGTCCAGGATGAGATTGTGCAGCAGGAAGCTGTCACCTGTTAAATGGGACAATCAAGGTCAATATACACAGTGTAGTGTGAAGGGCCATCAGCTACATCAAATGATAATAAACTCCAACCCATTTATCACACCTGGACTGACTGTATTATAGGCGGAGATTCCGCTCTAATCTTCAAGTAGTTTGGTAGTTGTGCGTAGTTTGTAATACAATGTTTGACTCATTTCCAGGAGGTTCCTCCGCTGACGTTACTAGAGTAAACTCAAGGCAGCTTTTTAAAACCATTTTTACCTCCTCACCTACATGCCATCAAAGATACGGCAGACCTTCCCAATGTTTCCTGTCCAAGCTGATGAATCATACACTCTATATAACCCTTCCTACATCCTCACTGACCCATCATCCAAGATACTGCAGACCTTCCAAGCAGTTCCTGTCTAAGCTGATGGTTCACCTCCTCTATATAACGCTTCTTACATCCTTTTCAAACCGCCATCCAAGATACTGCAGACCTTCTGAGCAATTCCTGTACAAGCTGATTGTACATCTCCTTTATATAACCTTTACTGGATCTCACAACCTGCCATACTGGATGCTGCAGACCATCCGAGTAGTTCCTGTCCATGCTGATTGTACATATCCCCAATATAACCCTCCTACATTCTCACAGACAAGCCATGCAAGATACTGCAGACCTTCTGAGAGGTTCCAAGCTGATTGTACATCTTCTTTATATAACCACCCCAACATTCTCACTGACCCATAATCCATGATACTGAAGACCTTTCTAGTGGTTCCTGCCCACTATGAATGAACATCTCCTCTATATAACTCTTTCTACCTCCTCCCTGCTCCACCACCCAGGATACTGTAGACCTTTATAGGGGTTCTTGTCCAAGCTGATTGTATATCTCATCTATATAACCATTCCTACATCCTCACCAATCTTCCATCCATGGTACTGGAGGATACAAGATCTTCTAAGCGGGTCCTTTCCAAGCTAACTGTACATCTCCTCTATATAACCCTTTCTCCATGCTCATTGACAAGCCATCCAAGATACTGATGATCTTCTGAAAGGTTCATGGCCAAGTTGATTGTGCAGCTCCCCTATAAAACTATTTTTACATCCTTCTCAACTCCCAAATAAAAAAAAAGAAAAGGTGTGGGGCCCTGAGCAGCAGTATACAGGCGGTCCCCGGGTTTCAAACAAGATAGGGACTGTAGGGTTGTTCTTAAGTTGAATCTGTTTGTAATTTGGAACAGGTACATTTTGTAAGTGTAGCTCCAGCCAAAACATCTATTTTTAAGCTTTTTGAATAACATAGGGAAGGGTTATCACCCCTGTAACATTTGTTTTGCCGTCTGTGCCCCTGTTCAGAACATTTCACCTCACTTTCCGTCCCAATAACAATTGGATTTTGAAGATGTGGGGTTTTTAGGGAAACAAGGATTGGTGATAAAGCATTAGTGGAGACCCCTTTTTCCCATATTAACTGTTACAGGAGAGAATTTTCCTTCCTAGGGGTAGATTTGCTCTCACTTCCTGTTGTCTCCCTCCGTTTTAAAGTAGGAGTCGTTTGGAGGTCGGAATGTTTGAAAGTAGGGGACCGCCTGTATATACTATACGGCCTGCCCTATATACTCTGCAGAAAATTGGGCCTTAGGTGTTGGTGGTACCAGAACACTGTAAGCCCTCACAGTTACTCTTGGTGGGTGCTGGAACGGGCCCTGCTTTGAAATATTATATCAAGAATTGTAATTACATGCCCCTGTTGAACAGGGGCAGAAAAATTGGGCCTTAGGCAGTGGTGGTGGTGCCACAACACTGCAACCCCTCACAGATACTCTAGTTGAGTACAGGAACGAGCCCTGCTGCAAAATATTATAGCAAAAATTGTAATTACACGCCCCTGTTAAACAGGGGCAGAAAAATTGGGCCTTAGGCAGTGGTGGTGGTGCCCTGAAACAAAAATATTCTTAGAAGCTATCAACATGAACATTGAGGAGGAATAGGATAGTCACTCAGCATAATAGGATAGTCACTCAGCATAGGCAGTCTTCAAGGGATCCCACATCCATAGAAAAGTTAATCGGTTACATCAGCATCAGGTGCTTGGTAGCTGGTGATCCAAGACTGATTAATTTTTATGAAGGTGAGCCGATCAACAGAGTCTGTGGACAGGCGCACTCTGTGATCGGTTACAAAGCCTCCAGCAGCACTGAATGTGTGTTCAGAAAGAACGCTGGATGCAGGACAGGCCAGTAGCTCAATTGCATATTGTGCAAGCTCTGGCCAGTGGTCCATCCTCAAGACCCAGTAACCCAGTGGATTTTCTGTGGGAAAGGTCTCCAAGTCTGATCTTGCCCCTAGGTATTCCTGCACCATGTAATTCAGACGCTGGCGATGGTTGCTGGAACCGATCAGACCTTGGGGCTGCGGACTGAAGAATTGTCTGAAGGCATCGGTCAGACTTCCACCTTCTCCACCGCTCTTTCTGTGACTGAACAAAGCCTCAGCAACACGTTGTCCACCACCAGGAAATTGTAACCTCCCAGGCTCTGGAAGCGCATTGCACAAACCTTTCTGCAAGGCCTCCCGAAGATGTTTCATTCTCTGCTCCCTCTGTGAAGGCTGGATAAGTTCTGCAACCTTACCCTTGCAACGTGGATCAAGAAGGGTTGCCAGCCAGTAATGATCCCTCTCCTTGATAGCACAAATCCAAGGGTCCTTTCGCAGGCTTTGCAGGATCAGGGAGGCCATGCAGCGTAGGTTTACTGAGGCATTCGATTCAGAGTCCTCTGGGTCACTAAGGATCACATGATCCGCAGCCACCTCCTCCCAGCCACGTACAAGTTCATGGGTTTCTAGGGACTGAAAACCATCCCTTGAAGACTGCCGCTGATGCTGAATGCTAGGCTCCACCTCCATGCTGACACAATTCTCCTCCTCCTTCTCCTCATCCTCCTCCTCTTCTTGTGTGATCGGCGGGCCCGCAGGAAAACTATCTGGATAAAGGGGGCCTTGAGAGGTAAGGAAGTCCTCCTCTTCCTCCCGCTGTTCTGCCTCAAGTGCCCTGTCCATTATTCCACGAAGCGTGTGCTCCAACAGGAATACAAGAGGGACAGTATCACTGATGCATGCACTGTCACTGCTCACCATCCTCGTGGCCTCCTCAAACGGTGACAGGACAGTGCATGCATCCCTGATCAGTAGCCACTGGCATGGCAAAAAAAAGCCAAGCTTCCCTGACCCAGTCCTGATGCCATACTCACACAGGTACTTATTGATGGCCCTCTGCTGCGTGTGCAGCAGCTGCAGCATTGCCAACGTTGAGTTCCACCTGGTGGGCATGTCACAAATGAGGCGGTTCTTGGGCAGGTTGCATTCCTTTTGCAGGTCAGCCAATCGAGCAATGGCATTATATGACTGGCGGAAATGACCACAGACTTTCCTGGACTGCCTCAGGAGATCCTGTAAGCCCGGGTACCTGCCCAAAAACCGCTGCACCACCAAATTAAGGACGTGAGCCAAACAGGGAACATGGATCAAGTGTCCCTGTCAGAGGGCGGAGAGGAGGTTGGTGCCATTGTCGCATACAACCATTCCTGGCTGAAGCTGGTGTGGCGTCAATCACCTCTGAGCCTGCCCCTGCAGAGCTGACAGAATCTCTGCCCCAGTGTGGCTCCTGTCCCCTAAGCACACTAGCTCAAGCACCGCATGGCATCTTTTTGCCTGATTGCTTGCTAGCCCCTTGAACACCTACGGAGCACCACTGGTTCAGAGGACAAATCTGCAGAGGAAGAGGCCATAGAGGACGAAGAAGAGGAGGGGGTGGAGGAGAGAGCTGTGGCAGAATCACCACTACTAGCATTTTGGAGGCGTGGTGGAGGAACAAGCTCCAGCAATACTGCACCCTGTCCTGCATACTTCCCAGCTGCCAGCAGGGTTACACAGTGCACCGTGAAAGAAAGGTAATGTCCCTGTCCATGCCTGCTGGACCATGAGTCAGCGGTAGCATGCACCTTACTGCTGACCGCCCTGTCCAACGAGGCCAAGACATTGCCTTCCACATGCCGGCAGAGAGTCGAATGGCCTTCCGTGAAAAGAAATGGCGTTTGGGAACCAGCCACTGAGGTACCGCACATTCCACAAATTCACGAAAGGGGGCAAGGTCTACCAGCTTAAAAGGCAGCAGTTGCAGTGCTAGCAATTTAGCCAAGCTAGCATTCAGACGCTGAGCATGTGGATGGCTGGGACTGTATTTCTTTTGATGGTTTAGCAACTGGGGCAGGGAAATTTGCCTACCATCGGATGTTGGGGTAGCGATAGCAGATTGCCCGCAAGTACTTGGCACACCTAATTCTACAAATTCATTCCTCTCAGTGCAGGTTTCTGAGAGGACTGAAGGTATAGTGGGGTTGGAGATCCCAGCTGATGAGGAGCAAGAGCAAGGAGAGGTCCGCTTTGTTCTTTGATGTGGGTCTTTTAAGTACTGTTGCCAACGGACTGCATGGGAGGTCGACATATGTCTGGTAAAGCATGTGGTGCCCAAGCGGCTGCTGTTTTGGCCACGCTTGATACGCTTCAGAGATATGTTGCAAACAGCAATGGTGCGATCTGCTGCACACGTCTCAAAAAAGGCCCACACCAAAGAACTTTTCAAAATACGCGCGGAGACAGCAGCGCCCTGCACATGCTTAGCTCTGCGGTGTGATGCAATAGGGTGGCTGCCCTTAATCTGGCCCCTGGAAGGCATCCTGCCTCATTGGAGATATGCCTCCTCCTCCTCTCTTCTATCAGGCACCCATGTAGAGTCAGTGACCTCATAATCCCCTCCTTCCTGGTCACTGGAGCAAACTTGGCAGTATGCTGCAGCTGGGGGAACCAGTTTCTTGTCCTTCTTGGGCACCCCCTCTCTCTAGGCTCACGTTACTCCCTTCCTCAACCTGGGTACCATCATTGGAGCCTTCAAAACGCTGCGCATCCTCCTGCAGCATGTACCCAAAACTGTGGTGGAACAGTTCGGGGGACTCCTCCGTGCATGATGGTGGGGCTAGGGAAGGAGTGACTGATGACATGGAGGCCGCTTTGGCAGCTCCATTGGCAGGCAAACTACTCTGAGCCTGGGTGACAGATGATGAGGAGGATGAGGACGGCTTTCTTATCCATTCCACCAACTCTTCTGCATGTTATGGCTCAATAACACGGCCAGCTGCAGAAAAAAAAAGAACAAGCGTGCCCCACGGCCACGTGCTGAGGATGCACCGTGTCCACGACCAGCACTGTTGGCTGTAGACACAGAGCCTGCTTGCCCTCTTTTAGTGGCCTGTGAGCGTCTGCCTCTCCCTGGTGGCCTTCCGAACATGCTGTAAATTTTGATTAGCAAAACACTGCCTAAGTTTATTAGAAAAAGTACACCAGGAATGGCCTACAGTCAGATATAGGCTTGGCTAGACTGGATGCAGTGGATATATATATGTAGGAGACTGTATATATATATATATATTTAATGCACTGCAGCTCACTGAATCACCTGCCTGCCTGAAGTATATTTGAAAAAGTACACTAGGAATGGCCTGCAGTCAGATATAGGCTTGGCTAGACTGGATGCAGTGGATATTGAGCCGCCTGAGATGCTGGACATCTCGCTGTCTGATCTCTAAGAACAACCTTGTCTTGTCTCTTGTTTCCCTTGAACCATGAACTCTTTGCTCCTCCCATGAACCTCCTATTTAAGCCATGCCTTTGCACTTCCTGTTTGCCAGATTATTGTGCTCTCTCCAGCCGATATCTCCCTCTTGTCACTCTTTGTTGACGGCGCTGGAATTGGCCAAAGAATGCGGGTCATAGTGCATGCTTTGGCCAATCATCATACAGCAATGCACTGCGATCTCGCAGTGCATTATGGGACATTCCGCGCCACTCGAATTTGGCGCAAACGCCCCATAATGTTAGTTTTTTCGACGAACGGCCGAACAGCCAATGTTCGTGTCAAACGCATGGTCGACCCGAACATAAAGCTCATCCCTAGTGTCAATGTACATTAGTGAACGGCTCAATATCCAAGAACACTTTTACAGAGGACAGGTTCCCTTTACAAGCTGAAACCCCCACACAAGACCCCCATTATAGGTGCTCATCACTCTGCGGTACTCACATTGTTTGGAGTCCGGCGTCACTTTCTCCATCAGAGTAATGAAGTTCAGAAGGAACTCTGTGTTGTTTTCAGACTGTTCAAGCTCTCGACAGTACTGCCTGCGGGGGGGACAGAGGGGCCGGGAAACAGGAGGGGAGCATTAGATGAGGAACAGACATCATTTTGATCATTGGGAAGATAGAGGAAGAGGAGGGAGAGGATGATGGAAGATGAGAGGAACACTATGAAGCACAGGACAGGGATGATATATCCTATGAAGCACAGGACAGGGATGGTATATCCTATGAAGCACAGGACAGGGATGGTATATCCTATGAAGCACAGGACAGGGATGATATATCCTATGAAGCACAGGACAGGGGTGATATACACTATGAAGCACAGGACAGGGATGGTATATCCTATGAAGCACAGGACAGGGGTGATATACACTATGAAGCACAGGACAGGGATAGTATACATTATGAAGCACAGGACAGGGATGGTATATCCTATGAAGCACAGGACAGGGATGGTATATAATATGAAGCACAGGACAGGGATGGTATATCCTATGAAGCACAGGACAGGGATGGTATATCCTATGAAGCACAGGACAGGGATGGTATATCCTATGAAGCACAGGACAGGGATGATATATCCTATGAAGCACAGGACAGGGGTGATATACACTATGAAGCACAGGACAGGGATGGTATATCCTATGAAGCACAGGACAGGGGTGATATACACTATGAAGCACAGGACAGGGATAGTATACATTATGAAGCACAGGACAGGGATGGTATATCCTATGAAGCACAGGACAGGGATGGTATATAATATGAAGCACAGGACAGGGATGATATATCCTATGAAGCACAGGACAGGGATGGTATATCCTATGAAGCACAGGACAGGGATGGTATATCCTATGAAGCACAGGACAGGGATGGTATATCCTATGAAGCACAGGACAGGGATGGTATATACTATGAAGCACAGGACAGGGATGGTATATCCTATGAAGCACAGGACAGGGGTGATATACACTATGAAGCACAGGACAGGGTTGGTATATACTATGAAGCACAGGACAGGGATGGTATATCCTATGAAGCACAGGACAGGGGTGATATACACTATGAAGCACAGGACAGGGATGGTATATCCTATGAAGCACAGGACAGGGATGGTATATAATATGAAGCACAGGACAGGGATGATATATCCTATGAAGCACAGGGCAGGGGTGATATACACTATGAAGCACAGGACAGGGATGATATACACTATGAAGCACAGGACAGGGATGGTATATCCTATGAAGCACAGGACAGGGATGGTATATAATATGAAGCACAGGACAGGGATGATATATCCTATGAAGCACAGGACAGGGATGGTATATCCTATGAAGCACAGGACAGGGATGATATATCCTATGAAGCACAGGACAGGGATGATATATCCAATGAAGCACAGGACAGGGATGATATACACTATGAAGCACAGGACAGGGATGGTATATAATATGAAGCACAGGACAGGGATGATATACACTATGAAGCACAGGACAGGGATGGTATATCCTATGAAGCACAGGACAGGGATGGTATATCCTATGAAGCACAGGACAGGGATGGTATATCCTATGAAGCACAGGACAGGGATGATATATCCTATGAAGCACAGGACAGGGATGATATATTCTATGAAGCACAGGACAGGGATGATATATCCTATGAAGCACAGGGCAGGGATGATATATACTATGAAGCACAGGACAGGGTTGGTATATACTATGAAGCACAGGACAGGGATGATATATCCTATGAAGCACAGGACAGGGGTGATATATCCTATGAAGCACAGGACAGGGATGGTATATACTATGAAGCACAGGACAGGGATGGTATATCCTATGAAGCACAGGACAGGGGTGATATACACTATGAAGCACAGGACAGGGATGGTATATCCTATGAAGAACAGGACAGGGATGATATACACTATGAAGCACATGACAGGGATGGTATATCCTATGAAGCACAGGACAGGGATGGTATATCCTATGAAGCACAGGACAGGGATGGTATATAATATGAAGCACAGGACAGGGATGATATACACTATGAAGCACAGGACAGGGATGATATATCCTATGAAGCACAGGACAGGGATGGTATATCCTATGAAGCACAGGACAGGGATGGTAAATCCTATGAAGCACAGGATAGGGATGGTATATCCTATGAAGCACAGGACAGGGATGATATATCCTATGAAGCAAAGGACAGGGATGATATATCCTATGAAGCACAGGACAGGGGTGATATACACTATGAAGCACAGGACAGGGATAATATACACTATGAAGCACAGGACGGGGATGTTATATCCTATGAAGCACAGGACAGGGACGGTATATAATATGAAGCACAGGACAGGGATGATATATCCTATGAAGCACAGGACAGGGATGGTATATCCTATGAAGCACAGGACAGGGATGATATATCCTATGAAGCACAGGACAGGGATGATATATCCTATGAAGCACAGGACAGGGATGGTATATCCTATGAAGCACAGGACAGGGATGATATATCCTATGAAGCACAGGACAGGGATGATATATCCTATGAAGCACAGGACAGGGATGATATATCCTATGAAGCACAGGACAGGGATGATATACACTATGAAGCACAGGACAGGGATGGTATATCCTATGAAGCACAGGACAGGGATGATATATACTATGAAGCACAGGACAGGGATGATATACACTATGAAGCACAGGACAGGGATGACATATCCTATGGAGCACAGGACAGGGATGACATATCCTATGAAGCACAGGACAGGGATGACATATCCTATGAAGCACAGGACAGGGATGATATATCCTATGAAGCACAGGACAGGGATGATATATCCTATGAAGCACAGGGCAGGGATGGTATATCCTATGAAGCACAGGACAGGGATGGTATATAATATGAAGCACAGGACAGGGATGGTACATCCTATGAAGCACAGGACAGGGATGGTATATCCTATGAAGTACAGGACAGGGATGGTATATACTATGAAGCACAGGACAGGGGTGATATACACTATGAAGCACAGGACAGGGATGGTATATCCTATGAAGCACAGGACAGGGATGGTATATCCTATGAAGCACAGGACAGGGATGGTATATCCTATGAAGCACAGGACAGGGATGGTATATCCTATGAAGGAAGCACAGGACAGGGATGGTACATCCTATGAAGCACAGGACAGGGATGGTATATCCTATGAAGCACAGGACAGGGATGGTATATCCTATGAAGCACAGGACAGGGATGATATATCCTATGAAGCACAGGGCAGGGATGGTATATCCTATGAAGCACAGGACAGGGGTGATATACACTATGAAGCACAGGACAGGGATGGTATATCCTATGAAGCACAGGACAGGGATGGTATACACTATGAAGCACAGGACAGGGATGGTATATCCTATGAAGCACAGGACAGGGATGATATACACTATGAAGCACAGGACAGGGATGGTATATCCTATGAAGCACAGGACAGGGATGGTATATCCTATGAAGCACAGGACAGGGATGGTATATCCTATGAAGCACAGGACAGGGATGATATACACTTTGAAGCACAGGACAGGGATAATACATCCTATGAAGCACAGGACAGGGATGGTATATCCTATGAAGCACAGGACAGGGATGGTATATCCTATGAAGCACAGGACAGGGATGGTATATCCTATGAAGCACAGGACAGGGATGGTATATCCTATGAAGCACAGGACAGGGATGGTATATCCTATGAAGCACAGGACAGGGATGGTATATACTATGAAGCACAGGACAGGGATGATATACACTTTGAAGCACAGGACAGGGATGGTATATCCTATGAAGCACAGGACAGGGATTGTATATCCTATGAAGCACAGGACAGGGATGGTATATACTATGAAGCACAGGGCAGGGATGGTATATCCTATGAAGCACAGGACAGGGATTGCATATCCTATGAAGCACAGGACAGGGATGGTATATCCTATGAAGCACAGGACAGGGATGATACATCCTATGAAGCACAGGACAGGGATGGTATATCCTATGAAGCACAGGACAGGGATGATATATCCTATGAAGCACAGGACAGGGATGATATACACTATGAAGCACAGGACAGGGATGATATATCCTATGAAGCACAGGACAGGGATGATATATCCTATGAAGCACAGGACAGGGATGATATACACTATGAAGCACAGGACAGGGATGATATACACTATGAAGCACAGGACAGGGATGATATACACTATGAAGCACAGGACAGGGATGGTATATCCTATGAAGCACAGGACAGGGATGGTATGTCCTATGAAGCACAGGACAGGGATGGTATGTCCTATGAAGCACAGGACAGGGATGATACATCCTATGAAGCACAGGACAGGGATGATATATCCTATGAAGCACAGGACAGGGATGATATATCCTATGAAGCACAGGACAGGGATGGTATATCCTATGAAGCACAGGACAGGGATGGTATATCCTATGAAGCACAGGACAGGGATGGTATACACTATGAAGCACAGGACAGGGATGATATATCCTATGAAGCACAGGACAGGGATGGTATACACTATGAAGCACAGGACAGGGATGGTATATCCTATGAAGCACAGGACAGGGATGATATATACTATGAAGCACAGGACAAGGATGATATATCCTATGAAGCACAGGACAGGGATGGTATATCCTATGAAGCACAGGACAGGGATGGTATATCCTATGAAGCACAGGACAGGGATGGTATATCCTATGAAGCACAGGACAGGGATGATATACACTATGAAGCACAGGACAGGGATGATATACACTATGAAGCACAGGACAGGGATGGTATATCCTATGAAGCACAGGACAGGGATGGTATACACTATGAAGCACAGGACAGGGATGATATACACTATGAAGCACAGGACAGGGATGATATATCCTATGAAGCACAGGACAGGGATGGTATACACTATGAAGCACAGGACAGGGATGGTATATCCTATGAAGCACAGGACAGGGATGATATATACTATGAAGCACAGGACAAGGATGATATATCCTATGAAGCACAGGACAGGGATGGTATATCCTATGAAGCACAGGACAGGGATGGTATATCCTATGAAGCACAGGACAGGGATGGTATATCCTATGAAGCACAGGACAGGGATGGTATATCCTATGAAGCACAGGACAAGGATGGTATATAATATGAAGCACAGGACAGGGATGATACATCCTATGAAGCACAGGACAGGGATGGTATATACTATGAAGCACAGGACAGGGATGGTATATCCTATGAAGCACAGGACAGGGATGGTATATACTATGAAGCACAGGACAGGGATGGTATATCCTATGAAGCACAGGACAGGGATGGTATATCCTATGAAGCACAGGACAGGGATGGTATATCCTATGAAGCACAGGACAGGGATGGTATATCCTATGAAGCACAGGACAGGGATGGTATATCCTATGAAGCACAGGACAGGGATGGTATATCCTATGAAGCACAGGACAGGGATGGTATATCCTATGAAGCACAGGACAGGGATGGTATATCCTATGAAGCACAGGACAGGGATGATATATCCTACGAAGCACAGGACAAGGATGGTATACACTATGAAGCACAGGACAGGGATGGTATATCCTATGAAGCACAGGACAGGGATGATATACACTATGAAGCACAGGACAGGGATGATACATCCTATGAAGCACAGGACAGGGATGGTATATCCTATGAAGCACAGGACAGGGATGATATATCCTATGAAGCACAGGACAGGGATGGTATATCCTATGAAGCACAGGACAGGGATGGTATATCCTATGAAGCACAGGACAGGGATGGTATATCCTATGAAGCACAGGACAGGGATGGTATATCCTATGAAGCACAGGACAGGGATGATATACACTATGAAGCACAGGACAGGGATGGTATATCCTATGAAGTACAGGACAGGGATGGTATATCCTATGAAGCACAGGACAGGGATGATATACACTATGAAGCACAGGACAGGGATGGTATACACTATGAAGCACAGGATAGGGATGGTATATCCTATGAAGCACAGGACAGGGATGGTATATCCTATGAAGCACAGGACAGGGATGATATATCCTATGAAGCACAGGACAGGGATGGTATATCCTATGAAGCACAGGACAGGGATGATATATCCTATGAAGCACAGGACAGGGATGGTATATCCTATGAAGCACAGGACAGGGATGGTATATCCTATGAAGCACAGGACAGGGATGATATATCCTATGAAGCACAGGACAGGGATGGTATATCCTATGAAGCACAGGACAGGGATGATATACACTATGAAGCACAGGACAGGGATGATACATCCTATGAAGCACAGGACAGGGATGGTACATCCTATGAAGCACAGGACAGGGATGGTATACACTATGAAGCACAGGACAGGGATGGTATATCCTATGAAGCACAGGACAGGGATGGTATATCCTATGAAGCACAGGACAGGGATGGTATATCCTATGAAGCACAGGACAGGGATGGTACATCCTATGAAGCACAGGACAGGGATGGTATATCCTATGAAGTACAGGACAGGGATGGTATATACTATGAAGCACAGGACAGGGATGATATACACTATGAAGCACAGGACAGGGATGGTATACACTATGAAGCACAGGATAGGGATGGTATATCCTATGAAGCACAGGACAGGGATGGTATATCCTATGAAGCACAGGACAGGGATGATATACACTATGAAGCAGAGGACAGGGATGATACATCCTATGAAGCACAGGACAGGGATGGTATATCCTATGAAGCACAGGACAGGGATGATATACACTATGAAGCACAGGACAGGGATGGTATATCCTATGAAGCACAGGACAGGGATGATACATCCTATGAAGCACAGGTCAGGGATGGTATATCCTATGAAGCACAGGACAGGGATGGTACATCCTATGAAGCACAGGACAGGGATGGTATATCCTATGAAGTACAGGACAGGGATGGTATATACTATGAAGCACAGGACAGGGGTGATATACACTATGAAGCACAGGACAGGGATGGTATATCCTATGAAGCACAGGACAGGGATGGTATATCCTATGAAGCACAGGACAGGGATGGTATATCCTATGAAGCACAGGACAGGGATGGTATATCCTATGAAGGAAGCACAGGACAGGGATGGTACATCCTATGAAGCACAGGACAGGGATGGTATATCCTATGAAGCACAGGACAGGGATGGTATATCCTATGAAGCACAGGACAGGGATGGTACATCCTATGAAGCACAGGACAGGGATGATATACACTATGAAGCACAGGACAGGGATGGTATACATTATGAAGCACAGGACAGGGATGGTATATCCTATGAAGCACAGGACAGGGATGGTATATCCTATGAAGCACAGGACAGGGATGGTATATCCTATGAAGCACAGGACAGGGATGGTATATCCTATGAAGCACAGGACAGGGATGGTATATCCTATGAAGCACAGGACAGGGATGGTATATCCTATGAAGCACAGGACAGGGATGGTATACACTATGAAGCACAGGACAGGGATGGTATATCCTATGAAGCACAGGACAGGGATGGTATATCCTATGAAGCACAGGACAGGGATGGTATACACTATGAAGCACAGGACAGGGATGGTATATCCTATGAAGCACAGGACAGGGATGGTATATCCTATGAAGCACAGGACAGGGATGATATACACTATGAAGCACAGGACAGGGATGATACATCCTATGAAGCACAGGACAGGGATGGTATATCCTATGAAGCACAGGACAGGGATGATATATCCTATGAAGCACAGGACAGGGATGGTATATCCTATGAAGCACAGGACAGGGATGGTATATCCTATGAAGCACAGGACAGGGATGGTATATCCTATGAAGCACAGGACAGGGATGGTATATCCTATGAAGCACAGGACAGGGATGATATACACTATGAAGCACAGGACAGGGATGGTATATCCTATGAAGCACAGGACAGGGATGGTATATCCTATGAAGCACAGGACAGGGATGATATACACTATGAAGCACAGGACAGGGATGGTATATCCTATGAAGCACAGGACAGGGATGGTATATCCTATGAAGCACAGGACAGGGATGGTATATCCTATGAAGCACAGGACAGGGATGATATACACTATGAAGCACAGGACAGGGATGATACATCCTATGAAGCACAGGACAGGGATGATACATCCTATGAAGCACAGGACAGGGATGGTATATCCTATGAAGCACAGGACAGGGATGGTATATCCTATGAAGCACAGGACAGGGATGGTATATCCTATGAAGCACAGGACAGGGATGATATATCCTATGAAGCACAGGACAGGGATGATATATCCTATGAAGCACAGGACAGGGATGATATACACTATGAAGCACAGGACAAGGATGATACATCCTATGAAGCACAGGACAGGGATGGTGTATCCTATGAAGCACAGGACAGGGATGGTATATCCTATGAAGCACAGGACAGGGATGGTATATCCTATGAAGCACAGGACAGGGATGATATATCCTATGAAGCACAGGACAGGGATGATATATCCTATGAAGCACAGGACAGGGATGATATACACTATGAAGCACAGGACAGGGATGGTATATCCTATGAAGCACAGGACAGGGATGGTATATCCTATGAAGCACAGGACAGGGATGATATATCCTATGAAGCACAGGACAGGGATGATATATCCTATGAAGCACAGGACAGGGATGATATACACTATGAAGCACAGGACAAGGATGATACATCCTATGAAGCACAGGATAGGGATGGTATATCCTATGAAGCACAGGACAGGGATGGTATATCCTATGAAGCACAGGACAGGGATGGTATATCCTATGAAGCACAGGACAGGGATGATATATCCTATGAAGCACAGGACAGGGATGATATATCCTATGAAGCACAGGACAGGGATGATATACACTATGAAGCACAGGACAGGGATGGTATATCCTATGAAGCACAGGACAGGGATGGTATATCCTATGAAGCACAGGACAGGGATGGTATATCCTATGAAGCACAGGACAGGGATGATACATCCTATGAAGCACAGGACAGGGATGATATATCCTATGAAGCACAGGACAGGGATGGTATATCCTATGAAGCACAGGACAAGGATGATATATCCTATGAAGCACAGGACAGGGATGATACATCCTATGAAGCACAGGACAGGGATGGTATATCCTATGAAGCACAGGACAGGGATGGTATATCCTATGAAGCACAGGACAGGGATGGTATATCCTATGAAGCACAGGACAGGGATGGTATATCCTATGAAGCACAGGACAGGGATGGTATACACTATGAAGCACAGGACAGGGATGGTATATCCTATGAAGCACAGGACAGGGATGGTATATCCTATGAAGCACAGGACAGGGATGATATACACTATGAAGCACAGGACAGGGATGGTATATCCTATGAAGCACAGGACAGGGATGATATACACTATGAAGCACAGGACAGGGATGGTATATCCTATGAAGCACAGGACAGGGATGGTATATAATATGAAGCACAGGACAGGGATGGTATATCCTATGAAGCACAGGACAGGGATGGTATATCCTATGAAGCACAGGACAGGGATGATACATCCTATGAAGCACAGGACAGGGATGGTATATCCTATGAAGCACAGGACAGGGATGGTATATCCTATGAAGCACAGGACAGGGATGGTATATAATATGAAGCACAGGACAGGGATGGTATATCCTATGAAGCACAGGACAGGGATGGTATATCCTATGAAGCACAGGACAGGGATGATACATCCTATGAAGCACAGGACAGGGATGGTATATCCTATGAAGCACAGGACAGGGATGATACATCCTATGAAGCACAGGACAGGGATGGTATATCCTATGAAGCACAGGACAGGGATGGTATATCCTATGAAGCACAGGACAGGGATGGTATATCCTATGAAGCACAGGACAGGGATGGTACATCCTATGAAGCACAGGACAGGGATGGTATATCCTATGAAGCACAGGACAGGGATGGTATATCCTATGAAGCACAGGACAGGGATGGTATATCCTATGAAGCACAGGACAGGGATGGTATATCCTATGAAGCACAGGACAGGGATGGTGCACAGGACAGGGATGGTATATCCTATGAAGCACAGGACAGGGATGATACATCCTATGAAGCACAGGACAGGGATGGTATATCCTATGAAGCACAGGACAGGGATGGTATATCCTATGAAGCACAGGACAGGGATGGTATATCCTATGAAGCACAGGACAGGGATGGTGCACAGGACAGGGATGGTATATCCTATGAAGCACAGGACAGGGATGATACATCCTATGAAGCACAGGACAGGGATGGTATGTCCTATGAAGCACAGGACAGGGATGGTATATCCTATGAAGCACAGGACAGGGATGGTATATCCTATGAAGCACAGGACAGGGATGGTATATCCTATGAAGCACAGGACAGGGATGATACATCCTATGAAGCACAGGACAGGGATGGTATGTCCTATGAAGCACAGGACAGGGATGGTATATCCTATGAAGCACAGGACAGGGATGGTATATCCTATGAAGCACAGGACAGGGATGGTATATCCTATGAAGCACAGGACAGGGATGATACATCCTATGAAGCACAGGACAGGGATGGTATGTCCTATGAAGCACAGGACAGGGATGGTATATCCTATGAAGCACAGGACAGGGATGGTATATCCTATGAAGCACAGGACAGGGATGGTATGTCCTATGAAGCACAGGACAGGGATGGTATATCCTATGAAGCACAGGACAGGGATGGTATATCCTATGAAGCACAGGACAGGGATGGTATATCCTATGAAGCACAGGACAGGGATGATACATCCTATGAAGCACAGGACAGGGATGGTATGTCCTATGAAGCACAGGACAGGGATGGTATATCCTATGAAGCACAGGACAGGGATGGTATATCCTATGAAGCACAGGACAGGGATGGTATATCCTATGAAGCACAGGACAGGGATGGTATATCCTATGAAGCACAGGACAGGGATGGTATACACTATGAAGCACAGGACAGGGATGATATATCCTATGAAGCACAGGACAGGGATGGTATATCCTATGAAGCACAGGACAGGGATGATATATCCTATGAAGCACAGGACAGGGATGGTATATCCTATGAAGCACAGGACAGGGATGATATATACTATGAAGCACAGGACAGGGATGATATATCCTATGAAGCACAGGACAGGGATGGTATATCCTATGAAGCACAGGACAGGGATGGTATATCCTATGAAGCACAGGACAGGGATGGTATATACTATGAAGCACAGGACAGGGATGGTATATCCTATGAAGCACAGGACAGGGATGATATATACTATGAAGCACAGGACAGGGATGGTATATCCTATGAAGCACAGGACAGGGATGGTATATCCTATGAAGCACAGGACAGGGATGGTATATCCTATGAAGCACAGGACAGGGATGGTATATCCTATGAAGCACAGGACAGGGATGGTATATCCTATGAAGCACAGGACAGGGATGGTATATCCTATGAAGCACAGGACAGGGATGGTATATCCTATGAAGCACAGGACAGGGATGGTATATCCTATGAAGCACAGGACAGGGATGGTATATCCTATGAAGCACAGGACAGGGATGGTATATCCTATGAAGCACAGGACAGGGATGGTATATAATATGAAGCACAGGACAGGGATGGTATATCCTATGAAGCACAGGACAGGGATGGTATATCCTATGAAGCACAGGACAGGGATGGTATATCCTATGAAGCACAGGACAGGGATGGTATATCCTATGAAGCACAGGACAGGGATGGTATATCCTATGAAGCACAGGACAGGGATGGTATATCCTATGAAGCACAGGACAGGGATGGTATATAATATGAAGCACAGGACAGGGATGATATATCCTATGAAGCACAGGACAGGGATGATATACACTATGAAGCACAGGACAGGGATGGTATATCCTATGAAGCACAGGACAGGGATGATATATCCTATGAAGCACAGGACAGGGATGATATACACTATGAAGCACAGGACAGGGATGATATATCCTATGAAGCACAGGACAGGGATGGTATATCCTATGAAGCACAGGACAGGGATGGTATATCCTATGAAGCACAGGACAGGGATGGTATATCCTATGAAGCACAGGACAGGGATGGTATATCCTATGAAGCACAGGACAGGGATGACACCATAAAGCAGAGGGAATTTCCATAGAGCTTCCATACCTCGGAGCAATGAACACCCGGCCCTCAGACTCAAACGTGTTGGGCATCAAAGACTCAAAATCTGTAACAGAGAAGAAGAATTATCCAGCGAGTGAGGCGGCACAGAGCCCCGAGTACATCCACAGAGGGGGGAACAGACCCCTTTGTGGGGTAACAGAGGAGCCGGCAGCTCCTAGGTGGGTGGCCACGTGCCAGTCTAAAGGGTCTACAGGAGAGCGCCCTCCATAGGAAGGCTGTGGGACTGCACTGTGGCCCTCGGGCTGTACAGGTGTGTGCGGGAGAGATGTGTGGGGTGAACCAGAGGATGTGATGTCACCAGCTAAAGCTTCTACAGTGCCGTGTGCGGTGTCCCTAAATTCCACCTAACACAGGGCCCAATCACAGGAGCCTGGTCTGCCATGGCAGTGTACATAGAATACTTTGTCCCATGGTCCTTTGTAAGCCTAGCTATGGGGTCAGGCAGGGCCACCCCTTCCCTCGTGGCTGTCCGACAACGCAGACAGCAAGGAGGCGGCCGCTTGGGAACCTGCGCTTGCTTGGCTCCGAGCACTTACCTAAAGCAAGTGACAGCAAGAGGAATGCAGGACTGACACACCCCCCTCCCTCTGCATTCCTCTTGTCATTGCTCGTCTCAGGCAAGCGCTTGGAACAGTGCTAGTGCTGGTTACCAAGCAGCTGTCTCCTTGCTAGCCGCGTTGTCGGACATGTAGCCATGTTAGTGCAAGAGTTACAAAACAGTCAATATTTTATCAAAAATTCAAGTCCATTTTTTTGGGCAAACTCTCAAGAGATCCGGTCTGTTCCTCCCGTCCAATCAGTGCTGCCCTGAAGGGCGCAGAGATCTAGACATGTGCAGAATGGAAATTTTGTTTCATTTCAATTCGTTATTTACATAAATTTGTTTTGTTTTAATTCGTTTCATTTGTTTTCAGAATTTGTTTAGTTCATTTGAATCGATTTGAATTTTTCAAATTCCATTCAAATTCAAATCAAATTTGAATCAAATTCATTCTATTTGAATTTTGGAAGATGGTTTTATTCTACTCCATTCTATTCTATTGTTTTTTATATTCAATTTTTTTATTTTCTATTCTATTTGAAATTTGAATTGCGGAAAACAGTTATATTGTTATTTTTTTCTATGCTATTATATTCTTTTCTATTGTTTATTATATTCTATTTTTATTATATTTTATTCTTTTTTTTCTATTCTATTATTTTCTATTCTATTTGAATTCAAACATATTCTATTAAAAATTCAAATTTCAAAAGATGGTTGGATTCTATTTTATTCTATTAATTTTTGTTATTATACAGTATCCTATTCCTTTATTTTCTATTCTATTTTATTTTGTTCTTTTATTTTCTATTTTGTTCTGTTTTACTCTATCACATAAATTTGTTTTGTTAAATTAGTTTAATTAGTTTTCCGAATTTGTTTAGTTCATTTGAATTTGAATTTTTCGAATTCCATTCAAATTCAAATCAAATTAATTCTATTTGAATTTTGGAAGATGGTTGTATTCTTTCTATTCTATTCCATTATTTTCTATTCTGTTCTTTTCTATTATATTCTATTCTATTTGAAATTCGAATTGAGGAAAACAGTTATATTGTTATATTCTTTCTATGCTATTATATTATTTTCTATTGTTTATTATATTCAATTTTTATTATATTTTCTTCTTCTTTTTTTTCTATTCTATTCGAATTCAAATTTATTCTATTCAAAATTCAAATTTCAGAAGATGGTTGGATTCTTTCTATTTTATTCTATAATTTTTTTTTATTATACAGTATTCTATTCCTTTATTTTCTATTCTATTTTGTTCTGCTTTACTCTATCACATAAATTAGTTTTGTTAAATTAGTTTAATTAGTTTTCAAATTTTTTTTAGTTCGTTTGAATTTGAATTTTTTGAATTCCATTCAAATTCATCTCAAATTTGAATCGAATTCCATTCAAATCAAATTCATTCTATTTGAATTTTGGAAGATGGTTGTATCCTTTCTATTCTATTCCATTTTCTATTCTATTATTTTCTATTCTGTTCTTTTCTATTCTATTCTTTTCTATTCTATTTGAAATTCAAATTGCGGAAAACAGTTATATTGTTATATTCTTTATATGCGATTATATTCTTTTCTATTGTTTATTATATTCTATTTTTTAGTATATTTTATTCTTTTTTTTCTATTCTATTTGAATTCAAATTTATTCTATTCGAAATTCAAATTTCAGAAGATGGTTGGATTCTATTTTATTCTATAATTTTTTTTATTATACAGTATTCTATTCCTTTATTTTCTATTCTATTTTGTCCTTTAATTTTCTATTTTGTTCTGTTTTACTCTAATCACATAAATTTGTTTCGTTAAATTAGTTTTTGTAATCTGTTTAGTTCATTTGAATTAGAATTTTTCGAATTCTATTCAAATTCAAATCAAATTTGAAACGAATTCCATTCGAATCAAATTCATTCTATTTGAATTTTGGAAGATGGTTATATCCTTTCTATCCTATTCCATTCAATTTTTTTCTATTCTATTCTTTTATAGTATATACTATTCTTTTCTATTCTATTTGAAATTCTATTTGCAGAAAACAGTTATATTGTTATTTTCTTTCTATGCTATTTTATTCTTTTCTATTGTTTATTCTATTCTATCCTTTTTTTTCTATTATTTTCTATTCTATTTAAATAAAAATGTATTCTATTCGAAAAATTCGAATTTCAGAAGATGGTTAGATTCTATTTTTGTCTATTTTTTATTGTATTCTATTCCTTTATTTTCTATTCTATTTTATTCTGTTCTTTTATTTTCTATTTTGTTCTGTTTTACTCTATTCTTTTATTTTCTATTCTATCCCTTTTTTTTCCCTATTGTATTATTTTCTATTCTATTCCTTCATTTTCTATTCTATTTTCTTCGGAAATTTAAATTTGATTAGAAAACTATTGAAATTCAAATTTCTCCCAAAATTTTGACTCGTTATTTTGGATTTGTTTAAATTCGTTACTATTGCATTTCGGAAATTCGGATAAATCGGAATTTCCGTATAAAGGAAAAATTTGTCCGAATTTTAAATTCCGAACTGAAACGCACCGCGACTATGTGAAGAGTAATCTACGCTGACAGCGGTGTCTACGATTTCCCCCAAACCGCTGTGAATACTTTAGGTTGTGGGCGGCCCATTTTAATGCTAAACGGCATGTAAACGATTGGCATATCTGTCCATCCAGTCCTGAGATTTACACAGCTTTGTCACGCAGCACAAACCTGTCTGGCAGAGCAGAAAACCTGATTTGTTGATTTTTTTTTTGGTTGCAGTTCAGTAACACAGGATATGTCCCTCCCTCCAGCATGTGATTGGACAGTGAAAGGAGAAGCAGTAGACTGATGGGCTCATCTCTCTGTGCTCTCTCCTACTCTCAGCACGTTCCTTTGTTAGCGCACAAGCTCTGCAAAACAGAGGACTGACTTATGCTGCTTCTTTCTCCCCCAGTCTGAGCTCTGCTGTACTGCAAGAGGCTGACGCCGAGTCACATTCAGGTACCTGCACTGCCTGTATTTAATCAATACATTGAATGGTTTATTGATGAATATAGAATTTTGATCATTTGTATCTCTTACTGTCTGCCTGGAGTTCAGCTGCAACATGTAGCAGTATTTAGAGAGGGGAGGAGATTAGACACGTGCACTGCCGAAAAATTCGTTCGTTTTCGTTTCATTCGTCTTTTGTTTTTTTTTGGGTCATTCGCTCTGATCGCAATTCGTAAATTCGAAAACCCGAAAAAACAAAGAAAATCCGAAAGAATAACTAACTATTAAATTATAGATATTGGAATTTCCTTTCGAATTTGGCTGTTAGCGAATGTAATGAATACGAATTTAATTTAATTTAATTCGTAACTTCGGATAAATTCGTATTCATTACATTCACTAACAGCCAAATTATAACAATATAGCCAAATTATTCACTAAAATCCGAAAATTCGAAAGAATAACTATTAAATTATAGATATTGGAATTTCCTTTCGAATTTGGATGTTAGTGAACGTAACGAATACGAATTTATCCGAAGTTATGAATTATCCGAAATAACGAATGTCATATATAAACAAATGGAACAGAACAAATCAAAAAAAAATAATAATAATAATAATAATAATGATAAAACTTTTTTATTATCATTATTGTTGTTTATTATTATTTAGTTACGTTATAACAAATATCTAAATGAATGGAACGTAACTAAATAATAATAAACAACAATAATGATGATAAAAAAGTTTTATCATTATTATTATTATTATTTATTCATTTGTTCTGTTCCATTTGTTTATATACGACATTCGTTATTTCGGATAATTCATAACTTCGGATAAATTCGTATTCGTTACGTTCACTAACATCCAAATTCGAAAGGAAATTCCAATACCTATAATTTAATATTTAGTTATTCTTTCGAATTTTCGGATTTTAGTGAATAATTTGGCTATATTGTTATAATTTGGCTGTTAGTGAATGTAATGAATACAAATTTATCCGAAGTTACGAATTAAATTAAATTAAATTTGTATTCATTACATTCACTAACAGCCAAATTTGAAAGGAAATTCCAATACCTGTAATTTAATAGTTAGTTATTATTAGTTAGTTATTTTTTCTGATTTTCGAATTTTCAGATTTCTAAATTTCCGGATTTTTGAATTTCAGAATTTTCGAATATTCGGAAAAATTAGTTAAACGGGTTTTCGTTCATTTGAAAATTTCTGAATTAGCAAATTTGTCAAAATTCATTAAGGAACTAATTCGGAGCGAAATGAATTGCACGTGTCTAGAGGAGATACATTGTTCTTTTTATCAGCCTATCAGAGCAATGCGCAGCACCTGGCCATAAAGCCGAATTTTGCCCTAAATCCATTCATAGTTCTTCTTGAATCTCAGTGATCTTTATGTATTTCTTCCAGATCTGAACCCTCACTGCTGATCTCTCTCCTTGTGCAGGGGGACTGGTCTTGTCTCCGCCCCCTGTAGTTTTCTGTAGTGGGTGGGACTTGCTAGGCCCCTCCCACAGCTCTGCTCTCTCTCCTTGTGCAGGGGGACTGGTCTTGTCTCCGCCCCCCTGTAGTTTTCTGTAGTGGGTGGGACTTGCTAGGCCCCTCCCACAGCTCTGCTCTCTCTCCTTGTGCAGGGGGACTGGTCTTGTCTCCGCCCCCTGTAGTGGGTGGGACTTGCTAGGCCCCTCCCACAGCTCTGCTCTCTTTCCTTGTGCAGGGGGACTGGTCTTGTCTCCGCCCCCTGTAGTTTTCTGTAGTGGGTGGGACTTGCTAGGCCCCTCCCACAGCTCTGCTCTCTCTCCTTGTACAGGGGGACTGGTCTTGTCTCCGCCCCCTGTAGTTTTCTGTAGTGGGTGGGACTTGCTAGGCCCCTCCCACAGCTCTGCTCTCTCTCCTTGTGCAGGGGGACTGGTCTCGTCTCCACCCCCCTGTAGTTTTCTGTAGTGGGTGGGACTTGCTAGGCCCCTCCCACAGCTCTGCTCTCTCTCCTTGTGCAGGGGGACTGGTCTCATCTCCGCCCCCTGTAGTTTTCTGTAGTGGGTGGGACTTGCTAGGCCCCTCCCACAGCTCTGCTCTCTCTTCTTGTGCAGGGGGACTGGTCTCGTCTCCGCCCCCCCTGTAGTTTTCTGTAGTGGGTGGGACTTGCTAGGCCCCTCCCACAGCTCTGCTCTCTCTTCTTGTGCAGGGGGACTGGTCTTGTCTCCGCCCCCTCTGTAGTTTTCTGAAGTGGGTGGGACTTGCTAGGCCCCTCCCACAGCTCTGCTCTCTCTTCTTGTGCAGGGGGACTGATCTCGTCTCCGCCCCCTGTAGTTTTCTGTAGTGGGTGGGACTTGCTAGGCCCCTCCCACAGCTCTGCTCTCTCTTCTTGTGCAGGGGGACTGGTCTCGTCTCCGTCCCCCCTGTAGTTTTCTGCAGTGGGTGGGACTTGCTAGGCCCCTCCCACAGCTCTGCGCTCTCTCCTTATGCAGGCGGACTGGTCTAGTATCCACCCCCATCCTGTAGTTTTCTGTAGTGGGTGGAGCCTGCCAGGCCCCTCCCACAGCTCTGTGAATGTTATGTACAGCACAGTGATGATGTCGCTGCAACTTTTACAAGGTAATATCTGAGTGTGCAAAAGGCATTTGGTGCAAACAAAGAGGATTCATATCCTTTATCCTTTGTGGCTGCTGAGGAGTATGTGTAAGCACTTGCCGACCGTCCCATAGCAGATTTACTGCTACAGGGGCGGCTGCACTGAGCAGAATCACGTATATAGTTCTGCACCTCCGGGTTGGCGGGGGATAAACCATGCTGTGTTAGGGAATCGCTTTCCTAACACTGACCCGCCTCTCAGCCAATCAGGTGCACCGGGTCTGGTTAACGGTCACCTGATTGGCTGAAGCGACATTGAGGATGGGAGAAGACATCGAGGGAGCGTGGAGGAGGACGGTGACCCGAGGAAGGCAAGTGCCGGGCTGGGGGGAAACTGGCGGCATTTAGGGACAAACTGGCTGCATTTGGGGACAAACTGGCTGTATTTGGGGGGGTGGGGAACTGGCGGCATTTGGGGACAAAGTGGCGGCATTTGGGGGGAAACTTGCAGCATTTTGGGGCAAATTGGCGGCATTTGGGGGGAAACTGGCAGCATTTGGGGGCAAATTGGCGGCATCTGGGGACATACTGGCGGCATTTGGGGACAAACTGCCGGAATTTGAGGACAAACTGGCGGCATTTGGGGGGAAACTGGCAGCATTTTGGGGCAAAATGGCGGCATTTGGGGGGAAACTGGCAGCATTTTGGGGCAAATTGGCGGCATTTGGGGACAAACTGGCTGCATTTGGGGACAAACGGCCGGCATTTGAGAACAAACTGGCTGCATTTGGGGGGAAACGGGCTGTTTTTGGGGGGAACTGGCGGCATTTGGGGGGAAACTGGCGGCATTTGGGGGGAAACTGGCTGCATTTGGGGGGAAACTGGCTGCATTTGGGGGGAAACTGGCGCCATTTGGGGGGAAACTGGCGGCATTTGGGGGGAAACTGGCGGCATTTGGGGGCAAACTGGTGGCATTTGGGGGCAAACTGGTGGCATTTGGGGGCAAACTGGTGGCATTTGGGGGGAACTGGCGGCATTTGGGGGGAACTGGCGGCATTTGGGGGGAAACTGGCTGCATTTGATGGGCACAGTCAGGGCAGCCATCACAAATTTTGGGGCCCCTTACACAGCTTTAGGCAGGGCCCCCCTGGAGCAGAGAACCCAGGGGGGGTGCTGACGAAAAAAAAAAAAGTGAAACCTGTTCTCTCCTCTCTCCTGATGCAGGATAAGCGGGGGGCCTAAGGACCATCGGGCCCCTTACAGGTGTAATGCAAAAAAAAAAAAAACGGGAGGGGGGCTGGCCGTGCCTGTAAGGGGTCCTGGGGACCATCGGGTCCCTTACAGGTGTGATGCAAAAAAAAAAAAAACGGGAGGGGGGCCAGCCGGGCCCCTGGGGACCATCGGGCCTCTTACAGGTGTAATGCCTGTACCCCCCTGATGGCGGCATTTGATGGGCACAGTGGCTGAACTTAATAGGCACAGTGGCAGCAATTGATGTTTTTTTTTCAGTTTGTTTGCGCCCCCCCCAAAAATTTTGAGCACCAGCCGCCACTGGACCTAACAAGTGCCGGCATCCATTTCTGGCATGAACCCAGCAGATAGGCACACAACCTCCCACTGCCCGGCCGCTATGAACTACAAGCCTGGGACACTCTTCAAAGTTGATGATCGTCTGCATTGGCGATTTCTTCTTGCAATTTCGGGAATTTCAGAAATGAACCCCTTTAACATTCACATAATTCACAGCTAAAAGTTTTCAGAACTTTCTGCAGTTGAAGATGTTTGAAACCTTCAGCTAGAAAGAGCCGTGTTCATGCTAGTGCTGGGATAGCGCCACCCAGTGCCCATTACCTGCATTACACCGTATAATGGTGAGATTAAAGTAGGACTACAACTGATGGCGTGTGGAGCGTCAGAGCACTCGTCATTGAGGAACTTTTTCCTCACTTCCTGTCCTATTAACTACAGTCAGATTATAGATTTCCTCTTTCAGGTGTCACCGGTACAGGAAATGCGGGAGGAATCTCTCTCATGGGGACACAAACAGCATCTGAAGGAGGTTCGTATTCTCCCCCACTCCATCTAAAATAAATGCCTTGTGAATATACCCCTAGGAAAAATATTATAATATATAATAGGTAATTCATATAATAAAAAAAAATAATTATATACAGTATATTATAATAATAATATACAATTATATATAATATAATATATAATAAAATAGAATAGAATACTTTAATAAATATTTATCTAATCACATCTTTCCTCTGTGAGGGTCATTCTATGTGAAGTAATGTAAAATTGCCTAATAAATAATAATATAATATAATAAAATATAATATATAATAGATAAATACATAATATAATATATTTATATACAGTATAATATATATTATATATAAATGTATAATAATAATAATAATAGTGTGTGACTGTGGGGGGGGGGACATTAGAGTGTAAGCTCCTCTGGTACAGAGACTGATGTGATTGGCTCAGTGATCTCTGTACAGCCCTGCGGTATATGTCAGAGCTATATAAATGTATAATAATAATAGTGTGTGACTAAGGGGGACATTAGAGTGTAAGCTCCACTGGTGCAGGGACTAATGGGAATTGTCTGATGTTCCTTGCAATCTTTTATTTGTGTATTTTTTTTTATGTAATAGGCTAAATTCACAAAGCTAACACACCTTCATAAGGGTCCTTATTTCATTTAATTTTTTATTTTTTAAAATGACGGTCATTTTCAACTAAATTCAATGAGATTCGAAAAAAATTATGAAAAAAAAAGTAAAATAACAATGAAAAATAAATATCTGTATAGGATTTATTAAAAAATAAAATTGTAAGGCGATGCACAAACTGTTGGCGCTATACAAATCCTGTATAATAATAATAATATTATATATATATATTTTTTTTTTAAATAAATAAAAATACATTTAAAAAAAAATAATAATAATTTTGTATATGAAATAAAAAATTAAATGAAGGTCTGTATCCTGTGTTAAAGCTTTGTGAACGTAGCCTAATGTACAAACACGTAACATTGACTTTATTCAAGGATGGCGTTGTGTTTGACCCCTCGGGTGATTTCTCGGTCTCCATGTCTACAAATTGTCATGTTTGGCTGTTGTCAGGATACAGCGACGTTCAGCCTAATGACAGTTCATGGTAATTATATAGATGGACGGAGGAGATTTGTTCATCTGGAGCTCGGATCTAATCACAGCCTTCCTCTGTCAGGGTCATTCTATGTGAAGTGATGTAGAATCGCCTAATAAATATGAAAAAAGGAAATAGAGATTTCCTCCAACAATCTCAAATTTACTGAAAGGAAATATAGAAGATAATTTATTTATTTATTTATTTTATTGCTGCAAGATGAATGGAGTCCATTTCATGCAGACATTGTACTACCTGATACAAAACCCTAAGTACCCTTGGCAGTAAGTGTCTGACCTCGGCATGACTGGCAATAATATTTTTTTCATTTTAATTTTAAATAAATTTTTTGAAATTATTTATATATATATATATATATATTTATATCGTACAGTGGGTCAAAAAATTATTTAGGCCCCTTTCACACTGAGGCGTTGAAAAAAAACGCAAAAAAATTATGATTTTTTTCCCCCGCGATTTTACTGCGTTTTTACCGTGTTCGCTGTAAAAATAGCGCTAACGCCTATGCATTTTTACTGCGTTCGCGGTAAAAATAGCGCTAACGCCTACGTGTTTTACCGCGTTACTCATTCATTTCAATGGAGATAGGCGTTTTTACAGCGTTATTTTTAGCGCCCTAAAGATGCTCCAAAGAAGCTGTTTGCAGGATTTTTTCCAACGCACAGCCAGCAAAACGCCTCAGTGTGAGAGCCCTCAGGGCTTTCACATTGAGAATGATGGGGCAGGATTATTTCAGGCATTTTTACAGCGCTGTTTTTACCGCGAAAACGCGGTAAAAACGCCTCAGGGTGAAAGGGGCCTTAGTCAGCCACCAATTGTGCAAGTTCTCCCACTTAGAAAGATGAGAGAGGCCTGTAATTGTCATCATAGGTATACCTCAACTATGAGAGACAAAATGTGGAAATAAATCCAGACAATCACATTGTTTGATTTGGAAATAATTTTTTTGGCTAATTCTGGTGGAAAATAAGTATTTGGTGAATATGAAAAGTTCATCTCAATACTTTGTTATATTTCCTTTGTTGGCAATGACAGAGGTCACACGTTTTCTGTAAGTCTTCACAAGGTTGTCACACACTGTTGCTGGTATGTTGGCCCCTCCTCCATGCAGATCTCCTCTAGAGCAGTGATGTTTTGGGGCTGTCGCTGGGCAACACGGACTTTCAACTCCCTCCAATGGTTTTCTATGGGGTTGAGATCTGGAGACTGGCTAGGCCACTCCAGGACCTTGAAATGCTTCTTATGAAGCCACTCCTTCGTTGCCCGGGCGGTGTGTTTGGGATCATTGTCATGCTGAAAGACCCAGCCACGTTTCATCTTCAATGCCCTTGCTGATGGGAGGAGGTTTGCACTCAAAATCTCACGATACATGGTCCCATTCATTCTTTCATGTACACGGATCAGTCGTCCTGTTCCCTTTGCAGAGAAACAGCCCCAAAGCATGATGTTGCCACCCCCATGCTTCACAGTAGGTATGGTGTTCTTTGGTTGCAACTCAGCATTCTTTCTCCTCCAAACACGACGAGTTGTGTTTCTACCAAACTGTTCTTCTTTGGTTTCATCTGACCATATGACAGTCTCCCATTCCTCTTCTGTATCATCCAAATGCTCTCTAGCAAACCTCAGACGGGCCCGGACATGTACTGGCTTAAGCAGGGGGGCACGTCTGGCACTGCAGGATCTGAGTCCCTGGCGGCGTAGTGTGTTACTGATGGTAGCCTTTGTTACGTTGGTCCCAGCTCTCTGCAGGTCATTCACTAGGTCCCCCCGTGTGGTTCTGGGATTTTTGCTCACCGCTCTTGTGATCATTATGACCCCACGGGGTGAGATCTTGCGTGGAACCCCAGATTGAGGGAGATTATCAGTGGTCTTGTATGTCTTCCATTTTCTAATTATTGCTCCTACAGGTGATTTCTTCACACCAAGCTGCTTGCCTATTGCAGATTCAGTCTTCCCAGCCTGGTGCAGGTCTACCATTTTGTTTCTGGTGTCCTTCGACAGCTCTTTGGTCTTCACCATAGTGGAGTTTGGCGTGTGACTGTTTGAGGTTGTGGACAGGTGTCTTTTATACTGATAACAAGTTCAAACAGGTGCCATTAATACAGGTAATGAGTGGAGGACAGAGGAGCCTCTTAAAGAAGAAGATACAGGTCTGTGAGAGCCAGAAATCTTGCTTGTTTGTAGGTGACCAAATACTTATTTTCCACCATAATTTGCAAATAAATTCTTTCCAAATCAGAGAATGTGATTGTCTGGATTTGTTTCCACATTTTGTCTCTCATAGTTGAGGTTTACCTATGATGACAATTACAGGCCTCTCTCATCTTTATAAGTGGGAGAACTTGCACAATTGGTGGCGACTAAATACTTTTTTGCCCCACTGTGTGTGTAAATATATATATATTGTGACAGCAGGAAGGTAAAGTCACCTGGTTGCATCCAGGGGGGTAGATATATTTCGCCCAGATTCAGGCTTTACGCCGACTTATACAACTAGGTGGAGAGTTGTATAAGGCTAGTGGGCTCATGGATGACTCATACCTCTAGGGAGAGGGCTGGGCGTCGTGCAGACAGGGAGTTGATGAGACCAGCTGAAGCTTGTCAGCTCATTTAGGCCTCTATAAGAACTCCCAGCTTCATTAGATGTTAGCTCATGCCTGGAACCAGACCTGTGTGGACTGTCTAGGGAGAGTGAACCCCTGTGCGGTGAGACAAAGCCTGTGTGGCTATTTGCTTGGACATTTAAAACCAGGGACTTAGGGACTAGGACAGCACTAGGCTGATCCCAGTTGTTAGTTAGGAAACCTGTATGTTTAGTCAGAGGTCAACTTGACCAGGATTTATTTTATTTATGTTTCTTTTGCTTTGCTGTGTTTTGTCACTGTAAATAGAAAATAAACCGCACCTTTTTGATTTTGAAAACCACAACCTCCGTTTGCTGGGCCTGTTTTGTGTGGGGAGCCCATCCCGGGGGTCACACACACCCGCTGCCGAGCTAACCCCCTCACAGTTGGTGGAGAACCAGTGGCAGTTTTTTTTTAAGCCAGCATGGAGGAGATACTGAAACAGCTGGCTCTAGCAAATGCCAATCAACAGCAGACAAATGCAGGTTTGCAAAGGAGCCTTGCAGCCCAGCAGCAAGCTCATCAACAGAGCCTTGCAGCCCACTCACCAACAGAGTCTGGAAGCTCAGCAACAAGCCCAGCAGCAATCTGAGGCCCGCTTCATAGACCTGTTACAGAAGCAAGAGCAGAGACTACAACAAATGGAAGCAGTAATGCAGCAACGTCCGCAGACCAGTGAGGAAAGCCGTCCCACTAATACCGCGTCCTTTGGGGTGAGTCGTTTATTGACAAAAATGACTGGAGAGGATGATCCAGAGGTATTTTTGACCACATTTGAAAGGACCGCTGAAAGAGAAAAGTGGCCTGAGGAGCAGTGGGCTGGACTGGTGGCTCCTCTGTTAACTGGTGAATCGCAGAAAGCTTACTATGACCTAGAGCCTAACCAAGCAAAAGACTATGTGATGCTAAAAGCTGAAATTTTGGCAAGGCTGGGTGTCACCCAGGCTGTCCGGGCTCAGCGTGTGCATAACTGGACTTTCCAGCTTGGAAAACCCCCCAGGTCTCAAATGTATGATCTCATTCACCTGAGCAGAAAGTGGCTACAGCCAGAGACTTTGTCCGCACCAAAGATTGTGGAACGTGTTGTAATGGATCGGTTTTTGAGAGCTCTTCCTACTGCCATCCAAAAGTGGGTAAGCCATGGAGACCCAGAGACGGCCGATGGTCTTGTGGATCGTGTGGAGAAATACTTGGCTACAGAGAACCTGACGGCCTCTTCCAGAGACACTCGGACTTTCCACCCTAAGACCAGACCATCCCCAGGGGCGGATAAGAGGATTCCAAGGGGTGAGGGTGGAGAGAGTGAGAGGGTGGGAGCTCTACCCCAAGTTTGGCGAGAACAGCCTGGGAAATCAGCGGCTCAAGAGGCGGCAAGAAGGATCGTTTGCTACCGCTGCCGGCAAGCGGGACATATTGCAGCCAATTGCCCGGTTGTGGAGGAACCCATGCAGTGTGACTTTCTGACGGGCAGACGTCAGTCGCTGTGTGCGACAGTCGCATGCACTGCCATTCGAGGAACTGAGAAACATTTATGCAAAATGTGTGTTAATGGTAGAAATGTTGTGGTATTGCTGGATTCAGGTAGCCTTGTGACCCTGATAAAGGCTGAGTTAGTTAAAACAGAGGTCTCTGGGAATAGCAAGGTAGCTGTTATTTGTGTGCATGGGGACACCCGAGAGTATCCAGTGACTACAGTGTGTTTCGAGACCCCCAAAAGGTACCCTCTCTCATCCAGTGGGCTTAGTATCTCAGTTACCGCATGACGCCATTGTGGGAAGGGATTTTCCGAAGTTCTGGGAACTGTGGGATGATCCTGAGCCCCTCACTGGTGCCCCTATGTACCAGGAATGTGATAGCCAGAACTCCCCTGAGAGTGGTGAGGACTCTCCGGAATTTCCCTTATCAGTATTGGCAGGGGAGACTCAAGAAACTGGAGAGGAGCCCACCTCCTCAGACGAAAACCTACCGTCTGTGGAGTTTTCTGATCTTGAGGTTCACAGGGAAAACTTTGCCACAGAACAGTTGAAAGACCCCGCCCTAATAAAGGCACGGGAAAACGTAGTGAAAATAGATGGCGAGTTAGTGAACCCAGATAATACCTGCACTTACCCATACTTCAGCGTAGAGAAGGACCTACTGTATCGGGTGGCAAAAAGGGCAGAAGAAACCGTTGAGCAGCTTGTGGTGCCCAAACCTTACAGGAAGTTGGTGTTGGAGTTGGCCCATGGGCACATTCTTGGAGGTCATCTGGGGACAGAGAAAACCCGAGAGAGGGTATTACAGAGATTCTATTGGCCGGGGGTGATGAAGGACGTAGAAAATTATTGTTCCTCCTGCCCTGTGTGTCAGAGGTTGGCCCCGATGCCACATTTCCGTAGCCCGCTGGTCCCTCTACCCATCATTGAGGTCCCGTTTGAGAGGATCGCCATGGATTTGGTAGGTCCTATAATCAAGTCCGCTAGGGGGCACCAGTACATATTAGTTATAATGGACTATGCCACCCGTTATCCAGAAGCGATCCCTCTCCGAAATACCTCGGCCAAAACCATAGCCAAAGAGCTATCTCTTGTTTTTAGCCGGGTGGGTATTTGTAAAGAACTGCTTACGGACCAAGGTACACCCTTTATGTCCCGGGTTATGAAAGAGCTGTGTAAATTGTTCAAAGTGACGCAATTGCGTACGTCTGTGTATCACCCCCAAACCGATGGGCTGGTTGAAAGATTCAACAAAACCCTAAAACAAATGTTGAAGAAAGTGGTGGATAGAGATGGAAAGGATTGGGACTGTTTACTTCCTTATTTGATGTTTGCTATTAGGGAGGTGCCCCAATCCTCTACGAGATAATGGAAAAAGTGAGCGAAGTGAATTACAAGGTCAGACAACCAGGAAGGCGAAAGCCCGAACAGATCTATCACGTTAATCTGTTGAAAGCCTGGAGGGATAGAGAGTCCCTAGTCGCAGACACTTGGTCACCAGCTCAAACTGGTTGCGTGATTCCTGAGGTTGGAATAGCAGCCACCTTGTCACAACCCCAACAACAGGAGGTTAAGGAGTTTGTGCTTCGCAACAAGGAGGTATTCTCTGAGCTGCCGGGACAAACATCTGGGGTAGAGCATGACATCATTACCCCGCCCGGTGAAAGGGTGAAGTTAAAACCCTATCGGATCCCAGAGGCTCGACGGGAGGCAATACGGGAGGAAGTACAGAAAATGCTGAACTTAGGGGTGATAGAGGAGTCCCAAAGTGATTGGTCTAGTCCCATCGTGTTGGTGCCTAAACCGGATGGGAGCTGGCGATTTTGTAACGATTTTCGTCAGTTGAACAAAGTTACAAAATTTGACACCTACCCCATGCCACGTATAGATGAGTTGATCGACCGGCTGGGAACAGCCCGATACATGACGACTCTTGACCTCACAAAAGGGTATTGGCAAATCCCCCTGGCCAAGTCGGCCAAAGAGAAAACCGCATTTGTAACCCCAGACGGAGCGTTCCAATATAAAAGAATGCCGTTCGGGTTACAGAATGCGCCGGCCACATTCCAGCGGAAAATGGACCAGATGCTGAGGCCCCATCGGAAGTATGCTGCGGCTTACCTGGATGACGTAATTGTCCATAGCACAGATTGGGCCTCACATCTGCCAAAAGTGCAAGCAGTCCTGGACTCTGTTCGGGAAGCGGGGTTTACGGCTAACCCCAAGAAGTGTACCATTGGGCAGGAGGAGGCCAAATATCTTGGGTACACCATTGGGAGGGGAGTAATAAAACCCCAACTCAACAAAGTCGAGGCCATCCAGAGTTGGCCACGTCCCAACAGCAAGAAGCAGGTACGAGCCTTTCTGGGAATCGCTGGGTATTATCGGCGATTCATTCCCCACTTTGCTTCTAAGGCTGTGCCCCTAACCAACCTGACGAAGGGGAAAGGGTCGGTCATGATTAAATGGACCCCCGAGGCTGAGGCAGCATTCCAATTCTTGAAACAAGCCTTATGTAGCCAGCCAGTGTTGTACTCACCCGACTTCTCTAAAGACTTTGTCGTACAAAGTGATGCGTCAGATGTGGGGTTAGGAGCAGTATTGTCCCAGGTCTGGAACGGGGAAGAGCACCCAGTCATTTACCTCAGCAGGAAGTTGAAGTCCCATGAGGTAAATTACGCCACCGTTGAAAAGGAGTGTTTAGCGGTGAAGTGGGCTCTAGATTCCCTTCGGTACTACCTGCTAGGTAGGCACTTTGACATGGTTACGGATCACGCTCCGTTAAAGTGGATGGCTCAAAACAAGGAAACAAATAGAAGAGTGAATAGGTGGTTCCTGGCCCTCCAGGAATTCAACTTCACAGTAAAGCATCGCCCTGGCGTTCAAATGGGGAATGTGGATGCTTTGTCTCGAGTACATGAATGCCTGATTGCTGGTGTTCCAACCCCGAGGTTAAAACAAGAGGGGGGGGGTATGTGACAGCAGGAAGGTAAAGTCACCTGGTTGCATCCAGGGGGGTAGATATATTTCGCCCAGATTCAGGCTTTACGCCGACTTATACAACTAGGTGGAGAGTTGTATAAGGCTAGTGGGCTCATGGATGACTCATACCTCTAGGGAGAGGGCTGGGCGTCGTGCAGACAGGGAGTTGATGAGACCAGCTGAAGCTTGTCAGCTCATTTAGGCCTCTATAAGAACTCCCAGCTTCATTAGATGTTAGCTCATGCCTGGAACCAGACCTGTGTGGACTGTCTAGGGAGAGTGAACCCCTGTGCGGTGAGGCAAAGCCTGTGTGGCTATTTGCTTGGACATTTAAAACCAGGGACTTAGGGACTAGGACAGCACTAGGCTGATCCCAGTTGTTAGTTAGGAAACCTGTATGTTTAGTCAGAGGTCAACTTGACCAGGATTTATTTTGGTTATGTTTCTTTTGCTTTGCTGTGTTTTGTCACTGTAAATAGAAAATAAACCGCACCTTTTTGATTTTGAAAACCACAACCTCCGTTTGCTGGGCCTGTTTTGTGTGGGGAGCCCATCCCGGGGGTCACACACACCCGCTGCCGAGCTAACCCCCTCACAATATATATATATATATATATATATATATATATATATATATATATATATATATATATATATTTAATACCATAGTTTGTAGACACTATAAGGTTTACACAAACCAATAAATATACATTGGTATTGGGTGATTTTTTTTTTATTTTTTTTTTATCAAAGACATGAAGCAGAATACACCTTGGCCTAAATGTATGGAGAAATTGGATTTTATTGGATATGTTTTATAACAGAAAGTAGAAAATATTGTTTTTTAAAAAAAAAATTCAATCTTTTTAGTTTATATAATAAAAAAATTTAAAAAAAAACCAGTGGTGATCAAATACCACCAAAATAAAGCTATATTTGTGTAAAAAAAAAAAAAAAAAAAATGATATTAATTTAAATTTGGGTACACTGTTGCATGACCGAGCAATCGCCAGTTAAAGTAGCACAGTGCCGAATAACTAAAATGCCCAGGTCCTTCTGGAGGTCAAGTGTTTAATAAAAGATTGCATATAAACTCCTAAATCAAATTTCTGTGTATTTCACATCATGTCGCTCTATATACAGGTTTCTTAAAGCGGATGTTTATTTTGCTCAGCGCCTTGGTCACGAAGAGGGGAAAAACATCCTGAGGTGGTTATTGATTTGATTGGATATGTTTTATAACTGAACGTGGAAAATATTGGTTTATTATTTTTTTAAAAAAATTCACTCTTTTTTGTTTATATAATAATAAAAAATAAAAAAAAACTGTGGTGATCAAATACCAGCAAAAAAACAATCTATTTGTGTGAAAAAAAAAAATATATATATAAATTTAATTTGTGTACAGCGTTACATGAGCAATTCCAAGCCAAAGTAGAGCAGTGCTGAATAGCAAAAAAAAAAAAAAAAACTACCCTGGCCATGAAAGGGTATATTTCTGGAGGTCAAGTGGTTAATAATAGATTGCATATAAACTTCAAAACCTATTTTCTGTGTATTTCACATCATATTTCACGAGTTTTCTTAAAGCTGAAATGCATTTTGCCTAAATTTTGTCCTGTTGGCCTATTTTCTCTCTAGGTTGAATGTTATTTATCAAAAAAATAAAAGTAGGATTTTTAAAACAGCTTACCTGTAAAATCCTTTTCTTGGAGTACATCACGGGACACAGAGCAGCATAGTCATTACTATGTGGGTTATATAGATACCTTCAGGTGCTGGCACTGGCAACTTCCAAAACAGGAAGTACCCTCCCCTATATAAGCCCCTCCCATCCGGGAGCACCTCAGTTTTGTAGCAAAGCAATACGTGTCCCCAAAAGAGGGGTGGGAGCTCTGTGTCCCGTGATGTACTCCAAGAAAAGGATTTTACAGGTAAGCTGTTATAAAAATCCTATTTTCTTTCTCGTACATCACGGGACACAGAGCGACATAGTCATTACTATGTGGGACGTCCCAAAGCAATGCCACATGAGGGGGGGGATACACTATACATAAGCTGGGCGCCATCAGGCATGAGGATCTTTTGCGGCCTGCAACACACTGCGCCCAAAGGCGACATCCTCCTGACTTCTAACGTCCACCTGGTAGAACCTAGTAAACGTGTGAACTGAAGACCATGTTGCGGCCTTACAGATTTGAGCCAGGGAGGCCTGGTGATGCACTGCCCATGAAGTTCCAACTGCTCTCGTGGAGTGCGCCCTAACTTTGAACGGAGGCGGTCTCCTTCTCAAGCCATAGGCTTGCACAATGACCTGTCGAATCCACTTGGCTAAAGTAGATTTTGATGCTGCCTGACCCCTTCTGGGGCCTTCCGGCAGAATAAACAAAGAATCCGTTCTGCGAATCTGAGCAGTGGCTTTTAGATAAGCTTTAACTGCTCTTACTACATCCAAAGAATGCAATAACTTTTCCTCTACCGAGCTTGGTTTGGGGAAAAAGAAGGAAGAACCACATCCTGGTTCAAGTGAAACCTCGATACCACCTTAGGAAGAAAGGCTGGGTGAGGACGTAATACTACTCTGTCCTTATGGATAACCAGATATGGCTCCCTACAGGACATGGCGGCTAATTCCGACACTCTTCTAGCCGAGCATATGGCTACTAAAAATATCAATTTTCTGGTGAGTAGAACCAAGGAAATGTGCCGCAAAGGTTCAAATAGCTGCTTCTGCAGAACCGACAGAACCAAATTTAGATCACATGGGCATATGGGAGCCTTAATCGGTGGAATAATACGAGCCACACCTTGCATAAAGGATTTGACAAGTGAATGCATAGCCAGGGGCCTTTGAAATAGTATTGATAAGGCCGAAACCTGACCCCTGATAGTACTTAAGGCAAACTTCCTGTCTACAGCCCACTGCAGGAAGTCCAGAATTCTGCCTATAACGTACTTACGTGGATGCCACTTTCTGGCCTCGCACCAAGTGATGTACGCCTTCCAAACCCTATAGTAGATCTGCCTGGATACAGGCTTCCTGGCATTGATTATAGTTGATACCACAGAGTTAGAGAGACCTCTCTTCTTTAAGATGTGGGATTCAATAGCCAGGCCGTTAAACTTAGAGTTAGTAAGGAAGGGTGGTATATCGGCCCTTGCGAAAGCAGGTCCGGACGACGTGGAAGGGTCCAAGGACTCCCCACAGACATTTTGATGATCTCCGCGTACCAGGCCCTTCGGGGCCACGCTGGAGCCACCAAGATCACCGGCTTCTTTTCCAACCTGACTCTGCGAAGGAGTCGAGGCAACAATTGTAGCGGAGGGAATGCATATATCAGTCTGAACTGATCCCAAGGGAACACCAGAGCATCCGAGCCGCAAGCGAGGGGATCCCTTGTCCGGGAGACAAATCTGTCCACCTTTGTGTTGAATCTGGATGCTAGCAGATCTACATCCGGTGTTCCCCACCGCTGACATATTGCTCGGAAGACCTCGGGATGAAGGGACAATTCCCCTGGGCATAACTGTTGGCGACTAAGAAAGTCCGCCTTCCAATTCTCCACCCCTGGAATGAAGACAGCTGATATACATGGGACATGCTTTTCTGCCCATTCCAGGATGTGACTTACTTCCCTCTGGGCTGCACAACTCCTGGTGCCTCCCTGCTGATTGATATATGCCACTGCTGTGGCATTGTCTGATTGAATTCTGACAGGGAACCCTTGGAGTCTGGATGCCCAGGCTACTAGGGCATACCGGGCTGCTCGTATCTGTAAGAGATTGATGGGCAGGGTTTTTACTACATTTGACCATCTGCCCTGGAGAGACCATTGCTCCAGTACTGCCCCCCAGCCTATAAGGCTGGCATCTGTAGTGACCACCTTCCAGGATATCGGACTGAAGGGTTTTCCCTTCTGGAGATTCTGGGGGATCAACCACCAGCAGAGACTCTTCCGAACGGAAGGGGACAAAGCCATCGGGAAGTCTAGAGCCTGAATTTTTCTGTTCCAGGCTGACAATATGGCCCTCTGTAAATTCCTTGAGTGGAATTGGGCGTATGGCACAGCTTCGAATGATGCTACCATCTTTCCTAGCAGCCTCATGCACAGGCGTATGGACGGCTGTCTTTTTGCACAAAGCAGACGGACCAAGCCCCTCAAAGAGGATACCTTGTCTAGAGGTAAGAAAATCTTCCTCTGGTCTGAATCCAGCCGTAGCCCTAGATATACCAGGTTTTTCACTGGCTGTAGGGCTGACTTGTCCAGGTTGATGACCCAACCGTGAGATTCTAGATACTTGATTGTATCGACAATTACCACTTCTAGCTTGGCAACTGAGTGGTCCATCAACAACAGGTCGTCTAGATATGCCATTATCGTTACACCTCGTGTTCTTAGATCGGCCAACAGTGGGGCCAGAATTTTTGTGAACACTCGTGGTGCTGTGGCCAGACCGAATGGTAAGGCTCTGAACTGAAAATGGCACCCTTCTACTGCAAAGCGTAGAAATTTTTGATGACCTGGAAAGATGGGAACATGCAAGTAAGCATCTTTGATGTCGATCGAGGCTACCCATTCCTCCCCCTGTAGGGCAGCGGTGACCGATCGGATCGACTCCATCCGGAAGGACCGGACGTTTAGAAATTTGTTTAGACTCTTTAGGTCCAATATGGGTCTTATGTCCCCGTTTGGTTTCGGGACTGTGAAAAGGTTTGAGTAGAAACTCAACCCCCACTCTTCCATAGGAACCTCCATAATTACTCCTTGGAGCAATAGTTGTTCTAACGCCACTAGGAGACACCTTCTTTTCAGAGGGTCTTTTGGCATGCCTGACCACATAAAATGGGAAGGAGGAGACTCTTTTAACTCCAACTTGTATCCCCGAGTTACTGCGGAGAGCACCCATCTGTCTTTGATCGTCTCCCGCCAGGTCTCTGAACAACTGAAGTCTTCCCCCCACCCGTTTGAGTGGGGGCAGCCCTTCATAGGCTTGACTTGGAGGCTGGTTTAGTACCTCTTCGGATCCAGGGCTTTTTATTACCCTGTGAATGTCCCTGATTTTTACCTCCTGAGTTTGACCGAGGAGGCCGTCGGAACTGCTTAGTAGCAGACGTCCCAGGGATAGGAGAGGTAGTCCTCTTAAAAGACGGACCCCTAGACCTCTTTTTAATTGGTAAGAGAGTACTTTTACCACTGAAAATCTTCTGGATATATTTATCCAGGTCTTCGCCAAAAAGGCGTTCTCCATGAAATGGGAAGCTAACTAAGAGCTTCTTACAGGGAGCCTCAGCAGACCAGTTCTTGAGCCACAGAAGCCTACGCATATGTACCAAAGACAGCGTGAGGCGGGAGGCCTGATGGATAGAATCCTTGATGGCGTCAACCGCAAAGCATAATGCTCTAGGCAGATCAGCCAGAGCCTGGGCCTGCTGGTCTGGCAAATCCCTCAGGACCATTTTCATTTGATCCTTTAAAGCTTGGCAGACCCCAATAGCTGCCACTGCTGGCTGTGTAACAGCCCCTGCTGTGGAAAAAGCAGATTTTAATAAAGATTCCAATTTTTTATCTACTGGATCTTTGAACATTTGAACATTATCTACTGGACATGTCAGTGATTTGTTCACAGAAGAAATGGCTGCATCCACTGTAGGAACATTCCATCTCTGGGTGAATTTTTCCTCCATGGGATAGATCACCTAAAATTTCTTAGGTGGAACAAATAGTTTATCAGGATGTTCCCAGTCCTGGTATATAAGTCCTTCCAATAATGGATGAATTGGAAAGGAGCAATTAATCTGGGGAGCTTTTAGCGACCCCAATGAGGAGACAGCAGTAGTTGATGGTTCAACAAGAGGCATTTTAAATGCAGATCGAACCATGTCAGTTAGGGTCTGGACCCACAATCTTTCAGTCTGTGATGCTGAAAATGGTTCATCTAATGTCGATTCCTCAAAAACAGAGTTAACCTCCTCCTGATCCCCTTCAGGAAGGTCAGTCCCTTCCTGGGACTGTTGCTCTGCCAACAGGCACTCTAATGGAGGGGATGGAGATCTGGCGCGCTTTCTTTCCTGTAGAGAAGAAGCGATCAATGCTGCCAATCTCTGCTCCAATCCCTCCAGAGTTGAGGCAAAAACCTCCTCTGTTATATATGCAGGAGCAGGTGGACTGAGGACAGCCGCAGTACCTGGCACTCCCGGGGGTTCCTTATGGGTATTAACCTCTGATTTCTCAGGGGAGGAGGGTGCAGATGACTGCTCCAGATCCTCAGAGCCCGATGGAGACCCCCTACACTTCCTGAGAGGTATATCTCGGAGTTTTTTAGGCGGCATATTCCTTAGTTCAAAGCTGAGTTATTCCAGCCGCAATACACCCCTTTACTGAAATAGTCTAATGCAATTTGCTGCTATGTACATCAGTGGGTGTCTACTAATGCGTCTTTCTGGGGATGCCTGTATCAACCGCCCGCTGTAAGCCCCTATACCATGCTACCAGCTCCTTTTCATGCTCTGTGTCCATAGCAAGCAGCGTGGACTGAGTCCTTTTATCTTGCTGGGACGCCCGCACATGCGCAGAAGCGCTGGGCGCACAGAGCGCGTCATCCGCCAGGCTCCGCCCCTTTTTTTGAAGCTAAATCTTATAAAAAGAAAGCGTGTGTGCGCGCGCGCGTGCACGTGTGCGCTCTTGGCGCCATGTAGGGAGAGGAGCCAGGGTCCCTGTTTCACCAGGACTCGGGGATGGAAGGAAACTACTTGGCAGCATGACAGAGGAATGCAGCTTCCCTGATAGAGAGCTCACTCATCTGCCTGGACTTTCACCATGGAAGGAATAGTCCCAAGAAAAAAAAGACGTTCCACAGCGGCCTCTAGTGGACAAACACAGGTACCGCACTTTTGTCTTTTTTTTTTTTAAAACCTCCTTTATGAAAAACATTTCCAGGATTTCTTAGGCATATACAGCTATTAGCGGGAATACCTTTAGGTAACAGGCAGAAAGACATATTAGGCTTGGGGGTCCCCTCAATAGAACCAAGTTCCTGAGGGGCCCCCACTTACCTTTTCCCCGCCGCAGGACTTTGTTTGGTCCACAGAAGCCCAAACTTCACCTCTCACGGCAGGCATTGTACTAGACCTTCAGGGACCGGGTTCCCAAGGATTCCACTCCCCTGGACCTGTATAGCACCCTGCACAGATAGCCTCTTGGTTTTGGGTATGACCAGAGCTCTGGATCCCAGGGTCCAGCCCTCCTAAGAGAGGCATTACAGGCAAAACCCTGCTCTTCTCTGCAAGGCCCGGGTACCGACCGTTTAGCTATGAAGCTTTTTTGGTCGGATCCGGAATAGCTTGCTAAGGCCCAGAGAACCTGTACACAAGCCCAGATGAATACATGTTAACCTTGGCCAACACCTTAGACACTGGCAAAAAACTGAGGTGCTCCTGGATGGGAGGGGCTTATATAGGGGAGGGTACTTCCTGTTTTGGAAGTTGCCAGTGCCAGCACCTGAAGGTAATTCTATATAACCCACATAGTAATGACTATGCCGCTCTGTGTCCCGTGATGTATGAACAAGAAATAAAAATACTGCAGTATGGCCACTAGATGGAGCTGATGGTCATGAGAAATAAATATTTATTTCCCATGATCGTCGGCTCTATCTGGTGACCATAATGTGGTATTTTCCCGATTCACTCTAGACCTGGAGAGAAAATAGTCAAATACCGTTTGATTTTGCCCCAATCTGGACAGAACGCATGTACATGCAGTTTCGTCGAAAAAAAAAGCTGTTCTAATTTTTATGAAGGCACTATTGATTGAAAATACTGTAATTCTCTGATGTCATGACATAATGTTTGTACCATTATTTTGTACACAATAAAAAAGTTTGTAAACAAAAAAAAAAATTTAAAGGTGTACTCCACCATGATGGTGATGATTTACTCCATGGGTGCATAACCTGTGGCCCTCCAGCCTTCGCTTAACTACAGGTCCCATCATGCCTCTGCCTTTGGGAGTCATGCCTGTAACTGTCGGCGACTTGCAATGTCTCATGGGACTTGTAGTCCCATGAGGACAGCTGGAAGGCCACAGGTTGAGCACCCATGATACTCTATTGATGTTTCACCCTTTGCTTCTATATCCTAAACCAAAGCTTTGGTGGTAGCTGGTGAGATCACATGACATGGTGTGTAGCGTGTGCAAGTTTTTTGTAATGCAAAATGAATATTTGTTTAGTATCTCTATTGTGCCATTAGAAATGTTTTTCATACCTGCGGGCAACTTACCTCCAGGGTTCTGGAACTCTATTTCCGGCAGTGTGTGGGGTGCTGGGTGTAGTGTTTGCCTGTAGGAGGAGGGTTGACCATGTCTGCTCTCTAAGCTGATTGGATGTGTTATGTTCACATGCAAGATGTACTAACGGGTGGAGAGAGACTTCACTGGACCATTCTGGGGTAACAGGACAAACTGAGCTCAGGCACCTGCGAAGCCACATTGGGGGGACCCAATAAAGACAGTCCAAACTCGCGCCATCCACCCAGACAGGAGGCACAGTGCATTGTGGGGGACTCTAAGGGCATCAAAATGTCGGTCAAAGTGGCTCCCTAAATCATAGTCAAGGTCAAGACGTGAACTCACTCAATAGGCGATCGGCTACTGGAGACAATTTGCAACAAATTCTATTTTTTTTTTTGTTGTAAAAGGGGCCCCTTTAATTTACCACCCACAATGCACTTGGGTGCTCAGCTGTGGGGTGGGCTGGGGACACGCGATTGGTTTGACTGTAATCTTCTGATCAGAGGTTGAGGTAAGGGAAGGACAAGCGATGGTAGGAAGGGAAGGGAAGGAAAGGAAAGGAAACAGGACACTATCATTCTATCATCAGCATTGCCATTACAGGGTCACCGAAGGTCAAACAGAAGCTGCAGGGGGCAGTCCTGATCTGGACAACCATACCATCATATTGAACTAACTGAAGACCATACGCCCCCCTCCAACTACCCAAAGATCGATTCTCTATGAGCCCCAGGTATTGTCTGTGCTGACTCAGCACTGCCCCCTAGCAGCTTGTGTAAGAAAGAGAGGTTGGGAGGGGAGTGAAGAGGAAAAACGGAACGGGTACAATACATCATCAGTAGCTAATACCCATTCATGATAACTAGATGAAGGCCACATCTCCATCGCAAGTGGCCGTACAGGAAGGAGAGGCAGCAAGGCAAATGAAGGGTGAGGTGGAGAGAGAGGCACCCGGCAGAGGAAGGGTAAAAAGACAAGTGTGGGTGGAAGGGGAGAGGGCAGGAGACACACAGGTGGAAACTGGTAACACAAAATGGGTAGGGAGTCTCAGGAGAGGACAATAAGGACGGGATAAGGAGAAGAACACAAAAACAAAAAAAACAAAAAAAAAGGTAGGACTAGGGTAGAGAGAAGACAATAAGGAAGGGCTAAGGAGGAGATCCACACAAACAGGGGTAGGAAGAATAACACAAAAAGATAGGAATCAGGAGAAAGCAATTAGGACCGGGGTAAGGAGAAGGACTAAAAAAAATAATAAAGAAATCTGGAGAAGACAACACAAAAAAGGTGGACTTGGGAGAAGATAATACTGAGGGGGTATGGAGAGCAAGTCAAAAAAGTTAGGAATTGGGAGAAGATAATACATAGGGGGTAAGGAGGAGATCCACACAAACAGGGTTAAGAAGATTAAAACACAAAAATGTAGGAAGCGGGAAAAGGCCCAGGAAGGACCAGTGGTAGAGAGAAGACCTCAAAAAAGCTAGGAGTTGGGAGAAGACAATAGGGAGGGAGTAAGGAGATCAACACAAAAAAGGGGAAATTGGGAGAAGATAATAAGGATGGGGTAAGGAGAACACCACAACAAGTGCAGAATTGGGAGAAGATAATTTGTAGGGGGTAAGGAGGAGATTCACACAAACAAGGGGTAGGAAGATTAACACAAAAAGATAGGAACCGAGAGAAGGCAATTAGGACTGGGGTAGGGAGAAGGACTTAAAAAAATTTAGGAATCTGGAGAAGACAATAAGGAGTGAGTAAGGAGATCAGCACAAAAAAAGGTGGACTTGGGAGAAGATAATACTGAGGGGGTATGGAGATCAAGACAGAAAAGGTAGGAACTGGGAGAAGATAATACTGAGGGGGTAAGGAGGAGATCCACACAAACAGGGGTAAGAAGATTAAAACAAAAATGTAGGAATCCGGAGAAGGCAATAAGGACCAGGGGTAGGGAAAAGACCTTGAAAAAGCTAGGAGTTGGGAGAAGACAATAAGGAGGGAGTAAGGAGATCAACACAAAAAGAGTAGGAATTGGGAGACTATGATAAGGAGGGGTAAGGAGATCAAGAGAAAAATGGTAGGAATGGGGAGAAGATAATATGTAAGGGGTAAATAGGAGACCCACATGGACAGGGGAAAGAAAATGGGGTAGGGAGAAGAACACAAAAGGTTGAAATTGGGAGTAGACAGCAAAGAGAAGGTGAGGAGATCAACATAAATAAGGAGAAAAGTGAAGAAGATAATAAGGATGGGGGAAGGAGGGCAACACAAAAACATGGGTAAGAAGATTAACACAAAAAAGATAGAAATCGGGAGAAGATAATAAGAAGGGGGCAGGGAGATCGAGACAAAAAGAGGTAGAAATCAGGAGAAGACAATAGGGAGGGGGCAAGGAGGAGATCCACACAAACAGGGGTAGGAAGATTAACACAAAAAGACAGGAATCGGGAGAAGGCAATTAGGACTAGGGTAGGGAGAAGAACACAAAAAAAAAATAGGAATTGGGAGAAGATAATACGTAGGGGGTAAGGAGATGATCCACACAAACAGGGGTAGGAAGATTAACACAAAAAGTATAAGAATAGAAAGGAGACAATAATGACCAGGGGTAAGGAGAAGGACACAAAAAAAATTGGAATTGAGAAGACAACAAGAAGGGGGTAAGGCGATCAACACAAAAAAGGTAGGAATTGGGAAAAGATAAGGGGGGGGGGGGGTTTGGAGATCAAAAAAAAAAGTGGAATTGGGAGAAGATAATAAGGAAATCAAGACAGAAAAAATTAGGAATCGGGAAAAGATAATTTGAGGGGGTAAGGAGGAGATCCACACAAACAGGGGAAAGAAGATTAACACAAAAAAATGTAGGAATCCGGAGAAGACAATAAGGAGGGGGTAAGGTGATCAGTATAAAAAACGTAGGAATTTGGAGACAATAATGAGGGGGTAAGGAGATTAAGACAAAAAAAGATAGGACTCAGGAAAAGATAATACATAGGGGGGGGTATGGAGATCCACACAAACAGGGGTAAGAAGATTAACATGAAAATGTAGGAATCGGGAGAAGGCAATAAGTAGGGGGTAAAGAGGAGATCCGCAGAAACAGGGGTGTGATTGGACAAAAAAGGCAAAAACAGTTACAGAGGAAAAAAGAAATATGTTGATTAGTAAAAAAAACAAAGGGAATGTACTTTGGGTATTAGGTGGACATAAAAGGAAGGAGAGGAAAATACTATGGACTTGGAAGGAGAAGAAAGTGTCCAGACTTTGGAAGACAAACCGGAGCATAATGGGGATATGAAGAATTGAGACGAGGACAAAGATACAGGTGATGAGGATTTGGGAGAAGGACAAACATCTGGGTAAGGGTCTAGGGCACAGGTGTCAAACACAAGGCCTGCGGGCCGAATCCGGCCCTCCAGGCCATTTCATGTGGTCCTACTCCAGACCCTTACTTTCTGCTTTCAAGCAATGCCTCCAGCTTCTTCCCAGCAGCAGCATAAGGAAAGGGGGGTGCACTGTGATGTAAGGGAGAGTTAGGTACTCAACTTCTGATGGTGGGGTGGCTCTTGACATCTAATATAAGGGGAGGGGATGCACTGGAAATCTAATCTTACAGATACAACCGGCCATTTTGAGGGGAATCATAATGCTGATGCGGCCCGCAATGAAATTTAGTTTGACACCCCTGGTCTAGGGTATTGATAGGAGACAGTAAGGCCAAGGGAAGGCAGATACTTAGGAGTTAGGACACACAGACCGGAATCTGGAATCAATGGGATACGAGTCTCAGGATTAAAGAGACAGAGAACAAAGAATGGCTGAAATATAATGGGAATTTAGGAGAAAGACGCAAGAGCAGGCCTTCAAAACAAGAAGTTCCGAAGTGCACAAGAAAGAAATAAAGGAACAGGAGCAATGGCACAACAATACCCATAGCATCTTACAAGGCTGCTATGGGGCCTTGGATAAGAGGGGGCTCTATTACAGGAAGGTTGTTAAACTGTGAAGTTTCCAGTAAAGGAAGTTTAAAGTCAAATCTCCGATTCCTCCCAATCATAGACCTAGCAATAGACCTTAGCAGCGTGTAGTTTTTTTGCCCTCTGAACTTTCGCTACAGATCGAATGACCCTTGTATGCCTAATGCAGTTACAAATCCCACCGTTTCTCCTTGGCTAAAACCTTATGGACAGGACAAGCCTGGGACAGCTGAGGGCTGAGGTTCTACAGAAAGCTATTAGGTTTATAGAGCAATTGTGTTCAAGAGCATCAATCATTTTGTAATAATCTAAACTATCATTAAGGTTGTTATCATGATTATTGCTACTACTAATGTAACTTTCATCCAAAGTACTTCACCATAGTGCGGACTATGCTGACAGCTCTATGCTGACTTGATGCCTGTCCTTGATTTAGGCCTATATTATGTTAAGTTCAATGGCATGTATTGTCATGGTTAACGCTACCAGCTGCTACAGATTATGCACCTTCTCCCCCAAAAATGAGTGGTAGAGGTGTGCAGCATCACCTGTATAGGGACGAAATGTTTTAAGAGGATCTTGTGTGACAATACTGGGCCTCTATTGATCATAGGATACATGCAGGGCCCATGATTCGTAGTTATGCCCCTGAAGAGGACTCAGGAGTTTGGACACACAAAGGGGATGGATTCTTGGAGCATCAAATGTATAGAAGGGAAAGGATACAGTATCAACTGGAACAAAAAGGCGACAAGAAAAAAGAAGAGAGAGGCCTACTCAAGAAGAAAGATAAAACCCTGGGACCAGAGAAAAGGAAAGCCAGGCCACCACACCAAGGTGGGAATAAAGAAAACAAAGTGACAAAGTCTTGTTAATCAGAAGGATAAAATCTACAAGGGGGGATGAGGTGTGAGGATTTGGGGGGAATTAAGACTGGAAATTTGGCATACAGGAAAACAGTAAGCCTAAAAACCAAGGATGAAGGGAAAAGAGATGGGTACCAAGACCAGATGAGAGGAGAGAGGATAGGGGGACTTTGGGAAGGTGTGAGACACAGCTAGAAGATTGGAACACATCAGCTATTAGGAACTTGAGTAATAGGAGGGTAGAGAATGGAGCACTTTGGGGTGTTGGAAAATACAATTTGGGAATTTGAAGCACATCCGGGTATTAGGAACTGGAGTAGTGGATGGGAAGGAGAATGGACCAGTTTGAGGTGTTAGCACAAACAAGTTGGAAATTGGAACACATTTGGTATTGGGAACTTGAGTAGAAGGAGGGAAGAGAGTGGAGCACTTTGAGGCTTAGCACACACAAGTTGGTAATTTGGAACAAGTTGGGTATTAGGAACCTGAGTGGCATGAGGGAATGGAATGGAGCCATTGTGGCGTTAGGACACACAAGTTTGGAATTTGGAACACATCGGGTATTAGGAATCTGAGTAGCATGGGGGAATGGAATGGAGCATCTTGGGGCGTTAGGACACACAAGTTGGGAATCTGGAACACATTGGGTATTAGGAAGTTGAGTACTAGATGGAAAGGGAATGGGGCACTTTGGGGTGTTAGCACACACACATTGGGAATTTGGAACCTGAGTTGTAGGAGGGAAGACAATGAAACACTTTGGGGTGTTAGCACACACAAGTGGTGAATTTGGAACATATTGGGTATTGGAAACTTGAGTAGTAAGAGGAAAGGGAATGGAGCACGTTGGGGTGTTAACACACACAATTTGGAACAAATTGGGTATATAGAACTTTGGCGTGTTGGAACATACAAGTTAGGAATTTGAAACACATTGGGTATTATGAATTTGAGTAGAAAGAGAGAAGGAAATGGAGCACTTTGGGGTGTTAGAACACACAAGCTGGCAATTTGGAGCACATCAGGTATTAGGAACATGAGTATTATGTGGGAAGAGTATGGAGCATTTTGGAGTGTTAATGCAAATAATTTGGGAATTTGGAACACATCAGGTATTAGGAACTTTGGTAGTAGTTGGGAAAAGAATTCCGTAGTAGAAGGCAAGAGAGCACTTTGAAGTGTTAGCACACACAAGTTGGTAATCTGGAACACAATGGGCATTGGGAACCTGAGTTACAGGAGGGAAGACAATGAAATAAATGAGGTGTTAGCACACGCAAGTTGTCAATTTGAAACACATTGGGTATTATGAATTTGAGTAGTAAGAGAAAAGGGAATGGAACACTTTGGGGTCTTAGCACACACAAGTTGTGAAATTGGAACATATTGGGTATTAGGAACTACTTCAGTAGTAAGAGGGAAGGGATTGGAGCACTTTGGGTTGTTAGCACACACAAGTTGGGAATTTGGAACACAACGGGTATTTGGAACTTTGGGGTGTCAGAACATACAAGTTGGGAATTTAAAACACATTGGGTATTATGAATTTGAGTAGTAAGAGGGAAGGAGATGGAGCACTTTGGGGTGTTAGCACACACAAGTTGGGAATTTGGAACACAAGTTGGGTATTTGGAACTTTGGGGTGTTTGGACACACGTTAGGAATTTAGAACACACAAAGGGAATGAGGTCTTAAGGAGGAAATTAGAGTTGAGAGAACAGAAGAATTTGGGAATCTGGAACACATGGGGTAGAAGGATTTTGGCACCAGGAGAAAAACAAAGTATAAGGGGGAGAAGATACAGAAGGGTAAAAAAAAAAAAAAAAAATACAAAAAAAGGTGGGAAGGTAAAGGGAAGGGAGACAAAGTCTTATGCAGGACAGGAGACGAAGGAACACAGAGGAGGATACCACATTACTTGTCTGATTTAACCCCTTAATTACCATAGTAGCGCAGGGCGTACAAACCAGCCATTTTCATGTACACACGCACACTTAAGATATAAAAAATATATATATATATTTGGTTGAGATATATATATATACACTGCTTCTGGTGGCTCCTCTGGAGACCGTCTTTCATTGAGGGGATCAGAGAAGGCAGGAACAGGGAAGGAGAGGAGTGTGAAAGAGATGAAGGGGTCCCACTATATCCCACATGGTGATAACAAAGGAGGGGGGGGTCCTCCGAGGAGGTGACAGAGGGGTACAGACAGGAGGAGGAGTGACAGGATCTGTGAGGTGGTAGTAGGCATTACGGGCAGGGTGACGGGCGGGTGGGCAGGCAGGCGGGTGGTGGTGGGTTGTGAGGGGGCAGGAAGATCTATTGCTGGATTATACTTGCCCTTAGTTTTCTTGTTTGGATCTGTGAAAATCCACCAGAGAGCCAGAAAAACAACACAAAGAAAAAGAACACAAAAGAAAAAAGGAGGAACGGGTGGAAAGGAGGAGCCATTACAAACAATATTTTATTCAAGAGCGGATTGAATAAAAATATTGTATTTCATAATTGTACTGAAAACCAAAAACTGAATAGAAAATAAATCTTGCAAGAAACACCATGAGACATAAGCAGCAAACGAGAAATGGCAGGAAGAGAGAGAGAGAGAGAGAGAGAGGGAAGAAAGAGAGAGAGAAGAGAGAGAAGAGAGAGAAGAGAGAGAAAGAGAGAAGAGAGAGAGAAGAGAGAAGAGAGAAGAGAGAGAGAGAGAGAGAGAGAGAGAAAGAGAGGGAGAGAAGAAAGAAAGAGAGAGAGAGAAGAAAGAAAGAGAGAGAGAGAAGAAAGAAAGAGAGAGAGAGAAGAAAGAAAGAGAGAGAGAGAGAGAGAGAGAGAGAAAGAGAAGAGAAGGAGAAAGAGAGAGAAAGAGAAGAGAAGGAGAAAGAGAGAGAAGAAAGAGAGAGAGAGAAGAAAGAGAGAGAGAGAGAGAAGAAAGAGAGAAGAGAGAGAGAGAAGAGAGAGAGAAGAAAGAAAGAGAGAGAGAGAAAGAGAAAGAGAAGAGAAGGAGAAAGAGAGAGAAAGAGAAGAGAAGGAGAAAGAGAGAGAAGAAAGAGAGAGAGAGAAGAAAGAGAGAGAGAGAGAAGAAAGAGAGAGAAGAGAGAGAGAGAAGAGAGAGAGAGAGAAGAAAGAAAGAGAGAGAGAGAGAGAAAGAGAGGGAGAGAAGAGAGAGAGAGAGAGAGAGAAAAGAGATAGAAGAAAGAGAAAGAGAGAGAGAGAAAGAGAGAGAGAGAGAGAAGAGAAGAAAGAGAGAAAGAGGAAGAGAGAGAGAGAGAGAGAGAGAGAGAGAAGAAAGAGAGAAAGAGGAAGAGAGAGAGAGAGAGAGAGAGAAGAAAGAGAGACAGAGAAAGGGGAGAGGGAAAAAGTGAAAGAGCGCAATAGAAAGAAAGAAAGAGCAAGAAAAAAGTGAAAATAAAAAAACAGAGAGAAGGAGAGAAAGAAAAAGTGTGAGAGAGAGAGAGAAGAAAAAAACCCAGAGGCAGAACGATAGAAAGAAAGAAAGTGCAAGAAAGAGAGAAAGGAAAAAAGAGAGAGAGAACAACAGAGAGACAAACAGAAATGAGAAAGAGAAAAAGAGAAAGATACATAGATAGAGGGAGAGAGAAAAAGGGGTGAGATGAAGAGAAAGATACATATAGTGAAGAGAGAATAAAGGAGAGAAAAAGAGAATAAGAGAGAGAAAGATAGGGAGAGATACACAGGGGAAGGAGACAGAGAAAAAGGAAAGGAAGGAAGAAAGAAGAGAAGAAGGAGGGAGGGAAGAAAAGAAGAAAGGAGGAGGAGGAGTAAAGTGAGGGTGGAAGAGGAAAGATGTAAAGGAAGAAAAAAAGAAAGAAAGAATGAAAGAAGCAAAGGATGAAAAAAGAGAAGGAAGGAAGGAAAAGATAAAGAAGAAAAGAAGAGAAAAAATAAAAGGAAGGAAGAAAGAAGCAAGGGAGGGAGTTAAGAAAGAAGGGAAGGAAGGAAAGAAGAAAAAAAAATGCGAAGGAAGGAGGGTAGAAAAAAGGGAAGGAAGGAAAGAGGGAAAGAAGAAGGAGAAGAAGAAAAAAAAGAAAAAAAAAAAAAAAAAGAAAGGAAGGAAAAAACAAAGAAGCAGAAAAAAGAAAGGAAGAAAGAAGCTAAGAAAGAAGGGAAGGAAGGAAAGAAGGAAAAATCAAAAAAGCAATGGAAGGAGGGAAGAAAAAAGAGAAGGAAGATCTGTATAAAGGAAGAATGTGAAAAAGGCATAATGAAGGAGAAAATTGTAAAAGATAGAAAAGAGAATGAAATGAAATTAGAATATAAGATATGTATATAAAATATGAATGTCAAGCCAAAACTTTTTTTTTTTTTTTGTGTAGACTTTTGTTAAAACCCCTGTCTTTTTCTTTGATTTCCTTTAACTTCCTGTACTGGAGACAGAACAGGAAGGGACATGAAATCTCAGCTGCCACTAGAACATTTGCTCTGGAGATTTCCAGTGACAACTGTGTAAGTCTGGATCTCCCCCCACCTTCTGTCTGGGTGTCATAAAACAAAAAGAGGGTGACTCTACCCAGCGGGGACACCAACAGCCATAAGAACCTGACAGGGGGTTTAACTCTTCATTTTCCATCCAAAGCTAAAGGAAAAAAAAAAAAAAGAAGGGATTTGGCTTTACATATACTTTAAAAATAGAAAAAGTGAAGTAAGCAAATTAATAAAAGGAGAACAGGTGAATGATAGAAGAAAATAGAAAAAGATGAGAAGGATTTTTTTTTTTAATAATGTCTGACAGAGAAACAAAAACTCTAGAAGGCAGGAAGAGGAAAGAGAAGAGGGAGAGAACCAGTAGGAGAAATAGTGAGAGAGAATAATAGGAGAAGAGATAGAAAAGGAGAACTAAAAAACTGTGAATAGAGGTAGAAAGAGAGAAGAAGAGAGGGGAAGAGAGGAGAGGAGAAGAGAGAATGGAAGGAGAAAGAGGGAAGATACAGGAATAGAAATGAGGCATAAACAGAGAAGATGGAGGAAGCAGGAATAGGGAAGTGGTAGGAAGGGGAAGAGAGAAAAGAGAAGTGGAAAGAGGTTGGAAGAGAGAAGAGGATAGAGGCCGGAAAAGGCAGGAAGAAAGACGAGGCAGGAAGAGAGACAAGGGGAGAGGCAGGAAGAGCGAAGAGGCAAGAAGAGAGAAGAGGCAGGAAGAGAGAAGAGGCAGGAAGAGAGAAGAGGCAGGAAGAGAGAAGAGAAAAGGGGCAGGAAGAGAGAAGAGAGAAGAGAGAAGGGGCAGGAAGAGAGAACAGGCAGGAAGAGTGAAGAGGCAGGAAGAGAGAAGAGGCAAGAAGAGGGAAGACAGAGGGAGTAGGGAGGGAAGACAGAGGGAGTAGGGAGAGAAAAGAGGGAAGAGGCAAGAAGAGTGAAGAGGCAAGAAGAGGGAGGAAGAGAGACGAGGAAAGAGGCAGGAAGAGAGAAGGGTCAAGAGGAGAGAAGATGCAGGAAGAGAGACCAGGCAAGAAGAGAGGAGGAAAGAGGCAGGGAGAGGGAAGAGGCAAGAAGAGGGAAGAAGCAGGAAGAGAGAAGAGGCAAGAAGAGGAAAGAAGAGTAAAGAGGCAGGAAGAAGGAAGAGGCAAGAAGAGAGAAGAGGGAAGAGACAGGAAGAGAGATGAGGGAGGAGGCAGGAAGAGGGAAAAGGGAAGAGGAAGGATGGGGAAGAGGCAGGAAGAGGGAGGAGGCAGGAAGAGGGAAAAGGGAAGAAGCAGGAAGAGAGAAAATGGAAGAAGCATGATGAGGGAAGAGGCAGGAAGTGGGAAGAGGCAGGAAGAGGGAGGAGGCAGGAAAAGGGAAAGGGGAAGAGGCAGGAAGAGAGAAAATGGAAGAGGCAGCTAGATAGAAGAGGCGGGAAGATAGAAGAGGCAGGAAGAGGGAAAAGGGAAGAGGCAGGAAGAGGGAAAAGGGAAGAGGCAGGAAGAGGGAAAAGGGAAGAGGCAGGAAGAGGGAAAGGGGAAGAGGCAGGAAGAGGGAAAGGGGAAGAGGCAGGAAGAGGGAAAGGGGAAGAGGCAGGAAGAGGGAAAGGGGAAGAGGCAGGAAGTCGGAAGCGACAGGAAGAGGGAGGAGGCAGGAAGAGGGAAAAAGGCAAAAAGATAGAAGAGGCAGGAAGAGAGAAGAGGGAAGAAGCAGGAAGTGAGAAGAGGCAGGAAGAGAGAAGAGGGAATAGGCAGGAAGAGAGAAAAGGGAAGAGACAGAAAGAGAGAGAGGCAACAAGAAAGACGAGGCAAAGAGAGAGGGGAGAGACAAGAAGAGAAAAAAAAGGCAGGGAGTGGACAGAAGAAGGAAAAGGAGAGTCAGGAGGAGCTAGAAGGTAGGAAGAGAAAAGAAGCAGGAAGAAGAAAGAGGCTGTCAGAGTAGACAGGCAGGATAGGGGGATAGAAAGGGAGAGGAAAGAAGCAGGAGGAGGAGGAGGAGGAAAGAGGCCAGACAGGAAAAGGGGAGTGGCAGGAAGAGGCAAGAGAAGGAGAAATCAGAGGCAGGAAGGAAGAAGAGAAGGGAAGTGGGGGGAGGGAGATGGGTAGATAAGTAGACAAAGTCGAGAGAGAGAGAGAGAGAGAGAGAGAGAGAGGGAGAGAGAGAGAGAGACAGGAAGAGACAGGAGCAGCATCTGATCCAGAGATTAATCTGAATGAATCAAACTTAAAGACACTCATCATGATTCCGATGAAAGGAGAAGTCTCATGCACACCTCCCAGGCAGCGAATGTCTGCCAGGCTCTGCATGCTGCGCCAACTTCTGCCCTCACCCCAGACAAATCCCTCCCCACTAAACAATGACAAACCTGGGGGATGGCAGGGGGCAGGCATGAGCCAAGGGGACAGGAAAAGGAAGCTATTCAGGGGACACACAAGCAAAAGGGAACTTACACTGCACCTGGAGGATCTGATCACTGAGATTAGCACGCAGGTAATAGGAGCTGTACAGAGGTAAAACCAGACCCAGGCTGCCAGGAACACACCAGAGAGAGCCAGAAGAGAGCGCAGGAGAGAAAGGGGGAGACCGGGGGAGAGACAGTGGGGGGGGGGGGTAAGGGGAGAGAGTAAGTTAGGAAAGGAGGAGGGGAAGTGAAGGAAAGAAAAAAGACAGGGAGGGTTGGGTGGAAGAGTAAGGAAGGAAAAGATGGAAAGGAAAGGAAAAAAGGAATACGAAAGAAAAGTAGGAAAAAATAAGGAAAGAAAGGGAAAGGAAATGAAAGGAAAATAAAGGAAAGAAAAAGAAAAGAAAAAAACGAAGAGCAAAAGGGAACAAAAAAAGAAAAGAGGAAGAAAGAAGGAACGGAAAGCAATATAAAAAAAGGGCAAAGGGGAAAAAAATTAAAAGAAGAAAGAAGGAAAAGAAAAGAAGAAGGGCAAAAAGGAAACAAAAAAGAAGGAAGAAATGAAAGAGACGGAATAAAGAAGGGGAAAAGAGAAGAAGAAAGAAAGGAGGAAAAGGAAAAGAAAGGCAAAAAGCGAAGGAAAGAAGGAAGGAAAGAGAGGGAAATAAAGAAGGGGAAAGGAGAAGAAGAAAGAAAGAAGGAAAAGGAAAAGAAAGGCAAAAAGTGAAGGAAGGAAGGAAGGAAGGAAGGAAAGAGAGGGAAATAAAGAAGGGGAAAAGAGAAGAAGAAAGTAAGGGGGAAAAGGAAAAGAAAGGCAAAAAGCGAAGGAAGGAAGGAAGGAAGGAAAGAGAGGGAAATAAAGAAGGGGAAAAGAGAAGAAGGAGGAAAAGGAAAAGAAAGGCAAAAAGCAAAGGAAGGAAGGGAGGGAAGAAAGGAAGGAAAGGAATAAAGAAGGAAATAAAGAAGAAAAAAGAAAGGAAGGAAGGAAGTGGAGGAAGGCAAGGGAAGACAGGGAGAGTTGGGTGAAAGAGTAAGGAAGGAGGAAAGATGGAAAGGAAAGGAAAAAAGGGAATAAAAAAAGAAAAGGGAAAAAAAGGGAAAGGAAATGAAAGAAGAGAAAATAATTAAAGGGCAGAAGGGAACCAAAAAGAAAAGAAGAAGGAAAAGGAAAATAAAGGAAAGAAAAAGGAAAAAAAAGAAGAAGGAAGGAAAAGGCAAAAGGGGGAAAAAAAAGGAAGAAAGAAGGAAAGAAAGGGAAAAAAAGAAGAAAGAAAGGAGGAAATGGAAAGCAAAAAGTGAAGGAAGGAAGGAATGAAGGAAGGAAGGAAGGAAGGAGAGGAGGGGGTGAGGAGGCAGGAAGGATGGAAGGAAGGAAGGAGAGGAGGGGGTGAGGAGGCAGGAAGGAAGGAAGGAGAGGAGGGGGTGAGGAGGCAGGAAGGATGGAAGGAAGGAAGGAGAGGAGGGGGTGAGGAGGCAGGAAGGATGGAAGGAAGGAAGGAGAGGAGGGGGTGAGGAGGCAGGAAGGAAGGAAGGAAGGAAGGAGAGGAGGGGGTGAGGAGGCAGGAAGGATGGAAGGAAGGAAGGAGAGGAGGGGGTGAGGAGGCAGGAAGGATGGAAGGAAGGAGAAGAGGGGGTGAGGAGGCAGGAAGGATGGAAGGAAGGAAGGAGAGGAGGGGGTGAGGAGGCAGGAAGGATGGAAGGAAGGAGAGGAGGGGGTGAGGAGGCAGGAAGGATGGAAGGAAGGAGAGGAGGTGGTGAGGAGGCAGGAAGGATGGAAGGAAGGAAGGAGAGGAAGGAGAGGAGGGGGTGAGGAGGCAGGAAGGATGGAAGGAAGGAAGGAGAGGAGGTGGTGAGGAGGCAGGAAGGATGGAAGGAAGGAAGGAGAGGAGGGGGTGAGGAGGCAGGAAGGAAGGAAGGAAGGAAGGAAGGAGAGGAGGGGGTGAGGAGGCAGAAAGGATGGAAGGAAGGAAGGAAGGAGAGGAGGGGGTGAGGAGGCAGAAAGGATGGAAGGAAGGAAGGAGAGGAGGGGGTGAGGAGGCAGGAAGGATGGAAGGAAGGAGAGGAGGGGGTGAGGAGGCAGGAAGGATGGAAGGAAGGAAGGAGAGGAGGGGGTGAGGAGGCAGGAAGGATGGAAGGAAGGAAGGAGAGGAGGGGGTGAGGAGGCAGGAAGGATGGAAGGAAGGAAGGAGAGGAGGGGGTGAGGAGGCAGGAAGGATGGAAGGAAGGAAGGAGAGGAGGGGGTGAGGAGGCAGGAAGGATGGAAGGAAGGAAGGAGAGGAGGGGGTGAGGAGGCAGGAAGGATGGAAGGAAGGAGAGGAGGGGGTGAGGAGGCAGGAAGGATGGAAGGAAGGAAGGAGAGGAGGGGGTGAGGAGGCAGGAAGGATGGAAGGAAGGAGAGGAGGGGGTGAGGAGGCAGGAAGGATGGAAGGAAGGAAGGAGAGGAGGTGGTGAGGAGGCAGGAAGGATGGAAGGAAGGAAGGAGAGGAGGGGGTGAGGAGGCAGGAAGGATGGAAGGAAGGAAGGAGAGGAGGGGTGAGGAGGCAGGAAGGATGGAAGGAAGGAAGGAGAGGAGGTGGTGAGGAGGCAGGAAGGATGGAAGGAAGGAAGGAGTGGAGGGGGTGAGGAGGCAGGAAGGATGGAAGGAAGGAAGGAGAGGAGGGGGTGAGGAGGCAGGAAGGATGGAAGGAAGGAAGGAGAGGAGGGGGTGAGGAGGAAGGCAGGATGGAAGGAAGGAAGGGGAGGAGGGGGGTGAGGAGGCAGGAAGGATGGAAGGAAGGAGAGGAGGTGGTGAGGAGGCAGGAAGGATGGAAGGAAGGAAGGAGAGGAGGGGGTGAGGAGGCAGGAAGGATGGAAGGAAGGAGAGGAGGTGGTGAGGAGGCAGGAAGGATGGAAGGAAGGAAGGAGAGGAGGGGGTGAGGAGGCAGGAAGGATGGAAGGAAGGAAGGAGAGGAGGGGGTGAGGAGGCAGGAAGGATGGAAGGAAGGAAGGAGAGGAGGGGGTGAGGAGGCAGGAAGGATGGAAGGAAGGAAGGATAGGAGGGGGTGAGGAGGCAGGAAGGATGGAAGGAAGGAAGGAGAGGAGGTGGTGAGGAGGCAGGAAGGATGTAAGGAAGGAAGGAGAGGAGGGGGTGAGGAGGCAGGAAGGATGGAAGGAAGGAAGGAGAGGAGGGGGTGAGGAGGCAGGAAGGATGAAAGGAAGGAAGGAGAGGAGGGGGTGAGGAGGCAGGAAGGATGGAAGGAAGGAAGGAGAGGAGGGGGTGAGGAGGCAGGAAGGATGGAAGGAAGGAAGGAGAGGAGGGGGTGAGGAGGCAGGAAGGATGGAAGGAAGGAAGGAGAGGAGGGGGGTGAGGAGGCAGGAAGGATGGAAGGACGGAAGGAGAGGAGGGGGTGAGGAGGCAGGAAGGATGGAAGGAAGGAGAGGAGGTGGTGAGGAGGCAGGAAGGATGGAAGGAAGGAAGGAGAGGAGGGGGTGAGGAGGCAGGAAGGATGAAAGGAAGGAAGGAGAGGAGGGGGTGAGGAGGCAGGAAGGATGGAAGGAAGGAGAGGAGGGGGTGAGGAGGCAGGAAGGATGGAAGGAAGGAAGGAAGGTGGTGAGGAGGCAGGAAGGATGGAAGGAAGGAAGGAGAGGAGGTGGTGAGGAGGCAGGAAGGATGGAAGGAAGGAAGGTGGTGAGGAGGCAGGAAGGATGGAAGGAAGGAAGGAGAGGAGGTGGTGAGGAGGCAGGAAGGATGGAAGGAAGGAAGGAAGGAAGGAAGGAAGGTGGTGAGGAGGCAGGAAGGATGGAAGGAAGGAAGGAAGGTGGTGAGGAGGCAGGAAGGATGGAAGGAAGGAAGGAAGGAAGGTGGTGAGGAGGCAGGAAGGATGGAAGGAAGGAAGGAGAGGAGGGGGTGAGGAGGCAGGAAGGATGGAAGGAAGGAAGGAAGGAAGGTGGTGAGGAGGCAGGAAGGATGGAAGGAGAGGAGGGGGTGAGGAGGCAGGAAGGATGAAAGGAAGGAGAGGAGGTGGTGAGGAGGCAGGAAGGATGGAAAGAAGGAGAGGAGGGGGTGAGGAGGCAGGAAGGATGGAAGGAGAGGAGGGGGTGAGGAGGCAGGAAGGATGGAAGGAAGGAAGGAGAGGAGGGGGTGAGGAGGCAGGAAGGATGGAAGGAAGGAAGGAGAGGAGGGGGTGAGGAGGCAGGAAGGATGGAAGGAAGGAAGGAGAGGAGGGGGTGAGGAGGCAGGAAGGATGGAAGGAAGGAAGGAGAGGAGGGGGTGAGGAGGCAGGAAGGATGGAAGGAAGGAAGGAGAGGAGGGGGTGAGGAGGCAGGAAGGATGGAAGGAAGGAAGGAGAGGAGGGGGTGAGGAGGCAGGAGGATGGAAGGAAGGAAGGAGAGGAGGTGGTGAGGAGGCAGGAAGGATGGAAGGAAGGAAGGAGAGGAGGGGGTGAGGAGGCAGGAAGGATGGAAGGAAGGAAGGAAGGAAGGTGGTGAGGAGGCAGGAAGGATGGAAGGAAGGAAGGAGAGGAGGGGGTGAGGAGGCAGGAAGGATGGAAGGAAGGAAGGAGAGGAGGGGGTGAGGAGGCAGGAAGGATGGAAGGACGGAAGGAGAGGAGGTGGTGAGGAGGCAGGAAGGATGGAAGGAAGGAAGGAGAGGAGGTGGTGAGGAGGCAGGAAGGATGGAAGGAAGGAAGGAGAGGAGGGGGTGAGGAGGAAGGAAGGATGGAAGGACGGAAGGAGAGGAGGTGGTGAGGAGGCAGGGAGGATGGAAGGAAGGAAGGAGAGGAGGGGTGAGGAGGCAGGAAGGATGAAAGGAAGGAAGGAGAGGAGGGGGTGAGGAGGAAGGAAGGAAGGAGAGGAGGTGGTGAGGAGGCAGGAAGGATGGAAGGAAGGAAGGAGAGGAGGGGTGAGGAGGCAGGAAGGATGAAAGGAAGGAAGGAGAGGAGGGGGTGAGGAGGAAGGAAGGAAGGAGAGGAGGGTGGTGAGGAGGCAGGAAGGATGGAAGGAAGGAAGGAGAGGAGGGGTGAGGAGGCAGGAAGGATGAAAGGAAGGAAGGAGAGGAGGGGGTGAGGAGGAAGGAAGGAAGGAGAGGAGGGGGTGAGGAGGCAGGAAGGATGGAAGGAAGGAAGGAGAGGAGGGGGTGAGGAGGCAGGAAGGATGGAAGGAAGGAAGGAGAGGAGGTGGTGAGGAGGCAGGAAGGATGAAAGGAAGGAAGGAGAGGAGGGGGTGAGGAGGAAGGAAGGAAGGAGAGGAGGGGGTGAGGAGGCAGGAAGGATGGAAGGAAGGAAGGAGAGGAGGGGTGAGGAGGCAGGAAGGATGAAAGGAAGGAAGGAGAGGAGGGGGTGAGGAGGAAGGAAGGAAGGAGAGGAGGTGGTGAGGAGGCAGGAAGGATGGAAGGAAGGAAGGAGAGGAGGGGGTGAGGAGGCAGGAAGGATGGAAGGAAGGAAGGAGAGGAGGGGGTGAGGAGGCAGGAAGGATGGAAGGAAGGAAGGAGAGGAGGGGGTGAGGAGGCAGGAAGGATGGAAGGAAGGAAGGAGAGGAGGTGGTGAGGAGGCAGGAAGGATGGAAGGAAGGAAGGAGAGGAGGGGTGAGGAGGCAGGAAGGATGGAAGGAAGGAAGGAGAGGAGGGGGTGAGGAGGCAGGAAGGATGGAAGGAAGGAAGGAGAGGAGGGGGTGAGGAGGCAGGAAGGATGGAAGGAAGGAAGGAGAGGAGGGGTGAGGAGGCAGGAAGGATGAAAGGAAGGAAGGAGAGGAGGGGGTGAGGAGGAAGGAAGGAAGGAGAGGAGGGGGTGAGGAGGCAGGAAGGATGGAAGGAAGGAAGGAGAGGAGGGGTGAGGAGGCAGGAAGGATGGAAGGAAGGAAGGAGAGGAGGGGGTGAGGAGGCAGGAAGGATGGAAGGAAGGAAGGAGAGGAGGGGGTGAGGAGGCAGGAAGGATGAAAGGAAGGAAGGAGAGGAGGGGGTGAGGAGGCAGGAAGGATGGAAGGAAGGAAGGAGAGGAGGGGGTGAGGAGGCAGGAAGGATGAAAGGAAGGAAGGAGAGGAGGTGGTGAGGAGGCAGGAAGGATGGAAGGAAGGAAGGAGAGGAGGGGTGAGGAGGCAGGAAGGATGGAAGGAAGGAAGGAGAGGAGGGGGTGAGGAGGCAGGAAGGATGGAAGGAAGGAAGGAGAGGAGGGGGTGAGGAGGCAGGAAGGATGGAAGGAAGGAAGGAGAGGAGGGGGTGAGGAGGCAGGAAGGATGAAAGGAAGGAAGGAGAGGAGGGGGTGAGGAGGCAGGAAGGATGGAAGGAAGGAAGGAGAGGAGGGGGTGAGGAGGCAGGAAGGATGGAAGGAAGGAAGGAGAGGAGGGGGTGAGGAGGCAGGAAGGATGGAAGGAAGGAAGGAGAGGAGGGGGTGAGGAGGCAGGAAGGATGGAAGGAAGGAAGGAGAGGAGGGGGTGAGGAGGCAGGAAGGATGAAAGGAAGGAAGGAGAGGAGGGGTGAGGAGGCAGGAAGGATGAAAGGAAGGAAGGAGAGGAGGGGGTGAGGAGGAAGGAAGGAAGGAGAGGAGGGGGTGAGGAGGCAGGAAGGATGGAAGGAAGGAAGGAGAGGAGGGGGTGAGGAGGCAGGAAGGATGGAAGGAAGGAAGGAGAGGAGGTGGTGAGGAGGCAGGAAGGATGGAAGGAAGGAAGGAGAGGAGGGGTGAGGAGGCAGGAAGGATGAAAGGAAGGAAGGAGAGGAGGGGGTGAGGAGGAAGGAAGGAAGGAGAGGAGGGGGTGAGGAGGCAGGAAGGATGGAAGGAAGGAAGGAGAGGAGGGGTGAGGAGGCAGGAAGGATGAAAGGAAGGAAGGAGAGGAGGGGGTGAGGAGGAAGGAAGGAAGGAGAGGAGGGGGTGAGGAGGCAGGAAGGATGGAAGGAAGGAAGGAGAGGAGGGGTGAGGAGGCAGGAAGGATGAAAGGAAGGAAGGAGAGGAGGGGGTGAGGAGGAAGGAAGGAAGGAGAGGAGGGGGTGAGGAGGCAGGAAGGATGGAAGGAAGGAAGGAGAGGAGGGGTGAGGAGGCAGGAAGGATGGAAGGAGAGGAGGGGGTGAGGAGGCAGGAAGGATGGAAGGAAGGAAGGAGAGGAGGTGGTGAGGAGGCAGGAAGGATGGAAGGAAGGAAGGAGAGGAGGGGTGAGGAGGCAGGAAGGATGGAAGGAGAGGAGGGGGTGAGGAGGCAGGAAGGATGGAAGGAAGGAAGGAGAGGAGGTGGTGAGGAGGCAGGAAGGATGGAAGGAAGGAAGGAGAGGAGGGGTGAGGAGGCAGGAAGGATGAAAGGAAGGAAGGAAGGTGAGAGGTAAAGGAAGGACAGGGAAGTTTAGGTGAAAGAGTAAGAATGAGGAAGACAGAAGAGTGGTGATGAGGATGTGGGAGGGTCGGGGAAGATCGGTGATGTAAAGAAAGGATAAGAGGAGAAGGGAGAAATCCATTACTATCTGTTCACAGCTTAGCAGCCAATCACTGTACACATGCACAGACACAACTCACACTGCACCTCCCCCACATGTTTAAAGGGACACTGTCAGGACTGCACTTCATACCCGTCTTCTGTTTTTTATTCATCATCATTAAATATCCAATTGTAATTTTCTCCCTTTTATGGATCTGGACTCAGCAGATGGAGAATTCACTGATAAATATCTATAAACACCCAGCAAAGGTAAAACCCGCGGCTATGCAGAATCTGACACAAAGCAACCTTTATGCCGCGTACACACGGTCGGAAATTCCACCAGCAAAAGTCCGATGTGAGCCTTTGGTTCGGAAATCCTGACCGTGCGTAGGCTCCATCGGACCTTTGCTGTCGGAATTTCCGCCAGCAAAAGATTGAGAGCAGGTTCTCAAATTTTTCCGACGGAAAAAAAAAAAAAATCCTATCGGACAATCCGATCGCCTGTAGCCATTCCGACGCGCAAACTTCCTACGCGTGCTCGGAGACAATTCCACGCATGCTCGGAAGCATTGAACTTCATTTTCTCGGCTCGTCGTAGTGTTTTGTACGTCACCGCGTTCTTGACGGTCGAAAGCTCAGAGAACTTTTGTGCGACCGTGTGTATGCCAGCCAAGCTTGACCAGGAATTCCGTCAGGAAAAACCATCCAAGGTTTTTCCGGATGGAAAATCCGATCGTGTGTACGCGGCATTAGAAACAGTTGCAATATTTATTTATTTTTTATGAATGAACAACATTCGACCTGGAGAGACAATAGCTCTTGGACATGCAGCGGTTCATGAATAGGAAATAAGTATCAGTGTCTGGGTGAATATTATAGTGTAACATAAAATTTACATGCATGCGGCCATTGGATATAATTATCTACAGAGTCCAGAGCTACCACCAAGTTTTAAAAAAGAAGGCAGAAATTACCACCGCTAAAAAAATATAAAAAAAAAAAAAACGATTTCTGCCTCGGTATTGGGTTTTGGACTGATCTACAACACCGACAGACAGATTTAGAAGAAAATGAATTTCAATTTTAATGACAGGGTCCCTTTAAAGCGTTGGGGGGGGAGGGGACAGGTGTACAATGGTCACACCTAAATATTATTAATCACAATTAAATGAAGATGTTAATGATGGCGCTACACACAAGATTTTTAGCTGCTCGGTGACACAATTAAAATCTTTGATCACTCTCTTTGGGGGGGTCTAATCATAAAACATTTGTTGAAGGACGAATGATTTTTTTCCTCAAAAGATTCTACAGCAAATAAATTTCTATGATCTTCAGCCCCATCTAGTGGCCAAAATGTGGTATAGTTGTCTGTAATACCTCAATGGAAAAAAAAAATAAAAAAAAATACCGCATTTTGGCCACTAGATGGAGCCGACGAATATAGGAATTCATCTATTACAGAAAACATGGGGAACATTCGTTCAGCCTGCACGTATGTGTTTGATGTTCGTCCAACGAGTGTCTTATTTATAGATTCCTATGTGTGTCGCATTAACTGTACACAAGAGATCAGCAGTCGTAGGGTGAAGTGACTGATCTCAGCCATACGCTCATGGGCACAGACTGTCTGTTTTGCACCCCATGAATGCACAGGTTTACACAATCAGCAGCGTGAACCCGTGTGCAGCCACATAGAGCCATTCATTAATATGATTGGCTGTATGCAGTCGCTATGTCTCCTGGGTGCTAAAATACACCCATCATTTGCGTTTTTTTTGGCTACTTAGTGTGTTATTTTTTTTTCCCCATTTTTATTTATTCAGCTTAAAGTAGATTGTAAACCCAATTGATAAAATCTCATCTAAGTTTTAACATGTTCATAAAACTTAAAAAAAATCTCTTTAAGGGGCCCATTTACTTTTATACAATGTGTTAACACGCGTGCGTTAAGACAGCCTATTGAAACGAATGGGCTGCCAATACCTCCCAAAGTGCTAAAAAAAAATCATACCGGATTATGCGTGGCCCTTTGCAAGCTGTCAGCTGAGGCTCCCTATTCCTCATAAGCTGACCACCGCTGGTCTACTGGTTCACCACTGGAGCCCACACTCATAGGGTTGTTGGTACAGTTACAACAATAGGCCAGAAGGTGGCAGTAAAATATAAGAGCTTGAAGACAGCAGAGGATTCTGGGAGTGCAGCTGAATGCTGGCATGCATACAATACGCCTCGCCAAATTGCTTTGACCCTCTCTAAGCGGCATTCTCTACATTCCCCAGAAATGTGAATCCTTTCAGGCGATACGTGCGTCTTTCTTACCTGTAATTTGTACTGTGAATTGGCGCGTATGTGTACGTTCGGTCAGCTTCGTCAATGTATCTCTGGAAAAGAAGATACATGAAAATAGCATTGCCTTCTGGTCATTGGAGAACACATACCGGCTCTGGGCATTGTGGCGGGCACCCGCTTTGGGCATTGTGGCAAGCACCCGCTCTGGGCATTGTGGCAGGCACCCGCTCTGGGCATTGTGGCAGGCACCCGCTCTGGGCATTGTGGCAGGCACCCGCTCTGGGCATTGCACCCGCTCTGGGCATTGTGGCAGGCACCCGCTCTGGGCATTGTGGCAGGCACCCGCTCTGGGCATTGTGGCAGGCACCCGCTCTGGGCATTGTGGCAGGCACCCGCACTGGGCATTGTGGCGGCACCCGCTCTGGGCATTGTGGCGGGCACCCTCCTTCCTTCCTTCGCTCCATGTCACCACCTTTTCACCATTTCCTTTCTTTTTTATTCCCTTTTTCATTTCTTTTTTTCCTCTCCTTTCCCCTCTTTTTCTTTCCTTTCCCTTTTTTTTCTCTTTCCTTTCCTTCCTTTATTTTTTTATTTCCTTTTTCCCTTATTTTTTTATTTAATTTCCTCTTCTTTCTTCTTACTTTTTTTTTTATTCCCGCTCTGGGCATTGTGGCAGGCACCCGCTCTGGGCATTGTGGCAGGCACCCGCTCTGGGCATTGTGGCAGGCACCCCCTCTGGGCATTGTGATGGGCATCGCTCACCCGCATCACACGCATAGCAGTGCAACTGGAACGTTTCCTATTAAAACTGATTGCAAAGTGTGTGGGGGTTTCTAAAGACCCCCCTCCACCCACATAGCGGACAGGCTGGAGCACTCTACAAACAATGCTTAGAGGTCCTGCCGGCCCCCTTTGTGATGCTCAACAAGGGCCCCCAGTTTTGGCCCCATCCACCTCCAGGGCCAGGACCAGGGGTGGGCAGGAGGGGGGAAGTTGCTTTTGGCGCAGTGGTATCACATGAGGTGGGGGGGGCGATGCGCAGAGAGTTCCTTCCTACAAGCTGACACGAGTAGTGACAGCAGGGACGGGATTTTGGCTGGCACATATTGCGCATACATTTTGGAAGGGGGGGGGGAGGTGCCATTTGGAGAAAGGGAATAAAAATGAAAAAAAAGGAAGGAAGAAGAGGAAATTATATCAAGAAAGAAGGGAAAAAGGGAATAAAAAAAAGGAAAGAGAAAAAAAAGGGAATAAAAAAAAAAGAAAGAAAGGAGAGGAAATTAAATCAAAAAAGAAGGGAAAAAGGGAATAAAAAAATAAAGGAAGGAAAGGAAAGAGAAAAAAAAAGAGAAAAGGAAAGAAAAAGGAAAAAAGAGGGGAAAGGAAAAGAAAAAAAGAAATGAAAAAGGGAATAAAAAAATATAGGAAGGAAAGGAAAGAGAAAAAAAAGGGAAAGGAAAGAAAAAGGGAAAAAGGGGGGAAATGAAAAGGAAAAAAAGAAATGAAAAAAAAAAAGGAATAAAAAAATAAAGGAAGGAAAGGAAAGAGAAAAAAAGTGAAAGGAAACGAAAAAAAAGAAATGAAAAAGGGAATAAAAAAGAAAGGAAATGGTGAAAAGGTGGTGACATGGGGCGAAAGAAGGAAGGAGGGAAGGAAGAAAGAAAGAATGGGAGGAAGTGAATAAAGAAGGGAATAAAGAAAAAAGAAAGGCAGAAAGAAAGACGGCCCCCTTAGTGATGCTGAGCAAGGGCCCTGGTTTTGGCCCCATCCACCTCCAGGACCCAAGCGGGGCTGGGACAAGGGGTGGGCGGGGGGTGGCTGCCCTGGGCACGGTGGTATCATATGAGGTGGGGGGCGCTGCGCAGAGAGTTCCTACCTAAAAGATGACAGGAGTAGTGACAGCAGGGATGTTTTTTTTTTTGCTGACACATATTGCTCATATATTTTGGAAGAGGGGGTGCCATTTGGAAAAAGAGAATAAAAAAGAAAAGATGTAAGAAAGAAGGGAAGGACAGGAATAAATAAGGGGGAAAAGGAGGAAGAAGGGAAAACAAATGAAATGGTGTAAAGGTGGTGAGGTGGAGAGAAGGAAGGAAGGAAGAAGGAAAGAAGAGAAGGAAATGAATAAAGAAGAAAGGAGGGATGAAAGACGGTCCTGACGGTCCCCTATGTGATACTGAACAAGGGTCACAGTTTTGGTTCCATCCACCTCCAGGGCCCAGGTGGGGCTGGGACAAGGGGTGGGCATGAGGAGCGGCTGCCTTGGGCACAGTGGTATTACATGAGGTGGGGGGTGCTGCGCAGAGAGTTCCTACCTATAAGCTGGACGGAGTAGTGACAAAAGGGAGGGGATTTCTGCTGACAAATAACGCTCATTCCTTTTTTTAAGGTGGGGGTTAGGGGGGGTGCCATCTGGTATCTTCTACCTAGATGGCCTTGTCCCAGCACTGGGCTCAGGTGCACGTTGTGCTCCACAGACCCATCACTGCTCCAAAGAGCTCAGCTATACCTCATCCAAGGACTTCACCAAGGTCCGGATGAGCTGATGTCCCTCCAACCCGTCAATCATCCTCCGTCTGATCTAATGGAGGAAAAAAAAAAATGGTCACCACAAAGGAAACAACCAATGATGACGATAGCTGGAAGAAAGGACACTGTAAGCTTTAAATCTGCAAGTTCCACTCTTCACCAGGAATCAACACCATAACTGATGACTGACAGCTCACGGTGGGGAATGCACGAGCGTGCACTTACCTCCTCCTTATTCTCATCCTCCAACTCCGCGTCCAGGAAGTCCAGAGTCACCGGCTCCTGGAAGTTGATGACCTGCAAATATCAGAGGAAATCATCCAAGTTAAAGTGTACATAAGGCGGATCATTCAAAGGAGACCTCTTCCCGAAAACCCTCCAAACATCCACCCACATACATGACAACTGTCCCACATCTCTGCCTTCTGCCCCACTGATGCCGTGTACCGGGTCATGTCCTGATATCACAGCGTCAATCTTATTTTAGTTACTGCACATGAGCACTGAATGTGCTACACATGTCCAAAAAATACATCCTCAAAGTAAACAGGACGTGTGTAGCACATCCAGTCCTTCTGCCCCTCTGCCACTCCCCCCCCCCCTCCAAATTTCCAGGAACGTTTAGCTCTGAAAGTAAAGCTGGGAGTAGCCATGTACATACAGCAGCTCCGGCAGATGCCCAATTTTTTTTTATAAACACAGTTCAGACATAAAATAGAGAGATACAAAGTGACATTGTTTATAAACATTGATCAGGTGGGAGATAGAGCAATACAAAGTAACATTGTTTATAAACATTGATCAGACAGGAGGTAGAGAGATACAAAGTAACATTGTTTATAAACATTGATCAGACAGGAGGTAGAGAGATACAAAGTAACATTGTTTATAAACATTGATTAGATGGGAGATAGAGAGATACAAAATAACAGTGTTTATAAACATTGTTCAGACAGGAAATAGGGAGATACAAAGTAACATTACATAGTTACATAGTTAGTAAGGTTGAATAAAGACACCAGTCCATCCAGTTCAACCTGAGTGAGTGTGGGTGCGTGTCTACAATTCTCCCCATACCTGTACATTGTATCTCATAAAGCGGAGGTTCACCCAGAATTTTTTTTTACATTAAAAATCCTATAAAAAAAAAGAAAAAAAATGAATAGAAAAATAAAATAAAATTTATACTCACCCGAAATGCCCGTTGCTATGCGGAAGTCCCCTAATCTGCCTCTAATGTGCCTCTTCTTATCCGAGGTGGATGTCCTTCCGCTTCCTCTTCTTGTGAATGGGGCGTGCTGCCTTCTGGGAACTGTGTGTAATCCCAGGAGGCAAGCCGCCCATTCACAAAGCGCCGTGCGAGTGGCGCATGCGCAGTAGGAAATGGGCAGTGAAGCCTGTTTCCCTTAGTCAGGATGGAGGAGTCGGGACCTGCCAGCAGCGATCGATCGCCGTCGGGGGACAGGTAAGTGTCCTTATTAAAAGTCAGTAGCTACACTGTTAGTAGCTGCTGACTTTAAAAAAAAAAAAAAAACGCAGGTGGACCTCCGCTTTAAGATGCTCATCTATTATATTATTATTTTATTTAAGGTACCCATATAGCGCTGTCAATTTACGCAGTGCTCCACACATACATCGCACACTCACATCAGTCCCTACCCTCGAGGAGCCTACAATCCAAGGTCCCCAATTCACATTCATATACTAGGGCCAATTTTGGACAGAAGCCAATGTTTATAAACATTGTTCAGACAGGAGATAAGAGAGATACAAAGTAACATTGTTTATAAACATTGATCATACAGGGGGATAGAGAGATACAAAGTAACCTTGTTTATAAACATTGATCAGATGGAGACTGAAAGTATCATTGTTACTTTTGTATCGATTTTGTTTCACTCATCTGCAGATCATGGGGATAAGCGTCCATCTGCTTCAAATGTCAGTTAAAAAAAAACCTGACAAGTACCTGAAGCGGTGACAGCGCGCCACTGGAGGGCTTCATCTAAAAAGGGATTTTTTTTTCCTACAAAGTTGCAGTTTGTAAGAATATTTCTTTATTAAATAGGCAGCTTCTGCTTCCTTCCAGCAATGCTGTACAGTGACTGTGCTTTGCCATTCCTCACCCTCAGTGCAGGTCTACCAATCTCTATGTAACAAACTCATCTTATCTCAGCAGCACCCTCCCTGATGTACAAACAGCCAATAGAGGAGAATCTATAGCTATAGATATGAACTGGAAATATGGAACAGCAAACACGGACGATGCAAACGCCACCTCAGAAATGACTTTCAGGCACGTTACAATAATTGCTTAAAAAAGTGAAAAACTACACAACAGGTTCTCTTAAAGAAAAAGACCATTTCACAGACAATGTCTCACCAACGTCTAGCCAATCAGAGACGAGGAGACTTACTTGTGGCTTCAGGTTTGGATGGAGCAGAACATATCCATTCAGATCGATGGCAAACATGTATCCATTGGCACCCAACTGAAGGAGAGAAACAATGTGATATATGAAAGTTTGTTCCTGGAGAGAACTTTTCTATATACCGTATATACTCGAGTATAAGCCGACCCAAATATAAGCCGAGGCACCCAATTTTACCACAAAAAAACTGGGAAAACGTATTGACTCGAGTATAAGCCTAGGGTGTCCATCTGCATGCCTCACTGTGCCTCACTGTCCATGTGCATGCCTCACTGTGCCCATGACTAGACTGACGTTTACATGGGAGTCTATGGAAGGGGTGCCTGGATTTGAGAAATTGGTGCTCCCCGGCCGTAGGTCCCCCAGACAAAAAAACTTTGCACACTTGTAGAGGAGAACTGGGGCTACATGTGTGCCAGGTTTCGGGTCCATGGGATCCCCAAACTTACCAGAGAAATTACCATTTAACATGGGAGTCTATGGAAGGGGTGCCTGGCTTTGAAAAATCAGTGCTCCCCGGCCATAAGTCCCCCGGGCAACAAACTTTGCGCACTTATAGAGGAGAAATGGGGCTACATGTTTTTCAAGTTTCAGGTCCAGGGGACCTACGAACGGCCAGTACCGGGTCCCCAAATTCACTAGAGAAATTACAGTTTAACATTGGAGTCTATGGAAGGGGTGCCCGGCTTTGGAAAATCCGTGCTCCCCGGCCGTAGGTTCCCCGGACACAAATCTTTGCACACTTGTAGAGGAAGAGTGGAGCTACATGTGTGCCAGGTTTGGGGTCTAGGGGACCTACGGCCGGCTGGTACCGGGTCCCCAATTCCGGGAGATCAGGCGCAAAAAGGTGACTCGAGTATAAGCCGAGGGGGGCATTTTCAGCACAAAAAAATGTGCTGAAAAACTCGGCTTATACTCGAGTATATACGGTATATGTAATATATATAAAATACAATTTTATATAAATGGCATGCCACACCCCCCCTCTTCCCCCCATCCCCCACCATGGCCACTCATTCACCGGCACTGAATCTCCCCCCCCCCCATCCAATCATCAGATCCCAGAACTCTGCGTCCTTTGGCTGAACTTACGCTGTATCGCGGCGTCAGCTTCTGGATATCTTCCAGCCCCACATCAATGCCCATCACACCGAGAATGAGCTGGTTCTGCCGACTCTGCAGGTGGACGACAAGAACAATCAACAGCTAAACAGGCATCCAGGATAAGGTGCATCTAAAGCTTTTATTGTTAGTTACGGGTTAGAACCTCTGTTGGGTTATACTGCTATCTGTGTTCCTAGTATTAAATCCTCCCTCCGGCTCCCCCCCTCAGTTTTGCACAGGTGTACCGGCTCCTCCCCTCCAGTCTTGCACAGGTGTACCGGCTCCTCCCCTCCAGTCTTGCACAGGTGTACCGGCTCCTCCCCTCCAGTCTTGCACAGGTGTACCGGCTCCTCCCCTCCAGTCTTGCACAGGTGTCTCGGCTCCTCCCCTCCAGTCTTGCACAGGTGTCTCAGCTCCTCCCCCCAGTCTTGCACAGGTGTCTCGGCTCCTCCCCTCCAGTCTTGCACAGGTGTCTCGGCTCCTCCCCTCCAGTCTTGCACAGGTGTCTCGGCTCCTCCCCTCCAGTCTTGCACAGGTGTCTCGGCTCCTCCCCTCCAGTCTTGCACAGGTGTCTCGGCTCCTCCCCTCCAGTCTTGCACATGTGTCTCGGCTCCTCTCCTGGACTGAAACTGCTTCCTCTGATTTCCCTGCACACTCTGAGCTTCTCACCATGTGCATCAGAAGCTGCAGCAAGTCTGACAGAGCCCCGCCCCATTTCCTGGTTGAAGAACGTCCACCAAAACTCAGTGCTTTACCATCTAGCTTGACTGTCCCCCGCCCACTCCTTTCATTCATTGGATGTCAGTTGTTGCAATCATGGAGGCTCAGCATCACATGTGGGTGGAACTTATGCAAATACAGCTCAGGTAGAAATAACACCCACTCCTCCAGACCACCCATCAAGGCATTTTGCATAACTCCTCCCACTGCTTGCATCAGTGCTGAGGGCTCTGGAGAGGAGTACTATGGCAGGGGGCTGGGATGTGTTCGGGAAGCTGTGTACAGGCCCCTCCCACCAGCCATGATCTCCCTGCAATGCATAGAGAACAGAGAAGGAGTGGTGACATCACTGGGTATATATAGGGTATATAATAAAAAACGGAAATGTTTTTATTAAAAAAATCATTAGCATGTTGATTGGGGGGGTGTCAGGAAAGGCAAAGTATAAGCAGATTCATCTCATCCATGATTTCTCTTCATTGCATAGAGAAGCACAGAGACTCAATGATGTCTTATAAGGTGTGTATTGAAAATGGTTGTTGATGGGGGGGGGGGGGGCTCAGGTGAGGCAAAATAAAAGCAGATTAAACGTCAGCTTTTAAAGTTTTTATTAATATGAAATTCAGGAAAATAGAGAGGTTCAAAGAGAAGGGGACTGAATGAATGACGGTGATTTTTAAGCTCGCAATGGGCTTTAAAGAGATCCTGAGGGTTACAGAAGATCCTTTCACCCATCCTGTTCCATTATTATCTTCAATATTTCACATTTAATCACAGAAAGAAAAAAAAAAAGAAAAATGAAATAGGGGAAAAAGAGAATTTCTGTCACTTCCTGTTGTGTCTGGTGGAACGGGAAGTCAACTAAATCTCTATGATTGATAGGGGTGCTAACCCTGCCTAACTTAAAAAATTATAATATATAGATTATATATATATATATATATATCTATAGATAGATAGATAAAAAACACACTTTTGCCTATAGATACACTTTGAATTTAGAAACACAAAATTGTTACATCAGATTAAGTTACAAAAAGAACATTTCGGGAGTCACACAGGACTTTATCAGGGTCTATGTTAAAAGAAAAGCATTTCGGGGGTCACATGGGACTTTATCAGGGTCTATGTTACAAAAAGAGCATTTCGGGGGGTCAGACAGGACTTCATCAGGGTCTAGGTCACAATTCCTTGCTAAAGGAATCCCGGACGAGCCCCCAATTGCACTTTCCGTGACTTGCACTTTCCTTTAAAAAAAAAAAGACCTATTATACAAAGATCTAAGTATGATGGAGATAAATTCTGTACCTGCCTTGAGGTAGACAATGGTTTTCAGCTGGTGCTGGGATGAATCTTAGGAAGAAAATGGGGGAAATACTAGAGAGGCTGACCTCCAGCCTTCCCTCCAGTCTCCTCTCCTGCACTGAAATTGCTTTTTTTTTATTTAACTGCATGCTGTGAGCTTTCCTTCCAAGCCTGACTGAATAAACTTTTGCCTTTAGATACAATTGGAATTTAGAAACACAAAATTGTTACATCAGATCAAGTTACAAAAATAACATTTCGGGGTCACACAGGACTTTATCAGGGTCTATGTTACAAGAAGAGCATTTTGTGGGTCACATGGGACTTTATCAGGGTCTATGTTACAAAAAGAATGTTTCAGGAGTCACACAGGACTTCATCAGGGTCTAGCTCACATTTCCTTCATGAAGGAATCCCGGACGAGCCCCCAATTGCTGCACTTTCCGTGACTTGCACTTTGCTTAAAAAAAAAAAAAGACCTATTATACAAAGATTCAGGTATGCTGGAGATAAATTCTGTACCTGCCTTGATGTAGACAACTGTTTTCAGCTGGTGCTGGGATGAATCTTAGAAAGAAAATGGGGGATATACTACAGAGGCTGACCTCCAGCCTTCCTTACAGTCTCCTCTCCTGTACTGAAATTTTGATTTAACTGCATGCTGTGAGCTTTCCTTCCCAGCCTGACTGAACAAACCTTTGCCTTTAGATACACTTGGAATTTAGAAACACAAATTTGTTACATCAGATCTAGAAATGTAACAAATTTACATACATTTTCAGATCTCAAAGCCACAAATTATTGAGGCTGACCGGCTGTATATCCCAATTCACATGTATAAAAATGAAGCAATGTGCACTTACAAATGTGTTGCTGCTGCGCCCTGGAGGCGCTGATGCTCCCTGTGAAAAATGATTTCATGTTTTATACAATGAGGAGAGAACAATGAAGAATAACTCTCTCTCTGTGTATTAAAACTTCACCATACGACTCCATGAGGCGCCATCCATACCTGAGAGACCCTTTGATGTGCATCATCAGAGAAAAAAAAGCACAGACCGGAATTTTTTATTTTTTTACCGCATTCCGATGCAGCTCAGCGATCTGACATCTGCACTAATACCTTCCTGCATCTTCCTGCAGCAAAAGCTGCATCGCATTTCAGTACTAGTTCTTCGCCAAGGAAACATCAAACGCCCTCGCTAATCAGTAATTCACTTGGGAGGATTTACAAGGAAGCGCGTCGTATATTTTACCACAAATCCAACCATGACGTACTTGAGGCCTGCAATATTGTGCTTTGATTTCTCACCACCTCCTGGACAATGTCAGGAAATGTTTATGGCGCGCCATACTGGTCTGGACCTCCTTCATGCGGCAACCATAGAATGGCGGAGAATGAGATACAGAATATGTACCCAGCATATAAAATACTTTAAATACTTATTGAAGTACAGCGCAAGTCATGAAAAAGAACAACATTTCGGGGGTCACGCAGGACTTCATCAGGGTCTAGGTCACATGTCCTGTAAGAAGGAGTCCCGGCTGAGCCCCCAACTATTGCACATTTCCTTTAGGAAGGAGTCCTGGATGAGCCCCCAACTATTGCACATTTCCTTTAGGAAGGAGTCCCGGTTGAGCCCCCAACTATTGCACATTTCCTTTAGGAAGGAGTCCTGGATGAGCCCCCAACTATTGCACATTTCCATTAGGAAGGAGTCCCTGGTAGCCCCCCAACTATTGCACATTTCCTTTAGGAAGGAGTCCTGGATGAGCCCCCAACTATTGTACATTTCCTTTAGGAAGGAGTCCCGGATGAGCCCCCAACTATTGCACATTTCCATTAGGAAGGAGTCCCTGGTAACCCCCCCAACTATTGCACATTTCCTTTAGGAAGGAGTCCCTGGTAACCCCCCGCGTACACACGATCAGAAATTCCAACAAGAAAAGTCCGATGTGAGCTTTTTGTCGTAAATTCCGACCGTGTTTATGCTTCATCGTACTTTTGCTGTCGGAATTTCAGCCAAGAAAAGATTGAGAGCAGGTTCTCTATTTTTCTGACCCGCAAAATTCCTATGCATGCTTGCAAACAATTTGACGCATGCTCGGAAGCATTGAACTTAATTTTCTCGGTTTGTCGTAGTGTTGTACGTCACCGCGTTCTTGACGGTCGAATTTTCTGAGAGCTTTTGTGTGACTGTGTGTATGCTTGCCAAGCTTGAGCGGAATTCCATCGGAAAGACCATCCAAGGTTTTTCAGACAGAAATTCCGATCGTGTGTACGCGGCATGAGAGTAAGAGCAGATGTGCTTATCATCCTGGTGAAGTGAACCAAAAATGAAATGACAGGCATACAATATCTTACCTTTCCCGGATTCCCAGAGTCGTCTGTCGTCAGATTAAATACTGGAAGCGTTCCCGTCACCACCAAGCCCAGCCCCTGTAAGGAAATAAAAGCCAAATTCCTTGAGAAGGTTCATGAGCAATAAGATATAATGTAAATATATATATTTAAGGCCTCATGCCCACGGGCGTTTTTTCAGCCGCGTTTTTGAGCGTTTTTTACAGCTTAAAAACGCCTGTCCATGTTAGTCTATAGCTTCATGCCCACCTAGGCGTTTTTGAGCTGTAAAGAGCATAGGCGTTTGTAAGCTGTAAAAAAAACCCAGGGCCAGTGCGTTCCTCAGCGTCAGAACTAGGCAGGAAAAAACGCGAGCGTCAAAAAACGCGCAAAAACGCGCACTAACGCGCAAAAAACGCGCACTAACGCGCGGTCGCGTTTTTAGCTCCGACGTTTTTTTTTTTTTTTTTTTTAAAAAAAAAAAAAAAAAAAAAAAAATAATATTTACAATAACATGGACAGGCGTTTTTAAGCTGTAAAAAACGCTCAAAAACGCAGCTGTAAAAACGCCAGTGGGCATGAGGCCTAAATCCCAATTTCATCTAGCTATGTTATTAAAAATAATGAAATGTATTTTACATACAGCTACCAGAAGTACCTTAATCTGTTTTCATATCAGCCTCCTGGTCATCAGCGGCACAGAGACTGGGAGGGGCAGCACTAGGAGCCAATCAGGGCCTGCTGTATGCATGGGGAGCTTGCCAACTTGTTAGCACCCTTTTTGCCCTCTATGGGCAGATGTGCGAGCTGACCAGTCACCAAACTTGCATTACCATGACAAGGTGACTTTAGGCTGCCACGAACCATAAGGCTTAGGTGATAAGAAGAAAGCGGTGGTGGCAGAGTCCCCGTACTCACCAGGGCGTCCTGATAAACGTTCGTCCACTGAACCTGCTTGGCCTCATTCCCAGCGAGAACCATCGGACGTCCGAGAACATCGAGGTATTCCTGAAACACAGCAAGGCACAAATTAAAGGGGCAGTCCATTCAATGACAGCAATGGGGGGAGGGGGCGGAGTCTGGTGGGTTGAGTTAGCCATTGGCTTCCTGGGATATCTCTTAAGGACTCTGGAGTTGAGATCGGAGAGTTCCGGGTTTTGGCGCCCATCCGCCAGCTCTTAATATTCCATCTTGGGGCTTTCTAGCTTCTCCTTGTACATTCTCCATTGTATAAAATAAATGTGAAACATACAAAAAGGAAAAGAGAGCGCACGGCTGCCCTAGTATAATACAGTTTTTAATGATTTAACAGTGAATGTTTTTTTATTGAAAAGAATCAAAGTTGACAATGATACAGTATATGGACATCAAGTACAAACATAAAACATAAGGTCACAGAGGTCTAAGGAAACAGGTCAGTTTTTAATGATTAAAATGAAAGATCAAAAGGTATAGGTTTGCACCCAAAAACATGGGAAATTAATCGCATGTACAGCTGGATGTATGCCTCCTTTCCTGGTCTGTATAGCTGGGTTGGCTCCCAAGAACGAGTGGTGATAGTGTGGGGTGTTAGTTCAAACCCTGCTTCCTCATCTCGTCAGGCTGTGTCTGCTGCTGGGCACGCGCATGGTCCAGCCGGCGCTGCGTGACGTCACTCGCGGCCGGAAAGGGGAATCGAAGTGAGTGTAGTGTCTGCTCTAGCTCACAAACAAACGATTGCCAAGACTACATGTTTTGGAGACGCGGACTGCTTCTTCAGGTCACGCCCTCACCACCTCTAGCCTACCTATATATGGAGCCCCATGCCCCTCCCCCGGGACAGCCAATGCCGTTCAACAGACCAGGAGCACGGAGTTCACAACAGGAAGTGTATACAGAGGGGGGGGGGGAAATTATTAGCAACAATGTACTAAACTAAATTTTACACAAATGTATATACATTGATTTCAATTCATTTTGATAGAAATAAAAATAGAAATAGTATTGTCCTATACAATTTGGGATATTTAAAACTTATAAAATATCATATATAAAATCAGCGCTGATTGTTTTTTTTGTGTGTTTGGACTATAAAATAAATGTAAATCTTGTAGAGATGATCAAACCCCTCATAATGGGCTCAGCAGGTGTATAGACCCGGGAACTCAGCACAGGGATGGTGGGAACTCCTCATAATGGGCACAGCAGGTGTATAGACCCGGGAACTCAGCACAGGGATGGTGGGAACCCCTCATAATGGGCACAGCGGGCGTACAGACCCGGGAACTCAGCACAGGGATGGTGGGAAACTGACATTCTGCTCCTTGACAGTGAGGTGTGAGGTTGCTGGGGAGGACCCTGGCGGGGGCCCCCTGGATAGGCCTGTGGAAGATTCTGGGCCTGGCCAAAGGAGAGATGAATCTCTGTCAGCAAGCTGAAGCGGATTGAGAAGAAAGAGGAGAAATTGTTGGTTTTGATGGCTGAATTCAGAAAGAAAAAGCAGATTTGTGCCAAAGTGTACAGTAAGAAAAGTCTGGCTCTGAGGCCTGAGTTGAAGGACCTGGAACAAGCCGTGAGGAACCAGAAGGAATTGGTGAGTTCTCTGAAGGAGAATAGTGGAATTTTTAAAGAGAAATATAGAAACGAGGAATGATTTAATCGCATGAGGAGAGGAGCCGCTTCCTGCATGGAGGGTGACCCAATCAGTGAGGAGATGCAAGTACCGACAGACTCAGCAGAGAGTGAGAAAGTGGGCCCGGAGGATGAGCCCAGCTCTTCAACACCTCAGACATCTGCTGAGCCCTCAATGGCGGAGGCCTCTGTCCCCCTCACTCCCCAGCAATATGGAACATCTGAGCAGGAGGTTGAAGGTACTGGCATGCTGGATTTCATTTCTAAGCTGGAATCCCCTCCGGATGCGGCTCCCCCGGGTGATGAAGAGACGGACATCGTTCCTTGCCCTGTGAAAGAGAGACCTGTGGAGAGAACAAGATCCACCATGAAGTCTGCAGCAGCTGAGGGGAAGTCTGGTCCCACCGTCAGCCATGAAATCTCAGAGGTGACAACACAGCAAGCGGGTACAGTGTGTGTGCAGGATGGTGATGTGAACTTTTTTAGTGACAATGGGCTTGCTGAGGGTTGTAGTCCTACAGGCAGTCAGCCCAGACCCATAGACAATACACAGTCTGATTTACCTGCTGGAAACCAAAACTCAGATTTAAATGTTACTGGTAAGAGTAATTGTCAGCTTCTGGAGGAAGAGTCTGCAGTGAGGAGCTCCATGGACAATACAGTGACTTTGCCTGGACCAGACACAGCGACTGTTCCTGAGAATGGTGGAGGAGATGCTGGGTGCAGAAGTGCTACAACTCTCCAGGAGTCTGCAGTGGACAGGATTGAAGCTGAGTGTTCAGAGCAGGGGGAGAGGCAAATCAGAAGACTGCTATCCCAGCTGATTCAGACTCTCTGCCAGCAGGTTTGAATGTGTCTAAGGACAAGACTGCAAATGCTGGTGGTGTAAGAAAAACTTATGCTGGTGTTGCTGCTACAGAATCTGGGAAGGGGGAGCAAGCAGGGAAGGAATATGGAAATGGTTTACCTTAATCCCTGTTTAAAAGAAGAAATGTCGTCCAATTAAAATGGGAGAGCGGTGGAATCCCACCACATAGGAGGGCAGTGGTGGATAAGATTTTGCAGATAGGGTTTACGCCCGCAGAGATCTTCACCCTGATCAGTCCAGCAGGTTCCTATGAATACGATTTGTCCTTTATCCGTCCGGAGTCTTTGTACATATTTTGGGAGAAATATGAACACCTGTGTAGGGGCCTGCCAGACTGAAAAAGGCTCATCCCCAAGCTTGTATCACGCCAGCCCCTCATTAAAATGGTGACAATTCTTGTCCGTAATGAATCCATACCGCAAGGGGATTTATCTGTATGGTTGAGGAGGTATGGAGACATCCTGAGCCCCCTAAAAAAGACTTTGGACGATCGGGGAATATGGACGTGGGGGATGGTCTGTTCAGTTATAATTAAAAGTAATTGATAATGTCATCCAGCATCTGCCATCCTCAGCTTTCCTGGGGAGGGACAGGCTGACCATCTTCTATCCGGGCCAGCCAAAGTACTGCAACAAATGTGGGGATAAAGGGCATCTTGTATCCTCCTGTCCAGTGATGAAATGCTCTCTGTGTCAGGGTATAGGACATTTGGCAAAGGATTGTAATATCATCAGGTGCAATGCAGTGGGACATCCTTATAGTCAATGTCCTGAGGCAATGCATAACAAGCCTGAGCTTTTGAGAGAGTTCTTCCGCCTGGACATGGAGGATGCTCATAACTCGGCAGATGGAGTGCCTGTGAGTCCATCTGAGTCTGTGCCAATACCCAATTTGTCCGTGTCTGTGCCAATACCCAATATGTCTTCGTCTTCCCAGTCTGTGGTGCCCCAGTCTGTGCATTTACCAAGTGTGCCCGTGTCTTCCCAGTCTGTGGTGCCCCAGTCTGTGCGTTTACCTAGTGTGCCCGTATCTTCCCAGTGAGTGGTGCCTCAGTCTGTGTGTTTACCTAGTGTGTCCATGTCTTCCCAGTCTGTGGTGCCTCAGTCTGTGTGTTTGCCTAGTGTGCCAGTGTCTTTCCAGTCTGTATGTAAGGTTTAAGTTACTGAGAATGTGTCCAATCCTTCTGTGTCTGTGTCTTCTAAAATTGCAGAGGCAGCCAGAGGTGCTGGTGCATCAAGTGCGGTGCCAGTCCCCCTCCCTCGACGCTGCAGGGTTCCTGTTAAAGATCGTGGGGTGCAGAGGAGTGGGGAGGATGGTGAAGAGGCTGGCCTAGTGGTAGATAAGGGAAGGGAGAGTGGGGGGGAGGGGGGTGAAGGGGAGGATAGGTGTGGGGAGGCTGTTGACTCCGGTTTGTCCAAGGATGATATGGAGTGGTTGGAGGATAAAAGGAGGGTCAAAAGGAACAAAAAAAAGAAGAGGTACAGTTACCTTAAGTCCTAATGTCATGGACACACGCCTCTTAGACCCACAACAAGGCTCAGGCGCATCCCCGCTGGCAGGCTTCCAACTGTAAACAGACCTGCGCCAATGCGCATGCGCCGATCATAGAGATCGTGCACGCGCTCACGGTGATGCTGTCTTGGAGCCCAGAGGCCTTTTAAAGGGGCTTCTACTGTCCAGACCTTTGCTGTCTGATCTGTAGCTTATCCTGTGACCTGATTCTGAAACCTGCATCTGACCCTGCTGCTATCTCCAGTCCTGACCTTTGGCTTTCTTGACCTTGCTTTGCTTATCTGTCTGCCTGATCCACCGTTGCTGAACCTGCCTGAACACTGACCATCCGCTGCCTGCCGCTTCTGCCCATATCTGACACGCTGTGCATTACCTGGCTTGTCTGACCCTGCTTCTGTCTGCTTCTTGCACCAGCATGCGCCTGTTGCTCCTTGGCGCATCTGCATCTGCTGACCTGCATCCTTGGCGCATCTGCATCTTCTGACCTGCATCCTCAGCTACCTGCATCCGCTGACCTGCATCCTCAGCCTTCTCCAGCGGTCTTCATATCTAGTCCAGGAGAACCTAGCAGGCACTCATACCCCACTGTGCTCCTCCGGTCACTGTCCCAACTCAAGTGACCCGGGAACCAAGGCTGTACGAGAGGTCTCCCTCTGCACGTCAGGCTCACACCCAAGGTACGTGTCACCTAAGGTTTTGCCTTTGGAAAATAAGTTTAAGGTCCTATCAGATGATGATGATGAATGGAATTCGTTCAGTTCAGCATCCTCTATGGATGATGAGTGCCAGGGTGCAACGAAGCGCGCTGGTTCTCCAGGGAGAGGGAATAGTCAGGCTAAGAAACGGCTGCCTCAACTACACTAATGGCAGTTCCCACTCCGTTAAAAGTGACAACCATTAATGTTGCCAGCTTAAGATCAGTAAGTGCTCGTCATATGGCCTTATTTTTGCTCAGCGAGTTTGATGCTGACATTTTGTTTTTGCAAGAGACCCATCTGAGTAGTCTGGCCGATATACATCTGGCAAAGAAGGATTGGAGACGTGGTCCCTCATTTTGGTCTCTTGCGGCCGAGCCTTACAGCGGGGTTGCAGTCCTTTTTTCTGGTATGGTAACGTGCCGGCGGGTAATTGAGGTAGAGATAGGGAGATGCATGGTCTTGGACGTCTCTGTGAAGGCGCAGGACCTGCGCCTGATTAACATCTATGGTCCCCAGACGAAGTGGGACAGGAAATGCCTCTTTACAAAGATTAAGCCTTTTCTTTTTACAGCCCAGCAAGTTATCTTTGGAGGTGATTTCAACACCATTACTAGGTCTAAAGACAGGAGAGGTGTCAGAGATAAGCTGGGCTATGACACCCTTTTTCTCAATGCGATAGTTAGGGAAGCAGGTCTGGTAGATGCGCACATTAAGCGTTGCCCAGACAGCACAGGGTTCACTTTTCAGCGAGGTAGTAGTCAGAGTAGGATAGATAGTTTTTTTTTAAATGGAGACTCTGCTTTTTCGGCACCTGTGTGTCGGGCAGTGGAGTTTTCTGATCACTGTATTCTATCTGTGACTCTGAATGCCTCAGATATGCCACCTAGGGGGAGGGGTATCTGGAGATTGAATTTGGCCCTCATGGAAGACGAGAGAGTAAGACAATCCTTTGAGGATTTTTTTCAAGCACAGGTTACGATCCTAGACTTTTTCAACAGCAAGTCAGAATGGTGGGAGCTTGTAAAACAGCAGACTGTTGGGCTTTTCAAGGCCATAGGAAGAAGGAAGCAGCAAGATAAGTATATCACCTACCAGCGTTTGCGGAGGAAACTTGACCGCCTTGTTTCGAATGGAGGAGATTCTGGAGCGATCTCTGAGGTGAAGCTCCTCCTTAGGAGACATCAATATGACCGGCATGCCTTTTTGGTTCAGGAGAGGGATTACGGGAAATACCATTCGCTTGAGCGTTGTAGGGCTGCTGGTTGGGGTAAATTTTTGCTTACATTGGATCAGGCTAAGGCCTTTGATCGGGTTAATCATGAGTACTTATGTCTCCTTCTTGGCAAAATATGGCCTGGAGGGGGGTTTCATTGATTGGCTCAAGATTTTGTACAAAGGGGCTGAAAGCTTTTCTCTGGTTAATTGGTTGGGTCGGGCAACCCTTTGTGGTCGACTCAGGCGTGCGTCAGGGGTGCCCATTGAGTCCTCTGCTATATGTGTTTGCAATCGACCCCTTCATTAGAAGGCTAGAGAGTGGACCATAGTGTGAGGTACCTTTGGGTATCGCTGGTGAGCCTCCTTGGAAAGTTGTGGCCCATGCTGATGATGTTTCTGTTTTTGTCTCTGGGACTAGGGAGGCGCAGGAGGTGGTCTCAGTGATAAGGCAGTATACAGAGGCATCGGGTTCAAAGGTCAACCAGGACAAGTGTGAAGCTTTCTGGATGGGCATGGAAGGTGAGAGCTTTGTTCTCCCGGATGACTTCCCGGAGCCCCAACAAAAAATTTGAGTTCTAGGCATTGAATTCGGCCCAGGTGACTATGGCCATGCAAATTGGGTGAACAGGCTGGAGAATGCCGATGCCAAGGTGGCAAGCTGGAAAGGTTGGCGGCTTTCCCTGAGGGAAAATGTTGATCTGATTAAGACGTACCTGATTCCGATTTTTCTGTATGTCAGTTTTGTTTGCGTTTTGCCAGTTTCTCCCTATACTAGGGTCTATAGTTGTTTCTTCCAGCTGTTATGGGGGAACAGAATAAACCTTGTCAAAAGGAATGTGACTTACCTTCCTAGGTGGGAGGGTGGTCTAGGGATGATCAGCCCTGTAGTCTTTTTCTCTCTGATGTTTTTGAAGTAACATGTTGGCAGAGAGACCGCCTGGGTGGGTTGGTATTTTCCAGTCCTGGTTTAGGCCCTTTCTGCGAGACTGGGAAAATGGTGGGCCAGTGAAAAGCCTGAGGGTCAAGCATGATAAGCGCCCAGGCTTATGTTGCCCCATGTTTGAAAATGCTTCGGCAGTGGCAAGTAACAGCAGGAGAAGTCAGATCTCTTCCAAGGAAACTTCTTGAGAAGCGGGTCATGAGCTCTGCTTTTTGCAAGCCACTGGCCTTGAGGGATTGCCCAAGCCTGGTTTTGGGGGTGGGTTTGCGATTGATTAATTTGGAGAGAATCCCAATGAAGTTTAGGGATCAGGCTTGGCTTGCCTTTCATGGAAAACTATATGTGAAGGGCAACTTGAAGATTCTTTCCATGAGTGATCGGGGCTGCCCGAGAGTGGAGTGTGGAGGAGTGGTGGAGTCCATGGATCACTTTCTACTTCAGTGCCCTTTTAATATAGAGGTGTACAAGAGGGTGGGAAGGGCTCTGAGTATACCCTTACTTCCCCATATGAGTTATGCAGAGTGGGTGTATGGGGCATTCCAGACTCGTCAGGGATTATGATTTGGAAACACTTTTTTTAGCTTGTCTGGTAGTCCGTTATTTCACGTGGAGTGCACAGTGTCAGGTATCCTTACGGAATAAAATCCTCGCTGTCCAAGTGGTGGCGCAGGACATTCTGGGTGAGGTTGGGAAGATTCAGGGTCTTGAGAAAGACAGGTGGCGGCAGGAGGCCTGGATGAGGGCATGGAGGAATATCAGGACTCTGTAGCTGCTGCCTGTTGATCTCGGGGTGTGCGGCTTTTCTTTGTATTCTTGTTTCACTCCCCTAGATTTTCAGATCAAATATATTTTTGATAAAAGGCTACATGCATGGTGACAGTGATGTTCCTTAGTCTGGCTCTCTCATAGGGATTATGTTGTGCGCAATTTGGTTTGCACCGTTTATTTTGTTCTTGTTCTTTCTGTTTTGTATAGTCCTATTCAATTATTTTGTAAATATGTTTTATTTAATTTAATATGGTTTTATTGCATATAAGTTGTTGTTTGTAAGATTTTCAATAAACAAAAGTAACACCTCATAATGGGCACAGCAGGTGTACAGACCCGTGAACTCAGCACAGGGATGGTGGGAACCCCTCATAATGGGCACAGCGGGTGTACAGACCAGGGAACTCAGCACAGGGATAGTGGGAACCCCTCAGTGCAGAGATCCACCAATCATTAAAAAAACATTCTATAAGGTGCCCAAGCTATACTAATAAACAAGACACAAGAACAATATATGGTGCAATCCCCCCAAGCAGCCAATCAGCCACCATATTTCATTGCTCTCAGTGCTGTGATTGGTCGCTAGTGGTGTCCAAACTTTGAATCTCCTGATTAATAATCCTGTCTTCCCAGAGCGGCTCGACGTTCCACATACCTGAGTGTTTATCCGGATCGCTCCGATGGACGGGATTTCAAAATAGTACCCTGTGAATGATGAGAAATCAATTAATATTGATTATATAGTTTTCAACAAGCAGTAAGCATAACCTGTATAATTAATGGGAAAATACTGTAAATAGCTGCCTCTCACCCCCCACCCTCAAAAAAAACAAAAAAACCCCCAGTATATATTAGTGTATATATATACACACACATGTGGTGACACCATCACTCAGAATTGTTCCACGTTCCTATAGAAGATATTTAGCGTCTGCAAGTGGAAATGAACGTTTCCCGCTCCATGGAGGAACGCCTTTCTGCCCAATAATCGCACTCACCCTTATTAGCGCACGCCATCCACTGCAAGGGGGTGACATCATAATTGTGCTGACCGACTGAGAAGGTGAAAACACGAACCTGTAAGAGAAAGAATCCATGACAGTATGACAGTATGGAGGTATGATGGTGACAAAATGGAGGTATGACAGTGTGACAGTATGGATGTATGACAGTATGAAGGTAAGACAGTGTGACAGTATGGAGGTATGACAGTGTGACAGTATGGAGGTATGATGGTGACAGTATGGAGGTATGACAGTGTGACAGTATGGAGGTATGACAGTAAGACAGTGTGACAGAATGGAGGTATGACGGTGTGACAGTATGGAGGTATGATGGTGACAGTATGGAGGTATGACAGTGTGACAGTATGGAGGTAAGACAGTGTGACAGTATGGAGGTATGATGGTGACAGTATGGAGGTATGACAGTGTGACAGTATGGAGGTAAGACAGTGTGACAGTATGGAGGTATGACAGTGTGACAGTATGGAGGTATGACAGTGTGACAGTATGGAGGTATGACAGTGTGACAGAATGGAGGTATGACAGTGTGACAGTATGGAGGTAAGACAGTGTGACAGTATGGAGGTAAGACAGTGTGACAGTATGGAGGTAAGACAGTGTGACAGCATGGAGGTAAGACAGTGTGACAGTATGGAGGTAAGACAGTGTGACAGTATGGAGGTATGACAGTGTGACAGTATGGAGGTATGACAGTGTGACAGTATGGAGGTATGACAGTGTGACAGAATAGAGGTATGACAGTGTGACAGAATGGAGGTATGACAGTGTGACAGTATGGAGGTATGGCAGTGTGACAGTATGGAGGTAAGACAGTGTGACAGTATGGAGGTATGACAGTGTGACAGTATGGAGGTATGTCAGTGTGACAGTATGGAGGTATGACAGTGTGACAGTATGGAGGTATGACGGTGTGACAGTATGGAGGTATGACAGTGTGACAGTATGGAGGTATGACAGTGTGACAGTATGGAGGTATGACAGTGTGACAGTATGGAGGTATGACAGTATGGAGGTATGACAGTGTGACAGAATGGAGGTATGACAGTGTGACAGTGTGGAGGTATGATGGTGACAGTGTGGAGGTAAGACAGTGTGACAGTAGGGAGGTATGACAGTGTGACAGTAGGGAGGTAAGACAGTGTGACAGTATGGAGGTATGACGGTGTGACAGTATGGAGGTATGACAGTATGGAGTTATGACAGTATGGAGGTATGATGGTGACAGTATGGAGGTATGACGGTGTGACAGTATGGAGGTATGATGGTGACAGTATAGAGGTAAGACAGTGTGACAGTATGGAGGTATGATGGTGTGACAGTATGGAGGTGTGACAGTATGGAGATATGATGGTGTGACAGTATGGAGGTGTGACAGTATGGAGGTATGATGGTGACAATATGGAGGTATGACAGTGTGACAGTATGGAGGTGTGACAGTATGGAGGTAAGACAGTGTGACAGAATGGAGGTGTGACAGTATGGAGGTAAGACAGTGTGACAGTATGGAGGTATGATGGTGTGACAGTATGGAGGTGTGACAGTATGGAGATATGATGGTGTGACAGTATGGAGGTGTGACAGTATGGAGGTATGATGGTGACAATATGGAGGTATGACAGTGTGACAGTATGGAGGTGTGACAGTATGGAGGTAAGACAGTGTGACAGAATGGAGGTGTGACAGTATGGAGGTAAGACAGTGTGACAGAACGGAGGTATGACAGTGTGACAGAATGGAGGTGTGACAGTATGGAGGTATGACAGTGTGACAGAACGGAGGTATGACAGTGTGACAGTATGGAGTTATGATGGTGACAGTATGGAGTTATGACGGTGTGACAGTATTGAGGTATGATGGTGACAGTATGGAGGTATGACAGTATGGAGGTGTGACAGTATGGAGTTATGACAGTGTGACAGAACGGAGGTATGACAGTGTGACAGTATGGAGTTATGATGGTGACAGTATGGAGTTATGACGGTGTGACAGTATTGAGGTATGATGGTGACAGTATGGAGTTATGACGGTGTGACAGTATTGAGGTATGATGGTGACAGTATGGAGGTATGACGGTGTGACAGTATGGAGGTGTGACAGTATGGAGGTAAGACAGTGTGACAGAATGGAGGTATGACAGTATGGAGTTATGACAGTATGGAGGTAAGACAGTGTGACAGAATGGAGGTATGACGGTGTGACAGTATGGAGGTATGACGGTGTGACAGTATGGAGGTATGACGGTGTGACAGTATGGAGGTGTGACAGTATGGAGGTATGATGGTGTGACAGTATGGAGGTGTGACAGTATGGAGGTATGATGGTGACAATATGGAGGTATGACAGTGTGACAGTATGGAGGTGTGACAGTATGGAGGTAAGACAGTGTGACAGAACGGAGGTATGACAGTGTGACAGAATGGAGTTATGATGGTGACAGTATGGAGTTATGACGGTGTGACAGTATTGAGGTATGATGGTGACAGTATGGAGGTATGACGGTGTGACAGTATGGAGGTGTGACAGTATGGAGGTGTGACAGTATGGAGGTAAGACAGTGTGACAGAATGGAGGTATGACAGTATGGAGGTAAGACAGTGTGACAGAATGGAGGTATGACGGTGTGACAGTATGGAGGTATGACGGTGTGACAGTATGGAGGTAAGACAGTGTGACAGAATGGAGGTATGACAGTATGGAGGTAAGACAGTGTGACAGAATGGAGGTATGACGGTGTGACAGTATGGAGGTATGACGGTGTGACAGTATGGAGGTATGACGGTGTGACAGTATGGAGGTGTGACAGTATGGAGGTGTGACAGTATGGAGGTAAGACAGTGTGACAGAATGGAGGTATGACGGTGTGACAGTATGGAGGTATGTCGGTATGACAGAATGGAGTTATGACGGTGTGACAGTATGGAGGTATGATGGTGACAGTATGGAGTTATGACGGTGTGACAGTATGGAGTTATGACGGTGTGACAGTATGGAGGTATGACGGTGTGACAGTATGGAGTTATGACGGTGTGACAGTATGGAGTTATGACGGTGTGACAGTATGGAGGTATGACGGTGTGACAGTATGGAGGTATGACGGTGTGACAGTATGGAGGTATGACGGTGTGACAGTGTGATGGTGTGACAGTATGGAGGTATGACGGTGTGACAGTGTGACGGTGTGACAGTATGGAGGTATGACGGTGTGACGGTGTGACGGTGTGACAGTATGGAGGTATGACGGTGTGACAGTGTGACGGTGTGACAGTATGGAGGTATGACAGTGTGACAGTATGGAGGTATGACGGTGTGACAGTGTGACGGTGTGACAGTATAGAGGTATGACGGTGTGACAGTGTGACAGTATGGAGGTATGACGGTGTGACAGTGTGACGGTGTGACAGTATAGAGGTATGACGGTGTGACAGTGTGACGGTGTGACAGTATGGAGGTATGACGGTGTGACAGTGTGACGGTGTGACAGTATGGAGGTATGACAGTGTGACAGTATGGAGGTATGACGGTGTGACAGTGTGACAGTATGGAGGTATGACAGTGTGACAGTATGGAGGTATGACAGTGTGACAGTATGGAGGTATGACGGTGTGACAGTATGGAGGTATGACGGTGTGACAGTATGGAGGTATGACGGTGTGACAGTATGGAGGTGTGACAGTATGGAGGTATGACGGTGTGACAGTATGGAGGTGTGACAGTATGGAGGTGTGACAGTATGGAGGTAAGACAGTGTGACAGAATGGAGGTATGACGGTGTGACAGTATGGAGGTATGTCGGTATGACAGAATGGAGTTATGACGGTGTGACAGTATGGAGGTATGATGGTGACAGTATGGAGTTATGACGGTGTGACAGTATGGAGTTATGACGGTGTGACAGTATGGAGGTATGACGGTGTGACAGTATGGAGTTATGACGGTGTGACAGTATGGAGTTATGACGGTGTGACAGTATGGAGGTATGACGGTGTGACAGTATGGAGGTATGACGGTGTGACAGTATGGAGGTATGACGGTGTGACAGTGTGATGGTGTGACAGTATGGAGGTATGACGGTGTGACAGTGTGACGGTGTGACAGTATGGAGGTATGACGGTGTGACGGTGTGACGGTGTGACAGTATGGAGGTATGACGGTGTGACAGTGTGACGGTGTGACAGTATGGAGGTATGACAGTGTGACAGTATGGAGGTATGACGGTGTGACAGTGTGACGGTGTGACAGTATAGAGGTATGACGGTGTGACAGTGTGACAGTATGGAGGTATGACGGTGTGACAGTGTGACGGTGTGACAGTATAGAGGTATGACGGTGTGACAGTGTGACGGTGTGACAGTATGGAGGTATGACGGTGTGACAGTGTGACGGTGTGACAGTATGGAGGTATGACAGTGTGACAGTATGGAGGTATGACGGTGTGACAGTGTGACAGTATGGAGGTATGACAGTGTGACAGTATGGAGGTATGACAGTGTGACAGTATGGAGGTATGACGGTGTGACAGTATGGAGGTATGACGGTGTGACAGTATGGAGGTATGACGGTGTGACAGTATGGAGGTGTGACAGTATGGAGGTATGATGGTGTGACAGTATGGAGGTGTGACAGTATGGAGGTATGATGGTGACAATATGGAGGTATGACAGTGTGACAGTATGGAGGTGTGACAGTATGGAGGTAAGACAGTGTGACAGAACGGAGGTATGACAGTGTGACAGAATGGAGTTATGATGGTGACAGTATGGAGTTATGACGGTGTGACAGTATTGAGGTATGATGGTGACAGTATGGAGGTATGACGGTGTGACAGTATGGAGGTGTGACAGTATGGAGGTGTGACAGTATGGAGGTAAGACAGTGTGACAGAATGGAGGTATGACAGTATGGAGGTAAGACAGTGTGACAGAATGGAGGTATGACGGTGTGACAGTATGGAGGTATGACGGTGTGACAGTATGGAGGTAAGACAGTGTGACAGAATGGAGGTATGACAGTATGGAGGTAAGACAGTGTGACAGAATGGAGGTATGACGGTGTGACAGTATGGAGGTATGACGGTGTGACAGTATGGAGGTATGACGGTGTGACAGTATGGAGGTGTGACAGTATGGAGGTAAGACAGTGTGACAGAATGGAGGTATGACGGTGTGACAGTATGGAGGTATGTCGGTATGACAGAATGGAGTTATGACGGTGTGACAGTATGGAGGTATGATGGTGACAGTATGGAGTTATGACGGTGTGACAGTATGGAGTTATGACGGTGTGACAGTATGGAGGTATGACGGTGTGACAGTATGGAGTTATGACGGTGTGACAGTATGGAGTTATGACGGTGTGACAGTATGGAGGTATGACGGTGTGACAGTATGGAGGTATGACGGTGTGACAGTATGGAGGTATGACGGTGTGACAGTGTGATGGTGTGACAGTATGGAGGTATGACGGTGTGACAGTGTGACGGTGTGACAGTATGGAGGTATGACGGTGTGACGGTGTGACGGTGTGACAGTATGGAGGTATGACGGTGTGACAGTGTGACGGTGTGACAGTATGGAGGTATGACAGTGTGACAGTATGGAGGTATGACGGTGTGACAGTGTGACGGTGTGACAGTATAGAGGTATGACGGTGTGACAGTGTGACAGTGTGACAGTATGGAGGTATGACGGTGTGACAGTGTGACGGTGTGACAGTATAGAGGTATGACGGTGTGACAGTGTGACGGTGTGACAGTATGGAGGTATGACGGTGTGACAGTGTGACGGTGTGACAGTATGGAGGTATGACAGTGTGACAGTATGGAGGTATGACGGTGTGACAGTGTGACAGTATGGAGGTATGACAGTGTGACAGTATGGAGGTATGACAGTGTGACAGTATGGAGGTATGACGGTGTGACAGTATGGAGGTATGACGGTGTGACGGTGTGACAGTATGGAGGTATGACGGTGTGACAGTGTGACGGTGTGACAGTATGGAGGTATGACGGTGTGACAGTATGGAGGTATGACAGTGTGACAGTATGGAGGTATGACAGTGTGACAGTATGGAGGTATGACAGTGTGACAGTGTGACGGTGTGACAGTATGGAGGTATGACAGTGTGACAGTATGGAGGTATGACGGTGTGACAGTGTGACGGTGTGACAGTATGGAGGTATGACAGTGTGACAGTATGGAGGTATGACGGTGTGACAGTGTGACGGTGTGACAGTATGGAGGTATGACGGTGTGACAGTGTGACGGTGTGACAGTATGGAGGTATGACGGTGTGACAGTGTGACGGTGTGACAGTATGGAGGTATGACGGTGTGACAGTGTGACGGTGTGACAGTATGGAGGTATGACGGTGTGACAGTGTGACGGTGTGACAGTATGGAGGTATGACGGTGTGACAGTGTGACGGTGTGACAGTATGGAGGTATGACGGTGTGACAGTGTGACGGTGTGACAGTATGGAGGTATGACGGTGTGACAGTGTGACGGTATGACGGTGTGACAGTGTGACGGTGTGACAGTATGGAGGTATGACGGTGTGACAGTGTGACGGTGTGACAGTATGGAGGTATGACGGTGTGAAGCTTCAGAATGGCAAAGATGTTTTTAGTACAAATTATGTGAGCAGACTGCAGTTCCTCTTTGAAGAGTTGGATTGGACTGCAACTTCGTCAACTAAACTGGGAGTTTCCCTTTAAAGTAGTCTGGACGCTTTAGAAAATCCAGCAGAAGGAGTGAGACTTCTGCTGCAGCAAGCAGGATAAAACTTCTAAGACGATACAAAGCAAAGCGCAGGAAGTTGAACCCGGCCGTAGCTGACATTTTGGTTTTGGGTGGATCGGTTATTGACATTTGTTAAGTGACCCCCCCCCTCCCCCGTACTGGCAGAGGCCGCCTCCAGCCGTACAGGAAGTAAGCTGTGCGTAGGAGAATCCCCCCCCCCCCCCCGGGGTCAGAACCTTTAATTATTTTCAGCTCTGATAAGCTCCGGTGACATTTACATATATATATGGAAATGTAAATCAGCCTTTTGTAGGAGCCCAGCGGTAATTCCAGCAGAAATTTCGCCTGTCCGTGGCTTTAAGACGGAGGGTAATATATCAGAGGCGCGCGCGGCGTCTCCGTTGTCACCCTGGCGGTCATTATAATTATATCAGTGATGTTTTATCTGTCCTGTCATGTCCTGTAATTGTCCCGGACCATCAGGCTGCATGTTAAGTGACTGTCCTCCATATTACTTCCTGGCGGGCTGCCCATCAATCCACGTGCGCACTAATGCGCTGTCCCAGGTACAGCTTTATTGAAAGCCGTTATCTGGACGCCGAGCGACATTTCAGACCCCCAGAGCCAAACGGAAATGACTTCCCGAGCTAATCTCGGCCCGGAGACCATCGGGGCCGCCGGAGAACTCAATTAAAAGCCAAACTTAATCTGGAAACCGGAGGAAAGTCACATCAAAACCGTCTGATTAATTAAAGGCGGAATTAAAAGTTTGTTCTCAGTGAAAGTTGGAGATTTTCATTCGGGTGACACTCATAGCCATCAGACCTGTGTACATGGAGTTCCGTCTGGATGGGGGGGCATATCATGGGGGAAGGGGGTCAGCTGGAGCAAAAGGGGAGACACTGTGTGAGAAGCATGGGGGGGGGGTCATAGAGGAAGGGTGTCATTAGGTGGGAAGGACAAACATTGCAGGGGAAGGAGGGCATCACGAGGGAGAGGGGCATCATAAAGGGGAAGTGGGAGCATGGTGGAGGGCCATCATGGAAGGAAATGGGGACATCATGAAGGGAAATGGGGCATTGTAGGGGGAAAATGGGCATCATAGAAGGGGGGGGCATTGTGGGGAAAGGAAGACACCATGGTTGAAGGAGGGACTCATAGGGGCAGGGGGGGGAATTGTGGTGGAGGGAGACATGGTGGGAGAAGGGGACATCATTGGAAAGAGAGGACATCATGGAAAGAAGGGGGAGCACCATGGAGGAGGAGGACATTGTGGGGGAAATGGGGACATCATGAAAAGAAAAGGGGGGCATTTTGAGGGAAATGGGGGGATCATGGAAGGAAGAGGGGGGGACACTGTGGGTAAACGTGGACATTGTGGGGAACAGGGACACCATGGAGAAAGGTGAGCTTCATAGGGGAAGGGAGGCATTGTGGTGGAGGGAGACATGGTGGGAGAAGGGGGCATCATTGGGAAGAGAGGACATCATGTGGAAGGAACGGAGAGCACCATGGAGGAAGAGGACATTGTGGGGGAAATGGGGACATCATGAAAAGAAAAGGGGGGGCATTTTCAGGGAAAAAGGGGGATCATGGAAGGAAGGAGGGGGACACTGTGGGTAAAAGTGGACATTGTGGGGGAAGAAGCACACCATGGAGGAAGGTGAGCTTCATAGGGGGAAGGGAGGCATTGTGGTGGAGGGAGACATGGTGGGAGAAGGGGGCAGCACTGGGAAGAGAGGAAATCATGGAAGGTAGGGGGGAGAACCATGGAGGAAGTGGGCATTATGGGGGAAATGGGGACATCATGGAGGGGGGGTGTTAGGGAAAGGGGGGTGTTCTAAGATAAAAGGGACGCTATGGAGAAAGGAGGTCATCATGAGGTAAGGGTGGCATCACGGGGGAAGGAGAGATGATGGGAGAGGGGGGCATCATTGGGAAGGGAGGACATCAAAAGAAAGAGGAAGTGGTCACTGTGGAGGAAATTGGGACATCATGGAAGGAAAGGGGCAGCATTTTGGGGGCGGCCATTGTGAGAGAAGAACACCATGGAAGAAGGAGGCATCATGGGGGAAAGGAGGCATAATGGGAGAGGGGGGCATTGTGGTGGAAGGAGGACATCATAGAAGGAAGTGGGAGCAATGGTGGCTCGGGAGGGAGGCACTATGAGGGAAGAGGGGTATTGTGGAGGAAATGGGGACATCATGGAAGGAAGGAGAGAGCATTGTGGTGGAAAAGGGGACTTTTGGGGTAAATAGGGGTGTCAAACTCAATTTCATCGTGAGCCGCATCAGCATTATGATTCCCCTAAAAGGGCCGGTTGTATCTGTAAGATTAGATGTCCAGCGCATCCCCTCCCCTTACATTAGATGTCAAGAGCCCCCCCACCATCAGAAGTTGAGTCCCCTACTCTCCCTTACATCACAATGCACCCCCCCTTTCTTTATGCTGCTGCTGGGAAGAAGCTGGATACATTGCTTGAAAGCAAAAAGTAGAGGTCTGGAGCTCTCCTTCAGCTGCAGGAGAGGTGCAAGGGCCACATGACATTGCCTCGAGGGCCGAATCCGGCCCGCGGGCCTTGTGTTTGACACCTGCGCCATAGAGGAAGGAGGCATCATGAGGGAAAGAAGGCATTGTGGGGCATCCTGGAAAGAAGGGGAAGCATCGGGAGAAAAGAGGAAGGGCATTGCAGTTAAGAAGGGGCACTGTAGGTGAAAAGAGGGCATTTTGGGTAAAGGAGGGTATTTTGTGGGAAGGATGGGATCATGGGGGAGGAGGGGACACCCACAGCGCAAATTTTAGTTCTTTTAAAGCAAAAAAAGTCTGTAGTGAGGAAGCCCCAGAGAGCTCTGCGATTGAAAACACTAGTGCCCTAGGCTAGCTATCATTCCAATCCTCTGGCTTCAGCCAGGAAACTAGCATTTTTCAGGGAGAAGTCTGCAAATGCAGCCCCATTATTTTCTTTAAACATTTCTTTAACATTTATTAAAGAATACACAGGAGGGGAACTTCTCACAATCCCTTTCAACTCTCTTCTATAGTAAAGAGGAGGGACAGTTTGTCTTTTTGTTGCAAGGTCTATCTGTCGGCGGTGAGATCTGTCTGTCGGTGGTGGGGACTGTCTGTCGGTGGTGGGGACTGTCTGTCGGTGGTGGGGACTGTCTGTCGGTGGTGGGGACTGTCTGTCGGTGGTGGGGACTGTCTGTCGGTGGTGGGGACTGTCTGGCGACGGTGGGGACTGTCTGGCGACGGTGGGGACTGTCTGGCGACGGTGGGGACTGTTAGTTGCTAGGTCTGTCTGGCAGCGGTGGGGACTGTCTGGCGGCGGTGGGGACTATTAGTTGCAAGGTCTGTCTGGCAGCGGTGGGGACTGTCTGGCGGCGGTGGGGACTATTAGTTGCAAGGTCTGTCTGGCAGCGGTGGGGACTGTCTGGCGGCGGTGGGGACTATTAGTTGCAAGGTCTGTCTGGCAGCGGTGGGGACTGTCTGGAGGCGGTGGGGACTGTCTGGAGGCGGTGGGGACTGTCTGGAGGCGGTGGGGACTGTTAGTTGCAAGGTCTGTCTGGCGGCGGTGGGGACTGTTTGGCGGCGGTGGGGACTGTTTGGCGGCGGTGGGGACTGTCTGGCGGCGGTGGGGACTGTCTGGCGGCGGTGGGGACTGTCTGGCGGCGGTGGGGACTGTCTGGCGGCGGTGGGGACTGTCTGGCGGCGGTGGGGACTGTCTGGCGGCGGTGGGGACTGTTAGTTGCTAGGTCTGTCTGGCAGCAGTGGGGACTGTCTGGCGGCGGTGGGGACTGTTAGTTGCAAGGTCTGTCTGGCGGCGGTGGGGACTGTCTGGCGGCGGTGGGGACTGTCTGGCGGCGGTGGGGACTGTCTGGCGGCGGTGGGGACTGTCTGGCGGCGGTGGGGACTGTCTGGCGGCGGTGGGGACTGTTAGTTGCAAGGTCTGTCTGGCAGCGGTGGGCGGTGGGGACTGTCTGGCGGCGGTGGGGACTGTCTGGCGGCGGTGGGGACTATTAGTTGCAAGGTCTGTCTGGCAGCGGTGGGGACTGTCTGGCGGCGGTGGGGACTGTCTGGCGGCGGTGGGGACTGTCTGGCGGCAGTTCTAAATTTCTTCTACTTAGACATGAAGAGGGAACGAGGTGATAGAGCAGTTCCCCTCCTGTGGATCATGGTACTAGTCTGGTCATCTCCATCTCGTATAAGGAGATGGTGGTCCAGGAGGAAGTCCTGCACATGGTGAGTTGCCCTGACATCAGCATAAATAAGGGGGCCACTCAGCACAGGGCACCAGAAAGCCCGAGTATGGACATGGTGGTCTGTATTCCCAGGTGAACTTACGGTTTTGTTGGGCCAGTTGTATTTCTCAAAGACATCCTGTACTCTGTCTTCTCCGCCATCCGTGAACATCATGATCATCTTGTTGCAGTTGGCTCGGGTGACATTATTCTGCAACAGGAAGCGGAAATAAGCCAAAAATGTATACGGTATATCTTCACATGGAGACAATAGTACTTGGTGACAACAAAGCTTGCAGAAAAGGAAACATTGTAACAGGTTTGTTATCCATTTTAAAGGTTAGATCTAGTGTTGGATATCCTCTGCCAGAGCTCTCTTGATCGGCACTGCAGCCAATCAGGAGAATGCTCTTCTGATTAGCAACACCTTAAATTGCTGAGCTGCGTGTAGCTGGGCCTTAAATGAGCCCCATTGCTGTTGTACCCTACTTGCCTCTTGTACTCCCCATGTCCTCTGAACCTGTCTCCAGCTTCTGAATACTAGTGTGCCTGCGGCTTCAGTGCCCCTATGCGCTCCCATGACTCCAACTGTGCCCTCTTGTACCCTCTTGACTCCAACTGTGCCCTCTTGTACCCTCTTGACTCCAAGTGTGCCCCTGGGACTCCAAGCGTGCCCCTGTGCACCTCTGGGACTTCAAGCGTGCCCCTGTGCACCTCTGGGACTTCAAGCGTGCCCCTGTGCACCTCTGGGACTTCAAGCGTGCCCCTGTGCACCTCTGGGACTCCAAATGGGCCCCTGTGACACTAAGTGTGCACCCTGCACAACTCTGTGACACCAAGTGTGCCCCTGTGCACCTCTGTGACTCCAAGTGTGCCCCTGTGCACCTCTGTGACTCCAAGTGTGCCCCTGTGCACCTCTGTGACTCCAAATGGGCCCCTGTGACACTAAGTGTGCACCCTGCACAACTCTGTGACTCCAAGTGTGCCCCTGTGCACCTCTGGGACTCCAAGTGTGCCCCTGTGCACCTCTGGGACTCCAAGTGTGCCCCTGTGCACCTCTGGGACTCCAAGTGTGCCCCTGTGCACCTCTGGGACTCCAAGTGTGCCCCTGTGCACCTCTGGGACTCCAAGTGTGCCCCTGTGCACCTCTGGGACTCCAAATGGGCCCCTGTGACACTAAGTGTGCACCCTGCACAACTCTGTGACACCAAGTGTGCCCCTGTGCACCTCTGTGACTCCAAGTATGCCCCTGAGCACCTCTGTGACTCCAAGTATGCCCCTGAGCACCTCTGTGACTCCAAGTGTGCCCCTGTGCACCTCTGTGACTCCAAGTGTGCCCCTGTGCACCTCTGTGACTCCAAGTGTGCCCCTGTGCACCTCTGTGACTCCAAGTGTGCCCCTGTGCACCTCTGTGACTCCAAGTGTGCCCCTGTGCACCTCTGTGACTCCAAGTGTGCCCCTGTGCACCTCTGTGACTCCAAGTGTGCCCCTGTGCACCTCTGTGACTCCAAATGGGCCCCTGTGACACTAAGTGTGCACCCTGCACAACTCTGTGACACCAAGTGTGCCCCTGTGCACCTCTGTGACTCCAAGTGTGCCCCTGTGCACCTCTGTGACTCCAAGTGGGCCCCTGTGCACCTCTGTGACTCCAAGTGGGCCCATGTCATCTAAGGTGTCTGTGTGCACTCCCCCCCTGTGACTCCAAATCTGCCCCTGTGCACCACCATGTCTCCAAATGCGCCTCAGTGCACTCCATGTGATCCCATGCATCCTCATGGCTTTAATTTAAGTATGTTATGTGTGATCTAGTGTGCCCCTGGGTGCTCCCAAGATTCCAAGTGTGCCCCAGTAGGCCTGTGTCAACTAGAGCACCCCTGTGCATCCCAAGTCATTGAGTGCACCCCTGTAACTCCAAGTGTGCCCCTTATCTTAACCCTGTGTTTTTTGTGTGCTTCTGCACTTCCTGTGTCCCCAAGTGCACCCCTGTGCCTCCAGTGCGCCTCTATGACACCTGTGTCTCCAGTGCGCCTCTATGACACCTGTGTCTCCATGCAGCCTCTGATACCCCTCTTGCATTATCTGAACACTCCTAATCCTGTTGAATACGCACATCTGTCCTTGACAGTTATGCGCTGCAGCTGTCTGACCCGCTACGCTCCACCGCCAGCGCCCTCTGCTGCCTCTCTACCCTCAGTTACGCTCCTGCAAGCCCTTCTATTCTCCATCTCTCAGTGGATACGAATCACCGTCTGTGACAAATGCCCTTTGCTTGTAACATATAAGTCGAAAGAAAAGGAGGATTTGGAAAAACTTGGCGGATGCAGAGAAAACAGGATTCTGATTCCCTGCAGAGGCTGGTCACATGACCAATGCCAAGACAGAAGACTCGTATAGCAGTCTGCCCCCCACCACCACAAAGCTTTACCAAACAAATGGAATGGAGGGGTTGAGGAATCTCATTAGACAACCAGCGCTGGTGGAATCGTATTTTACACAAAACGGGCAACTGGGGCGAGAACCTGAGGCACCCGAGGATCCAAACCAGGACTCACATTCTGCAGCTGGCTGAAGGCGTACTCGAACCCGGCCTTGTAGTCGGTGGTTCCTCTGGCCACCATATCTTGGACGGCATCTTTGATGACCTTCTTATTCCGGACGTTGGCCTGGACCAGCTGCTTGAAGCAGGACACGGGCTCGGCCTTCTCGTGAAACTGGGGAGGGAAGGAAATCAGTGGATTGCTGGAGATTTTTAAGATGGAATCATCTCTGTGCTGGGAAGGGGCACATCTACTTCTTTATATAATACTCTAAAAAAAGAAGACTAGATCGGGAAATTCCTCCTATGTCAGCCGAATCTGTCCCCTCTCATAAAGTGTCACAGAAGAAAGCCACATGAGGACAGAGCCCGAGGGAGGGAGCTGGTGTCACTGGAAGAGCGGGGGAGGAGTGGAGAGATGGGGCGACTGGAAGAGTTGGGAAGGGGAGAGAAAAGAATGACTGGAAGAGTGAGGGGTGAGAGGGATGGGGTCATTGGAAGAATGAGGGGGGGGGTGGGAAAAAATGGGGTGTCAGGAAGAATGGGATGGAAGTAGGGAGAGATGGGGTGACTGGAAGAGCAGGGAAGGTGGGGAGAGATCTGGTCAATGGGGGACAGTGTCACTGGGACTATAGAGGGGACAGAGGAGGAGGGGACAGTGTCACTGGGACTGGAGAGGGGACAGAGGAGGAGGGGACAGTGTCACTGGGACTATAGAGGGGACAGAGGAGGAGGGGACAGTGTCACTGGGACTGGAGAGGGGACAGAGGAGGAGGGGACAGTGTCACTGGGACTGGAGAGGGGACAGAGGAGGAGGGGACAGTGTCACTGGGACTATAGAGGGGACAGAGGAGGAGGGGACAGTGTCACTGGGACTGGAGAGGGGACAGAGGAGGAGGGGACAGTGTCACTGGGACTGGAGAGGGGACAGAGGAGGAGGGGACAGTGTCACTGGGACTGGAGAGGGGACAGAGGAGGAGGGGACAGTGTCACTGGGACTACGAAGGGGACAGGGGAGGAAGGGACAGTGTCACTGGGACTACAGAGGGGACAGAGAAGGAGGGGACAGTGTCACTGGGACTACAGAGGGGACAGAGAAGGAGGGGACAGTGTCACAAGGACCATAGAGGGGACAGAGGAGGATGGGACAGTGTCACAAGGACCATAGAGGGGACAGAGGAGGATGGGACAGTGTCACTGGGACTATAGAGGGGACAGAGGAGGAGGGGACAGTGTCACTGGGACTATAGAGGGGACAGAGGAGGAGGGAACAGTGTCACTGGGACCATAGAGGGGACAGAGGAGGAGGGGACAGTGTCACTGGGACTATAGATGGGACAGTGTCACTGGGACTGTAGAGTGGACAGAGGAGGGGGGGACAGTGTCACAAGGACCATAGAGGGGACAGATGAGGATGGGACAGTGTCACTGGGACTATAGAGGGGACAGAGAAGGAGGGGACAGTGTCACTGGGACTACAGAGGGGACAGAGGAGGAGGGGACAGTGTCACAAGGACCATAGAGGGGACAGAGGAGGATGGGACAGTGTCACTGGGACTATAGAGGGGACAGAGGAGGAGGGGACAGTGTCACTGGGACCATAGAGGGGACAGAGGAGGAGGGGACAGTGTCACTGGGACTATAGATGGGACAGTGTCACTGGGACTATAGAGTGGACAGAGGAGGAGGGGACAGTGTCACAAGGACCATAGAGGGGACAGATGAGGATGGGACAGTGTCACTGGGACTATAGAGGGGACAGAGAAGGAGGGGGCAGTGTCACTGGGACTACAGAGGGGACAGAGGAGGAGGGGACAGTGTCACTGGGACTATAGAGGGGACAGAGGAGGATGGGACAGTGTCACTGGGACCATAGAGGGGACAGAGGAGGAGGGGACAGTGTCACTGGGACTATAGATGGGACAGTGTCACTGGGACCATAGAGGGGACAGAGGAGGAGGGGACAGTGTCACAAGGACCATAGAGGGGACAGAGGAGGATGGGACAGTGTCACTGGGACTATAGAGGGGACAGAGGAGGAGGGGACAGTGTCACTGGGACTACGAAGGGGACAGAGGAGGAGGGGACAGTGTCACTGGGACTACGAAGGGGACAGAGGAGGAGGGGACAGTGTCACTGGGACTATAGAGGGGACAGAGGAGGAGGGGACAGTGTCACTGGGACTATAGAGGGGACAGAGGAGGAGGGGACAGTGTCACTGGGACTATAGAGGGGACAGAGGAGGAGGGGACAGTGTCACTGGGACTATAGAGGGGACAGTGTCACTGGGATTATAGAGGGGACAGAGGAGGAGGGGACAGTGTCACTGGGACCATAGAGGGGACAGTGTCACTGGGACCATGGAGGGGACAGTGTCACAAGGACCATAGAGGGGACAGAGGAGGAGGAGACAGTGTCACTGGGACTACAAAGGGGACAGAGGAGGAGGGGACAGTGTCACTGGGACTATAGATGGGACAGTGTCACTGGGACTATAGAGTGGACAGAGGAGGAGGGGACAGTGTCACAAGGACCATAGAAGGGACAGATGAGGATGGGACAGTGTCACTGGGACTATAAAGGGCAGATACAGAAGGACAGACTAAATAAGCAGATATTTTTTTAAGCCAATCACAATCTCAGCAAGCAGCATTTTATAGTCCATGTCACTTACAGAGGCGACGGTGACGTAGTCGTCATCGGACAGCGTGTCCAGCATCTCCATCACAGACGTCTTCATGAGTTTCAGCGTCATTCCACTCACACTGCCGCTCCTGCCAAACCACAGATAGATCTTATGTATCACCCCCCTGTGTGTATATACTGTATACTCCTATATACTCCTATATACTGTATACTCCTATATACTCCTATATACTGTATATATATATATATATATATATATATATATATATATATATATATATATATAGAGAGAGAGAGAAATGTCTGCAGAGAACAAACAAATTACAATCCATAAACCGCTGTGACTTGTCCCTGTTATGTGTCGCTCGCCGTGCGCCGCGCCGCTGTTGTGACAAAGCTGTCCGGCGACAATCGGAAAAGTCTGACAGATCAATTGATTTCGCACTGAAGGCTTTTTCAGGAAGCAGAGGCGACACGGCTGAATGTCAGCTCCGGGGGCGGAGAGCGCAAACAACGGTGAGTTGAGAGGATTGGGTGGAGGAAGGGGGGGGGGGGGTCATGCTGACCGGGCAGCATTTATATCTGTCATGTCAGACAGCCCTGAACACCAAAACCCCCCCTCCCCCCCCCCCCCCCCACCGCCGGTGCAAACCACTGCGAGCCGATGACGGATCCTTCCTTCACGGCTGATCAATAGAACACGCGCGCCAATGATAGCTGTCATTACAGGACGGGACGATCGTCCTTAATATTCATTTAGGAATCGTTCCATTTGTCCTACAGCACTAAAAATATAAAAAAAACGGGCGACGGTGCTCGGCGTCTGTAACAACCAATCAGGAATCTTCTGCTCTGGCTAATGAGAATTGTTTGGTTGATCTGGTTTGTTACATTTTAAACATTGTTTGCCGTATTAAAAATGTATCCAAAACCTGGAAGAAAAAAGGATCAGATGTGGCGGCTTTTTCACTGCCCCCCCCCCCAATCGTTCCCCCCTTTCATGGTACAGGCAGCCAGGCGGGGGAAGGGGGGGGGTGTACACATGCCGTGGCACAAATGACACCCCCTGTTACACTCAATGAGAGGTACATTCAAGTGAATAGGGGCGCACTACGACCATATGCGCCACTTACAGATTAGACATGGGCAAAAGGGGGCGCTATAATCACCCCTGAAAATCATTCCACCGCAGATCAGAGTTGCGAAGTGTCAGCCGCATGACTAAACGTTGTTTTTTTTTAATTATTTGATTATACCCGGGGATCCTCACAGTACACACTTCCTGTCCTGCCTGTTGATCCTGCCAGAAATCTTGTGAGCTGGTGACTTCCTGTGCTCCCTGCCAGGGCCGGGATAAGGGGTGGGCAGGAGGAGGGGGGGGCTGCCCTGGGCACTGTGGTATCATGAGAGGTGGGGGGGAGGGGGGTTCTGCAAGGAGTTGGAGGGGGGGGGTCATTTGTGTTGGAAGGAGGAATTTAGGGGGTGGAAGGGGGCATGAATTTTTATGGGGGGGGGGGATTTGTGCTAGTTGGGATGATTGGGGGGTAGTTGTGCTAGGAGGGGAAATTTGGGGAGGAGGGATTTGGAGTGGGGGGGGGGATGTGTACTGGGAGGATGAAAATTACTGGGAGGATGAAAATTTTAGGTGCAGATGATTTGTGCTAGGAACAGTGATTTTTTGGGGGGTTCGATTTGTGTGGGGGGATTTGCGGACAGAGGATTTGAGCTGGGAAGGGGGATGGGAGGGGCAAATATTTGAGCTTGGAGGGGGGATGGGAGGGGCAAAGATTTGAGCTGGGAGGGGGGATTTCAGCAGGGGGTGGAATACTTAGGGGGTAAGCATGCAGATTAGTGCTCATTTTTATTATTTTATTTTTTGGGTGGGGGTTGCTATCATATAATGGATAATTGGTTATACATCTTGGGGGTGGGGATGATTGGGGGGCAGGTGTGCTAGGAGGGGAAATTTGGGGACGGGATTTGTGCTGGGAGGGGGGGGACTTCAGCAGGGGGTGGAATTGTCCTGGGAGGAGGGGGTATTTACACTTAGGTGGTAAGCATGCAGATTAGTGCTAATTTTTATTTTGGGGGAGGGGGTTGCTAACATACAATTGTCATACATCTTGGGGGTGGGGATGATTGGGGGGCAGGTGTGCTAGGAAGGGGGTTTGGGGGAATTTGGCGTAGGGAGGGGGGAGAAGATGTGTACTGGGAGAGGGAATTTGAGGGGCAGATGATTTGTGCTAGGAGAAGTCATTTTCTTGGGGGTGAGTGAGGGGGGGGGGGGAATGCGGGGAGAGAGGATTTGAGCTGGGAGGGGGGATTTCAGCAGGGGTTGGATTTGTCCTGGGGGAGGGGGGTATTTACACTTAGGGGGTAAGCATGTAGATTAGTGTCCTTTTTTTGGGTGGGGGGGGTTGCTATCATATAATGGATAATTGGTTATACATCTTGGGGGTGGGGAGGATTGGGGGGCAGGTGTGCTAGGAGGGGAAATTTGGGGACGGGATTTGTGCTGGGAGGGGGGGGGACTTCAGCAGGGGGTGGAATACTTAGGGGGTAAGCATGCAGATTAGTGCTAATTGTTATTTTGGGGGAGGGGGTTGCTAACATACAATTGTCATACATCTTGGGGGTGGGGATGATTGGGGGGCAGGTGTGCTAGGAAGGGGGTTTGGGGAATTTGTGCTGGGAGAGGGGATTTGGCGTAGGGAGGGGGGAGAAGATGTGTACTGGGAGAGGGAATTTGAGGGGCAGAATGATTTGTGCTAGGAGAAGTCATTTTCTTGGGGTAAGTGAGGGGGGGGGGGGGAATGCGAGGAGAGAGGATTTGAGCTGGGAGGGGGGATTTCAGCAGGGGTTGGATGTGTCCTGGGGGAGGGGGGATTTACACTTAGGGGTTAAGCATGCAGATTAGTGTCCTTTTTTTTGGGGGGGGGGGTTGCTCTCCCTCTGAGGGCTACAACAACCCCTCCCACATATAACAAAAGAAATTAAAAGGGAGGGGGGGTTCTGTAGTCCTCTAGTAAGGTGACAACACTCACTATACTGGGTATATAGAATAGCAGTGTGGTCACCCTAGGACAGGACTACAGGAAACCTCACTTCTCTTGGGTGGGGGGGGGGGTAGAGAGGATGTTCTGTAGCCCACACAGCTAAATCAAGGAACAACATAACAGATAAAAGAGGCAGAGAGCACAGGAAGTCGTCAGCTCCATTACATGGGAGGTGTTCTGTAGTCATCAGAGCCGGATCGGGAACAATGTAACAGATAAAAGAGGCAGAGAGCACAGGAAGTTATCAGCTCGCCGGATTTCTGGCAGGATCTTTTTTTTTTACACTTGAACATATATATGAAATATTTCAGTGGATCAACAACAGACCAAACGGAAGCGAATCCATGTTCACTGTTCGGGTTACATACACTTTAACCCCTTCCTGGCCATAGTCCTATATGTAGCAGTACTAACCTAGGCCTTACTCAGTGCTGCCCCCTATATGTGGTGCGGTTTTGTTTTGGGAGCACACTTAAGTGTGCTCCCCCCAAGCACCGTGACCGCGCTGTCAGTGATACTATGACCAAATTAGGAGTCGGCAGGAAAGACTCCTGATCACATGATCGCTGTGACAGCCAATCACAGCGGTCACACAATTGGGACTCCCATGAAACGCCGCCAGCATTCGGATTTCCTTAAAGGGGCTGTGTAAAGCTTCCTGTTTTTTTCACCTTAAATGCATCCTATGCAGAGGCGGCTCTAGGCTTTGCGAGGCCTTAAGCAAAACTTAGACACAGGGAGGGGCCCCACTCGTGCCCATAATGGGTAAAAAAAAAAAAAAAATTCAAGCAAATAAAAATGGCTGCAGAAAGTTGCACGGATTTAGCACACAGTGATTGAGCAGAGGCAAATTAGGCGGCCGCGAGGCCCCTGTGAGTGCAAGGCCTTAGGCGACCGCCTCATTTGCCTAATTAAAGAGCCGCAAAACGCTAACGCAAAACGCTATGTGAAGGTGCTCTGGTCAGATGAGATCTAATTAAACTTTTTGGCCTATAAGCAAAACGCTATGTGTGGCGGAAAACTAACACTGCACATCACCCTGAACACACCATCCCCACCGTGAAACATGGTGGTGGCAGCATCATGTGGTAGGGATGCTTTTCCTCAGCAGGGACAGGGAAGCTGGTCAGAGTTGATGGGAAGATGGATGGAGACAAATACAGGACAATCTTAGAAGAAAACCTGTTAGAGTCTGCAAAAGACTTGAGACTGGGGGGGGGGAGGTTCACCTTCCAGCAGGACAACGACCCGAAAGCACAGCCAGAGCTACAATGAATGGTTTAGATCAAAGCATATTCATGATCCTATGCATTAAGGTGAAAAAACACCTTGCACTGTCCGGCCCCCCCCCCAGCCCCCCCCACCCCGTTTTACTTACCTTAGCCCTGAATTTGACTGTGCGCGATCCCGCGTCGGTTTCTTCACCTCTTCTCGGCTCTTGATTGGATAGATTGATAGCAGCGCAGTCATTGGCTCCCGCTGCTGTCAATCAAATCCAATGACGCGGGCGCCGGGGCCAAGTCATACATTTGGCGGCTATGGACGCCGTTTGTATGACACGAGAGCGCTGCCGCAAGGTAACCCCCTCGGGAGAGAGCTTCCCAGAGGGGGTTATCTAATGTGGGGATGGGGCCGCGAGAGCCGCCGGGGGACCCAGAAGAGGAGGATCGGGGCCACTCTGTGCAAAACTAACTGCAGAGTGGAGGTAAGTATGACATGTTTGTTATTTAAAAAAAAAAACCTGAACCTTTATTAGTGTCACTTTAAGGGCCACTGGGAGGGGATCCAGGGAGCATTGATACTCACACATCCACTATAATGACCATGTCCTTGGGGAGGAAGCGCCTTGGATGTACCTGGAAATCACAAATAATACATTGTAACTGATGGAGAATACTGACATCAACATTTTACAGGTCACACACTATTATTATTAAACATGTATATAGCTCTGACATATACCGCAGTGCTGTACAGAGAACACTGAGCCAATCACATCAGTCTCTGTACCAGAGGAGCTTACACTCTAATGTCCCCCCTCCCCCCACAGTCACATCTGTCTCTGTACCAGAGGAGCTTACACTCTAATGTCCCCCCTCCCCCCACAGTCACATCTGTCTCTGTACCAGAGGAGCTTACACTCTAATGTCCCCTCCCCCACAGTCACACACTATTATTATTATTATTATACATTTATATACAGTGCCTTGAAAAATATTCATACCCCTTGAAATTTTCCACATGTTGTCATGTTACAACCAAAAAAGTTTAAATGTATTTTATTGGGATTTTATGTGATGGACCAACACAAAGTGTCACATAATTGTAAAGTGGAAGGAAAACGATAAATGGTTTTCCAAATTGTTTACAACTAAATATGTGAAAAGTGAGGGGGGGATTTGTATTCAGCCCCCTTTACTCGGATACCCCCAACTAAAAATTAGTAGAACCAATTGCCTTCAGAAGTCACCTAATTAGTAAATAGAATCCACCTGTGTGTCATTTAATCTCAGTATAAATACAGCTGTTCTGTGAAGCCCTCAGAGGTTTGTTGGAGAACCTTAGTGAACGAACAGCATCATGAAGGCCAAGGAACACACCAGACAGGTCAGGGATAAAGTTGTGGAGAAGTATAAAGCAGGGTTAGGTTATATAATAAAATCTCCCAAGCTTTGAAGATCTCACGGAGCTCTGTTCAATCCATCATCGGAAAATGGAAAGAGTATGGCACAACTGCAAACCTACCAAGACATGGCGGTCCACCTAAACTGACCGGGCCGGGCAAGGAGAGCATTCATCAGAGAAGCAGCCAAGCGGCCCATGGTAACTCTGGAGGAGCTGCAGAGATCCACAGCTCGGGGGGGAGAATCTGTCCACAGGACAACTATTAGTCGTGCTTCTCCACAAATCTGCCCTTTATGGAAGAGTGACAAGAAGAAAGACATTGGTGAAAGAAAGTCATAAGAAGTCCTGTTTGTAGTTTGTGAGAAGCCATGTGGGGGACACAGCAAACATGTGGGGGACACAGCAAACATGTGGGGGACACAGCAAACATGTGGGGGACACAGCAAACATGTGGAAGAAGGTGCTCCGGTCAGATGAGACCAAAATTGAACTTTTTGGCCTAAAAGCAAAATGCTATGTGTGGAGGAAAACTAACACTGCACATCACCCTGAACACACCATCCCCACTGTGAAACATGGTGGTGGCAGCTTCATGTGGTGGGGATGCTTTTCTTCAGGGACAGGGAAACTGGTCAGAGTTGATGGGAAGATGGATGGAGACAAATACAGGACAATCTTAGAAGAAAACCTGTTAGATTCTGCTAAAGACTTGAGACCGGGGGGGAGGTTCACCTTCCAGCAGGACAACGACCCTAAAGTACAGCCAGAGCTACAATGGAATGGTTTACATCAAAGCATATTCATGTGTTAGAATGGCCCAGTCACAGTCCAGACCTAAATCCCATTGAGAATCTGTGGCAAGACTTGAAAATTGCTGATCACAGACGCTCTCCATCCAATCTGACAGAGCTTGAGATATTTTACAAAGAAGATATGGGCAGAAATGTCCCTCTCTAGATGTGCAAAGCTGGTAGAGACACCCCCAAAAAGACTTGCAGCTGTAATTGTAGAGAAAGGGGGTTCTACAAAGTATGGACTCCGGGGGGCGCCATACAAATGCCCCCCCCCACTTTTCACATATTTATTTGTATCATTTCTCATTTTCCTTCCACTTCACAATTATGTGTCACTTTGTGTTGGTCCATCACATAAAATCCCAATAAAATACATTTACGTTTTTGGTTGTAACATGACAAGATGTGGGAAATTTCAAGGGTATGAATACTTTTTCAAGGCACTGTATATAGCTCTGACATATACCGCAGTGCTGTACAGAGAACACTGAGCCAGTCGCATCAGTCTCTGTACCAGAGGAGCTTACACTCTAATGTCCCCTCCCCCCCCACAGTCACATCAGTCTCTGTACCAGAGGAGCTTACACTCTAATGTCTCCTCCCCCCACAGTCACATCAGTCTCTGTACCAGAGGAGCTTACACTCTACTGTCCGTCCCCCCCCCCCCCACAGTCACATCAGTCTCTGTATCAGAGGAGCTTACACTCTAATGTCCCCTCCCCCCCACAGTCACATCACTCTCTGTACCAGAGGAGCTTACACTCTACTGTCCCCCTCCCCCCACACTCACATCAGTCTCTGCACCAGAGGAGCTTACACTCTAATACCCACACACTATTATTATTATACATTTATATAGCTCTGACATATACCGCAGTGCTGTACAGAGATCACTGAGCCAGTAAGATTAGGCTCTCGTCACAAGAGCTTACACTCTATCATGATACATTTATATTTCTCTGTAGCTCTGCTCTCGGTGGAATGTGACCCAAGAAGCTTCTTACTGGTTAGAACATTCCGCCCTCTATCCCAGCAGAGCGCGAGGCCACGGCAGTAAAGTGCTGTGGACACGGCGGATCTCTTCCGCTCTTTCCTAATTAAACAAGTGATCTAAAAATGTCATATCGCAAAAGAAAAATAAAATTTCTGCCTGGAGCTTCTTGTAAAAACAGAAAATCCTTTGGAATCGCAGTGAATGGAAACACAAAGAAGAGGCTGGGAGAGTAGAGAGCCCATTGTGGCGGCGCACAGGGCGCTCCACAAACACGCAGCCTCCAGGTACCCGCACTGCTATTCCAGGCACTCTCCAGCGGCGGTGATCCGTGAAATGGAAATTGGACAACAATGCTCAGAACTGGAGAGAGACAAGACGGTACGCAGAAGAGAGAAAGACGCAGAAAGAGAGCGAGCGAGAGAGAGAAGACTAAAAGAGAAAACACAGAGCGATAGAAAGACACAGAGAGAATGAAAGGAGGGAAGAGACAAAGAGATACAACAAAAGGGTCCGAAAAAGGAAACACTGGGGCGAGGGAGACAGAAGGGGTGACAAACTCCACTAATCATCATTAAAGAGTAACTCCACTTTTGTTGAGAAACCCCTCCCCCCTCTGGGTGATCTCTGTGCATTGCAGGGATTATAGCAAACTTTGTAGCAGATTCCTACCTTCTGTTATTCTGAAGAAATAGCTGTTTGTCTCTCTGTGTCCGTGAATGGGAGTTACCGTATATACTCGAGAATAAGCCGACCCGAATATCAGCCGAGGCACGTAATTTTACCTTGCCTCACTGTGCCCATGCCTCACTGTGCCTCATTGTGCCTCACTGTGCCCATGCCTCACTGTGCCTCATTGTGCCTCACTGTGCCCATGCCTCACTGTGCCTCACTGTGCCTCATTGTGCCTCACTGTGCCCATGACTAGACTGACGTTTAACATGGGAGTCTATGGAAGGGGTGCCCGGGTTTGAAAAGTCGGTGCTCCCCGGCCGTAGGTCCCCCGGACAAAAAACTTTGCACATTTGTAGAGAAAGAGTGGGGCTACATCTGTGCCAAGTCTGGGGTCGGCCGGCCGGTACGGGGTCCCCAAATTTCGGAGATCAGGCGCAAAAAGGTGACTCGAGTATAAGCCGAGGGGGGCACTTTCAGCACAAAAAAAATGTGCTGAAAAACTCGGCTTATACTCGAGTATACTTTATAATTATCAATCAGCTGCTGCACCTGAAGGGTATCTAATGGGGAAAGTGGCAGGGTCTGCATCCCTTTAGATGTGATTTTTCCCTTTGAGAGCATCTCACCAAAAATGACTTTTTTTGTTGCAGGCGATGCCCAAAATCTGACTTGTATCTTAGTGCAGACTTCTGGGAAAAAATCAGCGGGCCAATCACACAAACAGGAAATTATATTCCTGGGGGGCGTTCTGTATATATATATTATATATATATATATATATATATATATATATATATATATATACACACACACAGTTGTGCTCATAAGTTTACAGCTCATAAGTTTACATACCCTGGCAGAACTTAGAATTTCTTGGCCATTTTTTCAGAGAATATGAATGAGAACACAAAAACTTTTCTTTCACTCATGGTTAGTGTTTGGCTGAAGCCATTTATTGTCAATCGACAGTGTTTACTCTTTTTATATCATAATGGCAACAGAAACTACCCAAATGACCCTGATCAAAAGTTTACATAGGGAGGCTCTTTGGGGACCCTGATGTATGGGGGGAGGCTCTCTGGGGACCCTGATGTAAGGGGGGGGGCTCTGGGCACCATGAAGTATGGGGGGGCTCTCTGTGAACCCTGATGTATGGGGGGGCCTCTGGGCACCATGAAGTATGGGGGGGCTCTCTGTGAACCCTGATGTATAGGGGGGCCCTCTGATGTATGGGGGGCTCCCTGTGAACCCTGATGTATGGGGGGCTCTCTGTGAACCCTGATGTATGGGGGGCTCTCTGTGAACCCTGATGTATGGGGGGGGCTCTCTGTGAACCCTGATGTATTGGGGGGGGCTCTCTGTGAACCCTGATGTATTGGGGGGGGCTCTCTGTGAACCCTGATGTATTGGGGGGGCTCTCTGTGAACCCTGATGTATTGGGGGGCTCTCTGTGAACCCTGATGTATTGGGGGTCTCTCTGTGAACCCTGATGTAATGGGGGGCTCTCTGTGAACCCTGATGTAATGGGGGGGCTCTCTGTGAACCATGATGTATGGGGGGGGCTCTAGGCACCATGAAGTATGGGGGGGCTCTCTGGGGACCCTGATGTATGGGTAGGGTTGCCACCTCATCCCTTTAAATCCGAACACATATGAAGTACACACCCTCTGTGGCTAATTTAAAGCAGATAAGGCACCAAGTGAGTTTAATTACCACCTTAATCAGCCACAGAACCTGTGTAATTAATATGTGTTCGGGTTTAAAGGGATGAGGTGGCAACTCTATGTATGGGGGGGCTCTCTGTGGACCCTGATGTATGGAAGGGGCTCTGGGAACCATTATGTATGTGGGGGCTCTCTGGGAACCCTGATGTATGGGGGGGCTCTCTGGGAACCCTGATGTATGGGGGGCTCTCTGGGAACCCTGATGTATGGGGGGCTCTCTGGGAACCCTGATGTATGGGGGGGCCTCTCCGGGGACCCTGATGTATGGGGGGCCTCTCCGGGGACCCTGATGTATGGGGGGGGCTCTGGGAACCCTGATGTATGGGGGGGCTCTCTGGGGACCCTAATGTATAGGGGGGCTCTGGGAACCCTGATGTAAGGGGGGGCTCTCTGGGAACCATGATGTATGGGGGGCTCTCTGGGGACCCTGATGTAAGAAGGGGCTCTCTGGGGACACTGATGTAAGTGGGGAGGCTCTCTTGGGACCCTGATGTATGGGGGGGGGGAGACTCTGGGGACCCTGATGTATGGGGGGGCTCTCTGGGGACCCTGATGCAAGGAGGATCCGCACTCAGATATGTAACGAGATATATATATATATAGATATAGATATATATATATATATATATACATATATATATACACACACACACACACACGTATATTGTATACATGTGTATACCTGCCCAAGCATATGACTTTCTTTACTTGCTTGCTACACTGCTATGGGCTCTAGCCCGAGATCTTCTGTAGACCTAGCAATGGGGGCCTTTCTTGGTTTCTTGCACCGGGGCCCTGAAGATTCTAGTTACGCCTCTGGATAGATAGATAGATAAATATAGATAGATAGATAGATAGATAGATAGATAGAGATATATCTCTATCTATCTCTATCTATTTATCTATATACAGTATATCTCTATCTATCCATCTCTCTCTCTCTCTCTATATTCTGTATATATCTGTGTACAGAGCGCCTCCAGGTGGCCATATAGCACTGGCCCTGTACCTTAGCAATTTACTGTTATATTTTGTATTTCTTTTATACCTTGGAAAGAAAAATCTTAATAAAAACAATTGAAGCAGAAAAAAAAAGAAAAGTGAACCCTCCTAGGGGCACTCACCATGGGCGCCGGCGTACGTCGTACAGGTCAATCTTGCTGGGTGCCCTCCACGGGGTGGCTGCAAGAATCAGAACACATATTTAGGGTGCCATTAACCTGCAAAAGGCACCTTACAGAACCTTTCCCCCTCCCCCCCTCACCTGGGTAGTATCGGGTCACTCCGGTGGCGCTGCCAAACACCTGCCAGAGCAGCGTGGGGTCCTCCTGGCGGTTCTGGATGAAGACGTTCTCCAGGGAGTCCGTCCAGTTCAGCTCGTTCAGGATGACGGTGGCTGGGGAGACACGGGTCAGCAGGGGGGGGGGGGGGGACAGGGGTCAGCGGGGGGTAACTGGGATCAGCAATTGGAGAGGTCCAGAGGTCCGCAGAGGGAAGGGGGGAGGTCATCGCTCAAAAGAGGGGGGATATCGCCGGGAGATAAGCGTCAGCATTCAGGAGGGGGGGGGGGTCAGCCAGGGGGGGGGAGGGGAGCGGTTTTTGCGGGGTTCACATGCGGTAGATTGATTGGATGTGTTTAGATGCTGCAGTCTCACATTGAACCTTAACTAATTGCTTACATGTGATTAATTACACCCACTGACAGCTTATTAGATGCTAACAGCACTTAGCACCTCGACGTCTGACACCCTGAACACTTAATACAGCGTGAAATCACTTGTTAGCGGTGAAATACACAACGCGCCGCAACTTCCGACCCTCAACATCTCAATCCCGCCATCGAGCCGACTCCTAAAACACACCGCTGACCGACCCGAAAGCCTCTGCCTATTCCACCGATCTACGCTTTCTAAAGAGCCCTGCCTGATCGCTATAAATCAGGCAACCCGGGGCGTCGGACAGCTGGTGCCGAACTACAAGTCCCAGCGTGCCGAGATCGGAGGACGCCATGAGGCAGCTGCAGCTCAATAGGATGCAATTCCATTAGCAACTCAAATGTAGCAAAAAAACCAAAAAAAAAAACAGCTGAAACCCTCGCAGATCTTCTCCGTGACGACATTATATAACGCCCCCCCCCCACTGCCCCCCATTGCCCCCCCTCTGCTCCCCCACTGCCCCCCCCCTCCACTCCCCCTTCCGCTCCCCCTCCGCTCCCCCACCGCTCCCTCTCCTATATATCTATGTCACACCATCAATAAATCTTACTACAGAAAACTATCAACAATCTGCTTCTCATTTCTTTGAAGGCGGTTGGTTGTTTCTCTTCTCATTATTCCGCGGTCTGGAAGCTTCGCTGGTGCAAAGATTTCATTCTGTCTTCCGATCTCATCGCTTTCCCTTGAAGTTGGACCGGATCTCAAAAAAGTGAAACTTTGCGATTTCCAGATCTGAAGCTTTTCATTTATCCAGGTCAGCGGTCTCCAAATTGTGGCCCTTTGCTTGCCTGTATGTGGCCCTTGGGGCACTCTTCCTCCCACTGATAAAAAGGCAATATTATTCCCCCTGACACCAATGATGGGGCACTACTCCTACCCCTGACACCAACAATGGGGCATTATTGCTCTCATTGACACCGATGGGGCACTATTCTTCCCACTGACACTAACGATGGGGCACTATTCCTCCCACCCACACCAACGATGGGGCACTATTCCTCCCACTGACACCAACGATGGGGCACTATTGATCTTTTATTGAAAAGAATCAAGCAACCAATTTTATACAAAAGTAAAAAACAAAACCATAGTACAAAACTTCAACAGAAAACAAAGGAATACACATCCATGTTCAGAATATATACAATATATACATAATCCACTACCAAAACATCCCTAGAAAACTATCTACATAAAGCAGCAGAGAGGGCCTAAGAGGCACAACCCATCACCTATGTACGCAGCCATTTATCAAAAATTCATCAAAAATACTGATAATCTAGGGTGATAAGAGACAGACAGCCACACCCGGGACTCCTGGTAGTCAGGGAGGCTTGAAACCCCTCCACGCCTTCAACCAAGCCCCCTGACCCCGCTTGTCTCTCTCAAGCTCCCGAATCTTCCCCACCTCATGCAAAATGTCATACACCACCACCTCAACAGGAAGGAGTTTTTGCCGAATGCTGACCTGACACCGTGCATTCCAGGTGAAATAACGGACTACTAGGCTAACTAAAAAAAGTGTATCCAAACAAAAAACTCCACCGGTATTGAATGCTCCGTACACCCACTCAGCATAACCCAGCCTGGAGAGGAAAGGGACACTGAGGGCCCGCCCCACCTGTTTATACACCTCTATGTTAAAAGGGCAATGAAGCAGAAAATGATCCATAGTCTCCTCCTCATCTGCACACTCCTCCCGAGGACAGCTACGATCCATCCCACTGCGGAATTTCAAATTGCCCCGAACATAGAGCTTCCCATGGAAGCACAACCAGGCCAGATCCCTAAATTTAGGGGGTACTCTATCCAAATTAATCAGTCTTAACCCCGCCCTCAAAACTGGGCCCGGGCAATCCCTTAAGGCCAGTGGGTCATGAAAGACTTCGCTCAAGACTCGACTCATAAGGACTTTCCTTGGAACCGATCTGAGATCTTCAGCCGACAATCGCCACTGCCGCAGTAACTTCAGGCACGGAGCGACATAGGCTGGTAGCTGACCACGATGACCCCTGCGATTCTTCACTTGGCCACCTTCTTCCCAAAGTCGTAGAAAAGGCCTAAACCAAGATCTAAATATGCCTACCCATCCAGGAGGTTCCACTGCAAGCATATTACCAATGTTAAACTTTAGAAATAGCAGTGAAAAGAAAAGACCATACCTAAGCCACCCTCCCTCCTGGATAGGTAGGTGACATTCCTCTTGATGGGGTTCAGTCTGTTCCCCCACAGCATCTGGAAGAACACACTACTGACCCTAGCATAGAGAGACACTGGCAAGATGCAGACAAAGCTGACATACAAGAAGATCGGAATCAGGTAAGTCTTAATCAGATCAACCCTTTCCCTCATAGATAACTTCCATCTCTTCCAGCTGACCACCTTAGTATTGGCAATTTCCAGTCTGCCTTCCCAGTTTTTGAGGCCATAATCGCCGGGTCCAAATTCAATGCCTAGTATCTTAATTCTTTCCTGGGGCACTGGAAAAGTGTCCGGGAGATCAAACCCCTCACCTTCCTTTCCCATCCAGAAAACTTCAGTCTTTTCCTGATTGATCTTGGAGCCTGATGCTTCAGAATACCGTGATGTCAGAGAGACCACCTCCTCCGCTTCATCCGTCCCAGTGACAATCACCGACACATCATCCGCATAGGCAACAACCCTCAATGGCGGCTCACCCGGGAGCCCCACTGGTACCCCACACAACATGCCGCTCTCTAGCCTCCTGATGAAGGGGTCGATTGCAAACACATAGAGCAGGGGACTCAGGGGACAACCCTGGCGCACCCCGGAGCCAACCCCAAAGGACTGTCCAACCCAACCATTAACAAGAGGGAAGCTTTCTGCCCCCTTATACAAGACTTTCAGCCAATCGACAAAACCACCCGGCAGACCGTACTTACTAAGGAGCAACCACAGGTACTCATGGTTAACACGATCAAAAGCCTTTGCCTGATCCAATGTCAGCAAATACTTTCCCCAGCCTGCAGCCCTGCACCGCTCCAAGGCCTCCCGGACAGCTAAAACCGCTGTGAAGGTGCTCCTACCCTGGACCGAACAGTGCTGATGGCGAGAAAGCAAAGACTCTGCCACTGACGATAGGCGCCAGAAAAATATCTTTGCCAGTATCTTTCTATCGACATTAAGAAGGCTGATGGGGCGCCAATTCTCAATCATCGAAGGATCTTTACCCTTTGAAAGAAGAATCACAGCCGAGTGCCTCATGGAAGGGGAAAGCACCCCCTCAGCAAGGCAACTGTTAAAAACCTCTACCAAATGCGGGGCCAGAATAGACTTAAAGGCTTTGTAAAACTCAGCCGCCAAGCCATCCGGTCCAGGCGACTTTTTGATGGCAAGCTGTTCAATTGCCCTCATCACCTCTTCGACTGTGATCTCCTCTGTCAAATTCATCAATGGAACATCTCCACCATTTAGACCTGGAGTAGAGTCCAAAAAGCTTTCCATCTTGTCACGATCAAGCTCTTTCCTCCCAAGAAGGTCGGCATAAAAGGACCTCACGACCTCCAGAATCCCTGACCTGGACTTTGTCAAGGAACCTGTACTGTCCTTAAGGCCAACGACCGTTTTAACAGCTACACCTTGTTTGCAGTTCTGGTAAGGGTCAGGCGAGTGGTACTTCCCATAGTCCCTCTCCAGAACCAAAGAGGCATGCCGGTCATATTGACACTTCCTGAGAAGGAGTTTCACTTCGGAGATTGCCCCAGGATCTCCTCCTCTCGAGACAAGAATATCCAGCTTCCTCCGTAAACGTTGGTAGGTCATGTATTTATTAAACTGATTTCTATTGGCTAGGCCCCTGAAGAATCCAGCGATCCTCTTTTTGGTCAGCTCCCACCACTCAGCCTTGCTGCTACAAAAGTCCAGGATGGTCACCTGTGCCTGAAAGAATTCCTCAAAGGATTGTCTAACATGTTCTTCCTTGAGTAGTGTCGAATTTAATCTCCAGATGCCCTTGCCCCTCTGAGGGGCGTCTGAAGCATTCAGTACCACAGATAGCATACAGTGATCAGAGAACTCTACTGCTTGCACCACTGGGGGCGAGAAAGCAGAGGCCTCCTTCAAAAAAAACCTATCTATCCTACTCTGACTATTACCACGATGAAAAGTGAACCCGGTGTCATCCGGGAGGTGCTTAATGTGCACATCCACAAGACCAGCATCCCTAACCATACTATTTAAAAAAACACCATCATATCCCAGCCTGTCCTTGAAGTCCTTCCTGTCCTTGGGCCTAGTTACTGTATTAAAGTCACCTCCAAAGACCACTTGCCGGGATGTAAAAAGAAATGGCTTGATCCTTGTAAAAAGGCATTTCCTGTCCCACTTTGTGTGCGGCCCATAAACATTGATTAGGCGCAGGTCCTGCCCTCCCACAAGGACGTCTAAGACCATACATCTCCCAATCTCCACCTCAATAACCCGCCGGACAGTTACCATGCCGGTTTTAAACAACACCGCCACACCGCCGTAAGGCTCGGCCGCAAGAGACCAGTAAGATGGACCATACCTCCACTCTCTCTTGGCCATATGAATATCTGCCAAGGAAGTGAGCCTAGTCTCTTGCAAAAATAAAATTTCAGCATCTAATTGGCTGAACAAAAAGAAGGCCATAGAACGAGCTCTTACTGACTTAATGCTGGCGACATTAATTGTCACCACTTTTAACGGAGGGGGAACCGCCATTTGGGTTATTGGGTGGATTGCTTCTTAGCTCCCCTCTGCTGCTCATCACCAGAAGCCTCTCTCTTTCTAGAGGCCGCCTCAAAGTCCATTTCAGAATCGGAACTTCTTTCAGAAGAAGCTCCGGATGAAGAAATATCCCACTTGGAGGACCTATGACGGCTGGAGACAGGAACCGGAGCTTCTCGTCCCCGTTCCGTCCTCACCGCCTGCCTCTTCCGCCTCCCAACCTTCCTTCTCTCTTCCAGGTACCGCAGGTCAGCCTCAGAGATGCCCTCATCTCTTACTTTTTTCTTTAAAGTCTTTCTAGAAGACTTCTTTACAGAGGAAGAAGCAACCTTTTTAGTACACGCTGGTGGGAGGGGTGATCCCTTTAAGTCAGACTCAGGAGGGGTAGACTCCTGGGGGGTAACTGACTCGGGGGGCACAGACTTGGAAGGTTCTGACACAAGAGGAGAGGGTACAGTAGGCTGGGGGGACACAGAGACAGAAACAGAAGGAGTACTTACAGACACAGGAGGGGTGGCCACAGGAACTGGAGAGGGATCCTGAGCAGGACCGGGGGAGGGGGTCACCGCAGAGGAGGATGGTACACCAGGGGTCTCACCCTCCATCCTGTCCAGCCTTGACATGTCCTCTACTACCTCCTTCTCCATATTGTGCCAGGCTTCAGGACACCTGCTGTAGGGGTGGCCAAGACGCAGGCACAGGTTGCACCTGATCTTCCTGGTACAGTCCTTAGCCATATGACCCTGCCCCCGACACACTGAACACATCAAGGCTGAACAGGAGGAGCTCAAGTGCCCCTTTTCTCCACAGCGGTGACACAGCTTCGGCTGACCAGGGTAGAAAACAGTCATCCTATCCCTCCCTATGAAAGCTGAGGAGGGCAGGTGACGGACAACATTCCCATCCCTGGCCAACCTGACTGTTACCGACCATCCCCCAGTCCAGATGTTACGCTCATCATGGATTTTATTAGGTTTGGTCAAAACCTCCCCATAGTTCCTTAACCAGACCTCTAGATCCCGAGCAGGAACACTCTCATTGGTCAGGATAATGGTAATTTTTTTTACTGTTGACCTCTGAGAAACCGCAACTGGGACCAGACCTTCCCATTCAGGTCTTGACCTGCACCGAGCCTCATATCGCTCCCAGAACAGGTCAAGACCCTCTGGCCTGGTGAAACTAACCGTATAGTCCCTTGTCCCAGCTACGTGTATAAAGGCATACAGGTCATTTGCACCAAATCCCATCTCCAATATCATATCTACCACTGCACGCCGTGCTGGAGGGATGGCACCACCCTCCCATTTCAGAATAACTACATTCCGCCTGGGACCCCCAGCAGAAGCCAGAGACCCAAGACCAGATCCTGGGGCGCTCAAAGTGGCAGCTTGTAGGGGAAAACCCCGCTTGGGAGCGGGACTACCAGGAGCAGAGTGTGCCACCTCTGCAAATGTAGGTTTCTCAGGGCCAGGGGCCCACACTGAAGTCACATTAGTCTGCACATTATCTGCATGAACAGAGTTGGTAGGATTGTCCATCACACTTGTACTGGGACCATTGTTCATCACACTTGTACTGGGACCATTGTTCATCACACCTGAACTGGGAGGATTTTTATCAGCCACACACACATTCCCATCAGCAATAGTCACAGTTGCTGCAATACCAGTTGTCTCCTGATGCTGCACTGTAGAGCCCTCAGCAGCAGTGGGGCAAACAGCTTTGGACTCAGCCAAAGAAAGGTTAATGGGCTCTTCTGACACTTGCAGTTCATTTGCAGAAATGACATTTTTTGAATGCAAGTCTTGCTGCATTGCAGCCTCAGCAGGCACAACATTGTCATTAGGCACATTATCAGTCATGGTTCTAGATGGTACAAAAACAGTCTTATCCACAACATGGGACTTAGCAGGCTTTACTTTATCAGGCACATCATCAGTAATGTCTTCCTCGTTAAACACCATCTGATCCCCCCGCATAGGAGACTCCATTACCTGGATGGCCCTTAGCATGCCTCCTGAGTCCTGGGAAGGCCTGGGGCTTCTTACCTCTCCTTGGGGGGGGCAGGGGGTCAGAACTGGGGGTCTCCTCCTCCTCCACCTCCATCTTTGTCACCCTTCCAAACCTCTTGTCGTTGCAAAACTTCTCTTTAAAGGGCCCATCTCTGCCTTCCATCATGGCCACGATGGTCTCCTGATGATCCACACGGACCTTGGCCAGCTGGATTTCCGGATCCATGGATCCCCGTTTCTGGCTATGTAAGCCCTCACGTTGCCTTCGCAGGCGCTTCAACTCCGCTCTCAGCTTGTACAGCTTGTCTCTCTCCCTATTCAGGACCTTAATCCCGGCCACCACTCGCTCCCGAATGGCCTCCGAGCCTTCATCCTCACCAGGGGCAGAGAGATCGGCTTGTGCAGAGGCAGGCAGTTCACCTGATGGCCCAGGAGATGGCTGGGAGCCTCCAGCAGGAGAAGCCCCGCTGCCCTCCATGGCCTCCCCAGAAAGGGGGCCAGGGAGCTGGGAGAGATTTCACCACCACTCCCCTCTCACAGAGCAGCTTCAGAGGCACCTTCCTCCTGACACACCTGTGCTCCAATGATGGGCGGGGCACTATTCCTCCCACTGACACCAATGATGGGGCACTATTCCTCCCACTGGCACCAACGATGGGGCACTATTCCTCCCACTGACACCAACGATGGGGCACTATTCCTCTGTCTGACACCAAGAATGGGGCACCATTTCACCCATTTACACCAACGATGGGACACTATTCCTTCCACTGATACCAATGATTGGGCACCATTCCTCCCACCGACACCAACGATGGGGCACTATTCCTCCCACTGATACCAATGATGGGGCACTATTCCTCCCACTGACACAAACAATGGCGCACTATTCTTCTGTCTGACACCAAGAATGGGGCACCATTTCACCCATTTACACCAACGATGGGACACTATTCCTTCCACTGATACCAATGATTGGGCACCATTCCTCCCACCGACACCAACCATGGACACTATTCTTCCCACTGATACCAATGATGGAGCACTATTCCCCCAACTGATACCAATGATGGGACACTATTCCTCCCACTGATACCAATGTATACATCAGGAATACATCTACTACAAAAGGGACCCCGAGACCAACCAACATGGTTTGGCCAAAGCAAGACCACCAATGATCAACGCTAAATAAATAATATAAATGAATTCTATTTTGTAGGTGCTGGAAATAGGAATTCAATAATCTACAAATAAACCTCGATTCGGGCAATGAGACCCCCCCGGAGTCCCTTTCAGAAAATAAATCAGTCTTTTGAACCTCACCTTGTAGCATCGCTTCTCTTCCTCTATGGGACCCGGTCTTCATGATCACCTCCTCTGGGGACTAATGGTCTCTACATCAACCTTTCTCTAACTTGTCATCCCAGAGGAAACCTTGAAATGATTTTCAGGTCTTGGTAAAGCCAATTCAATGGGTGTCAGTTGGGAAAATGGCCATTGCATCTGTGCCCAGTTGAAAGAATGCCCCCCCCCCCATGCAGCGGTGGTCAGAATGCCATCCTTATAGACATCTCTGCCAAGCGGTGTTGGCCACAGAACCGTACAGACCCTATCAAATAGGAGGTCTATCAGCCACAGCTCAGGGAACCCCCCCCCCCCCGAGCAACCTCTGCGGGAACCCTAAGGTTTCACCACAGAGCCATGTTTGAGAATGGCTGCCCAATCTCTTTCCCAGTTTGCTCACTGCGCCTCCTGCAGGATTCCAGCTCACACTACAACCAGCAGAGGCAAATCTGCATTACTTATCCTTATAAGATCTCCACAATGGACGCAACTACGGAGACGCCGATCCTAATGATCACTAAACGATGTTTCAGTTCCCCCATTACTGCAACGGAAGCACGAGAATCCTATTTCTGCTTTAGTTGGGGGGGGTTCTAGAGGAAAATGTTGGGGGTACGGAGGAGTTGGGTGGTTTGGATACTCACAACCCTTGTAGATGTCCGTAGGGATCTGCACCGCCGTATACGAATAATTAACTTTCGCCTTGAAGTTCAGATCGTCTGTAAAATCTAGCTTGAGGGATTGGCTGGTCTCTCGCAGCTCTTCCTCCCCCTCTGGGTCATCCTGTTAAAGGAAGATGCCAAGTCAGGGCAAAGAATAGCGGTAAAGATACACAACGCATGAAGTTTTTTTTAAATTGGGGCCTCAAAAATATCCTGCATTGGGGGTTATAATTCAGTTCCTAGCATTGTGTAGTGATTATCAGTCGATGTACCTGGGTGTGTGCAATGCTGACTCGTTGTTTCTAACTATTCTGAGCTCCTAGGAGCAGTAACTAGCACCCCTGGTGGTCGGAGCCATTTCCCATCACAATAGGTGGAGCCACATATCAATATCTGTGTCTATGTACCTTTATGGCGAAAACATAGTATACAGTATAACCCACTATAGAGAATTCCTCCCTCTCCCCTCCCCATACTTGCCTGCCTGTTCAGATAAACCAATACAAAGTTTCATTTACAGAGAGAAAGTACGAAGGCAAACATCTTCTGCTATACTCCCTCACTGGTGCCAAGCAATATAGCTGTACGTATATATATTAGACATGTGCGATTCGTTTCGTACCAATCAAAAATTTGTGCGAATTTCCGAAATACGAATTTATATGCTTCTGAATTTTTACGAAATTTCGGATCCGAATTTCTCAGACAAAATAAGAATGTTCGTTAATATCGTTTTATTATCATCATAATAATTACGAACATTCGTTATGAATTTAAAAAACAAACCCAGGAAGTCAGCACAGCACAGGGGTGGTGGGAGCCCCTCATAATGAGCACAGCAGGGGTACAGCCCCAGGAGGAAGTCAGCACAGCACACTGAGCACAGGGATGGTGGGAGCCCCTGAATTTTCGTTGGGTTCGTTAACTTTTTGTAACAATTACGAACATTCGTTATGAATTTAAAAAGCAAACCCAGGAAGTCAGCACAGCAGCACAGGGATGGTGGGAGCCCCTCATAATAAGCACAGCAGGGGTACAGCCCCAGGAGGAAGTCAGCACAGCACAGGGATGGTGAGAACCCCTCATAATAAGCACAGCAGGGGTACAGCCCCAGGAGGAAGTCAGCGCAGCACAGGGATGGTGGGAGCCCCTCATAATTGGCACAGCAGGGGTACAGCCCCAGGAGGAAGTCAGCACAGCATAGGGATGGTGGGAGCCCCTCATAATTGGCACAGCAGGGGTACAGCCCAAGGAGGAAATCAGCACAGCACAGGGATGGTGGGAGCCCCTCATTATTAGCACAGCAGGGGTACAGCCCAAGGAGGAAATCAGCACAGCACAGGGATGGTGGGAGCCCCTCATAATGAGCACAGGGATGGGGGGAGCCCCTCATAATGAGCACAGCACATGGATGGTGGGAGCCCCTCATAATGAGCACAGCACAGGGATGGTGGGAGCCCCTCATAATGAGCACAGCACAGGGATGGTGGGAGCCCCTCATAATGAGCACAGCACAGGGATGGGGGGAGCCCCTCATAATAAGCACAGCACAGGGATGGGGGGAGCCCCTCATAATGAGCACAGCACAGGGATGGTGGGAGCCCCTCATAATGAGCACAGCACAGGGATGGAGGGAGCCCCTCATAATGAGCACAGCACAGGGATGGTGGGAGCCCCTCATAATGAGCACAGCACAGGGATGGTGGGAGCCCCTCATAATGAGCACAGCACAGGGATGGTGGGAGCCCCTCATAATGAGCACAGCACAGGGATGGTGGGAGCCCCTCATAATGAGCACAGCACAGGGATGGTGGGAGCCCCTCATAATGAGCACAGCACAGGGATGGTGGGAGCCCCTCATAATGAGCCCAGCAGGGGTACAGCCCAAGGAGGAAGTCAGCACAGCACACTGAGCACAGGGATGGTGGGAGACCTGAATTTTCGTTAGATTCGTTAACTTTTCGTAACAATTACGAACATTCATTATGATGAATTTAAAAAGCAAACCCAGGAAGTCAGCACAGCACTGCTGCCTTTCTGGGTTTTCTTTTTAAATTCATCATAACGAATGTTCGTAATTTTACGAAAATTTTACGAATCTAACGAAAATTCGTATTTCATACGAATCCAAATTGAATTTCGGTCACAAATTACGAAATACGAATTTTCGGCCAATACGAAACGAAACAAATTTATTGACGGCGCCCATGTCTAAAATATATATATACAGCCTCGTCTTAAGGTGGTTAAATCAGGATCATGGTTGGAGCTACAGCCATGATCCCGGGAAAGGGGGTCCCCGACTTACGAACGCGTTAGGGACTTTCCTCTTGTTTGTAAGCCGGAAATGTTCGTACAGTAAGTCGTAAGTGCATGCGCAGAACGTCAATTACGGACATTTCCGATGTTTTCCGATGTTCCGTCGAATGGCCGCGCATGCGCAGAACGGCAATTACCAACATTTCCGATGTTTTCCGAGGCTCCGTCAGGCTGCGCATGCGCAGAATGGCAGATGGTCTCTGCAGCGTCCTGTTCGTAAGTCGGGGACCCCCTGTACCATTCTCTTCAGTAGACGATTCTCTTTAACCCCTTCATTACCGGGCACTTTCACCCCCTTCATGTCCAGGCCAATTTACTTTAATATTGATTGGACCCTGGGCAAAAATTTTCTTTTTGTCTCCACCCCAACAAAGTATAAGGCTCCGTTCACACCTAGGCGATTTGAATAGCGGGAAGAATCGCCTGTGATTCTAAATCGTGGCAAACGCCATGTTTGCGATGCCATTACTTCTTAATGTCAACCTTAATCGCGATTTTGCCCGCAGTTCGCCCTATGTACCAGAGACATAAACACAGCCAGACCCGCACTGCACTTGCGCTCCGCCCCGCCCCCCCCCCATCCACTTCCGATCTGCTGCCGCAGCTCCGTGCCAGTCACCAAGAGCCGGGGACAGCACCGATCATGGGGATCCACCATCCCCAAACCCAAAACGCCATCCACTACACTACCCCACTGCCAGCGCCGCTCCCCCCATACACTGAACTATTGGGCCCCACAACACTTATTGGGCCCGGGGCAGCTGCCCCTTTTGCCCCACCTTAAAGAGGGCCCTGAACACTGTACCCATATGACATTTTTATCATTTTGTTCACACAAGTAGAGCTTTCTTTTGGTGGTATTTAATCACTATTGGGGTTTTTTATTTTTTTGCTAAATAAACAAAAAAAAGATTTTTTTAAAAAACAAACAAAAAAATATGTATTTTTTTTCTTTGTTTCTGTTTTGCAAATAATTAATCTTTCTTTGTGAATTTAGGCCAAAATATTATATGCTCCATTTCTTTGGTGAAAACTACCCAAATCAGTGTTTATTATTAAGTCTGAAGGAAAGTTATAGAGTCCATAAACTATGGGGTATATATATGAAAATCGATTCATCCTGATGTACTGACAGACTCATTTCTTGAGACCCGAAAACACCAGGACAGTACAAATACCCCCCAAATCACCCCCTTTTTGGAAAGTAGACAGCCCAAGGTATTTAAGCAAGAAGCAGGGGGAGTTTTCTGAAGTTTGAATTTTTTGTCATAATTTTTTTTTAAATGAAGAAGAAAAAAAAATCACAATAATTTTTTTACATATTTGTCACCAGTGCAGTACAGCGTCATCATATAATGGGTGTGGTGGTGATCAGGGACACCGACTGGTGACAGTACGAAAAAAAAAAAATTGCAGATGCAGCATCTCTCAGATTAGAGATCCTAATGCCTATATCTAAAGCAAACACGTGAGGGCGCCTCCATCTAGGTGTAGGTCTGTTATGCTTTTTAACAAATTGCTACACCTAGATGGAGGCGCCCTCTTGTGTTTGTTTTTTTGTTTGATTTTTGTATATGGCTAATTTATGTTGGATTTTATTTGTAATAAAATTTGCTGGCTTTTAGTTGTATTTTGCCATATTAATACCTCCGTTGGCACACAGTGCATCCGAAAAGTATTCACAGCACTTCACTTATTCCACATTTTGTTATCTTACAGCCTTTTTCCAAAATTATTACAATTCATTATTTTCCTCAAAATTCTACAAACAATCTCCCATAATGACAAAGTGAAAGAAGTTTGTTTGAAATCTTTGCAAATTTATAATAATAGAAAAAAAAAAAAAAACAACCCATGTACATAAGTATCACAGGTTCCTCCCATGTACATAAGTATCACAGGCTCCTCCCATGTACATAACTATCACAGGCTCCTCCCATGTACATAACTATCACAGGCTCCTCCCATGTACATAACTATCACAGGCTCCTCCCATGTACATAACTATCACAGGCTCCTCCCATGTACATAACTATCACAGGCTCCTCCCATGTACATAGCTATCACAGCCTCCTCCCATGTACATAACTATCACAGGCTCCTCCCATGTACATAACTATCACAGGCTCCTCCCATGTACATAACTATCACATGCTCCTCCCATGTACATAACTATCACAGGCTCCTCCCATGTACATAACTATCACATGCTCCTCCCATATACATAACTATCACAGGCTCCTCCCATGTACATAACTATCACAGGCTCCTCCCATGTACATAACTATCACAGGCTCCTCCCATGTACATAACTATCACAGGCTCCTCCCATGTACATAAGTATCACAGGCTCCTCCCATGTACATAAGTATCACAGGCTCCTCCCATGTACATAACTATCACAGGCTCCTCCCATGTACATAAGTATCACAGGCTCCTCCCATGTACATAACTATCACAGGCTCCTCCCATGTACATAACTATCACAGGCTCCTCCCATGTACATAAGTATCACAGGCTCCTCCCATGTACATAAGTATCACAGGCTCCTCCCATGTACATAAGTATCACAGGCTCCTCCCATGTACATAACTATCACAGGCTCCTCCCATGTACATAACTATCACAGGCTCCTCCCATGTACATAAGTATCACAGGCTCCTCCCATGTACATAAGTATCACAGGCTCCTCCCATGTACATAAGTATCACAGGCTCCTCCCATGTACATAAGTATCACAGGCTCCTCCCATTTACAGAAGTATCACAGGCTCCTCCCATGTACAGAAGTATCACAGGCTCCTCCCATGTACAGAAGTATCACAGCCTTTGCCATGACACACAGAATTGAGCTCAGGTGCCTCCTGTTTCCACTGATCATCCTTGAGATGTTTCTACAACTTGATTGGAGTCCCCCTGTGTGGTAAATTCAGTTGATTGGACATGATTTGGAAAGGCACACACCTGTCTATATAAAGGTCCCACAGGTAACAGTGCATGTCAGAGCACAAACCAAGCCATGAAGTCCAAGGAATTGTCTGTAGACCTCCGAGACAGGATTGTATGGAGGCACAGATCGGGGGAAGGGTACAGAAACATTTCTGCAGCATTGAAGGTCCAGGTGAGCACAGTGGACTCCATCATCCATAAATGGAAGAAGTTTGGAACTACCAGGACTCTTCCTAGAGCCGCCGACCAAACTGAGCAATCGGGGGAGGGGGGCCTTAGTCAGGGAGGTGACCAAGAACCCGATGGTCACTCTGACAGAGCCCCAGCGTTTCTCTATGAAGAGAGGAGAACCTTCCAGGAGAACAACCATCTCTGCAGCACTCCACCAATCAGGTCTGTATGGGGGAGTGGCCAGACGGAAGCCACTCCTCAGTAAAAGGCACATGACAGCCCACCTGGAGGACAGTAAAAGGCACCTGAAGGACTCTTAAACCATAAGAAACTAAATTCTCTGGTCTGATGAAACAAAGATTGAACTCTTTGGCCTAAATGGCAAGCGTCATGTCTGGAGGAAACCAGGCACCGCTCATCACCTGGCCAATACTATCCCTACTGTGAAGCATGGTGGTGGCAGCTTCACGCTGTGGGGATGTTTTTCAGCGGCAGGACCTGGGAGACTAGACAGGATTGAAGGAAAGATGAATGCAGCAAAACCTGCTCCAGAGTGCTCTGGAACTCAGACTAGGGGGGAAGGTTCATCTTCCAACAGGACAACGACCCTAATCACCCAGCCAAGATAACAAAGGAGTGGCTACGGGACAACTCTGTCAATGTCCTTGAGTGGCCCAGCCAGAGCCCAGACTTGAACCCGATTGAACATTTCTGGAGAGATCTGAAAATGCTTTTACATTGTAGCTAAAGTGTCATTTCTTCAGTGTTGTCACCATAGGCGTGCGCACAGGGTGTGCCAGGTGTGCCCAGGCACACCCTAATCACCCTGTGCAGCACAGATTCCCCCTACTTCCCTGGTTCCCGCCCTCCCCCCCCCTCACAGCGCTGCCAGCTTCCCTCCTCTCCCGCCAGCTGTTGCTGAGGGTAGGTATTAGGATAAGTGGTGGAAGGGGCAGTAAATGTGTAATTTACCGGTCCCTTCCCTTTGTGAATGAACACTGTGAGTGATCGGTAGTGTATGTTTGAGCTTTGGGGTGCACACCCTAATTTAATAGGCTGCGCACAGCCATGGTTGTCACATGAAAAGAGAATTAAAAAAGTTACAAAAATGTGAGGGGTGTACTTACTTTTGTGAGATAATGTGTGTTTATATATAGAAATAAAATAAAATACTATTGAACTAAAACTAATGACAGCACTTTAGGAATTTGCAATGCTACTTACGTATTCTGTGTCGGCCTTGGCGTCATAGTACTCGATATCTTCCTCCTAAAAAAGACAAATAAAACATTCAGTGTGTTGTAAGGAAAGTGTGAGAAGAGAAGACGATATTAGAGCAGCCGCACATTTCCATCAGAGCCGCAGGAACGCGCGTTGTGCGCCAAACGCGGCTGAATGAGCCCACAACGATCAACAGCGCAACGTAAAGATCAATGGCGATGAGATCGATTCCTGTTGCTCTGCCTTGTTGGAAAGAGTGTGATAAATGTGTACAATTTACAACACGCCCGGGTCTCTAATGGCCAGGCACGTGTAGAAGAATTCAAATCTTCAGGCCTGCGGCACGTGGCCACTCCTCCTCCTCCTTTAGCAGCTTGTGCTCTGCGATAGGAGCGCCCCCTGCTGTCAGTGTGACAAGTGGGTCTTATACATTCAGCTTCCAAATTCAAATGCTTCATTCTGTTACATAATCCGATCTATTCACATAATTTTTTTCCCTAATTTTTTTTTTATTTCCTTTTTATTGTTTTTAGATTCCACAATTATTTCAGGAGTTTTTTTTAAATTATATAATCTTGATAAAAATTTGCCACCTGTTGTTTTTGAACGCTACATGCAGGGGTCGTGCAATGTGCGCTTGGCTGTTTTATCGCACTAATAACAAATAGTGCTCACCAAAACAACTAAGTGCCCTCTCCCCAGCCTGTCATAGTCTACCGGCTCCTCTCCGGCCCATCATAGTCTACCGGCTCCTCTCCGGGCTGTCATAGTCTACCGGCTCCTCTCTGGGCTGTCATAGTCTACCGGCTCCTCTCTGGGCTGTCATAGTCTACCGGCTCCTCTCCGGGCTGTCATAGTCTACCGGCTCCTCTCTGGCCTGTCATAGTCTATCGGCTCCTCTCCGGGCTGTCATAGTCTACCGGCTCCTCTCTGGCCTGTCATAGTCTATCGGCTCCTCTCCGGGCTGTCATAGTCTACCAGCTCCTCTCCGGGCTGTCATAGTCTACCGGCTCCTCTCTGGCCTGTCATAGTCTATCGGCTCATCTCCGGGCTGTCATAGTCTACCGGCTCATCTCCGGGCTGTCATAGTCTACCGGCTCATCTCCGGGTTGTCAAAGTCTACTGGCTCCTCTCCGGGCTGTGATAGTCTACCGACTCCTCTCCGGGCTGTCATAGTCTACCGGCTCATCTCCGGGCTGTCATAGTCTACCGGCTCCTCTCTGGCCTGTCATAGTCTACCGGCTCCTCTCCGGCCTGTCATAGTCTACCGGCTCCTCTCTGGCCTGTCATAGTCTACCGGCTCCTCTCCGGCCTGTCAGTCTACCGGCTCCTCTCCGGCCCATCATAGTCTACCGGCTCCTCTCCGGGCTGTCGCAGTCTACCGGCTCCTCCCTGGCCTGTCATAGTCTACCGGCTCCTCTCCGGGCTGTCGCAGTCTACCGGCTCCTCTCCGGCCTGTCATAGTCTACAGGCTCCTCTCCGGCCTGTCATAGTCTACAGGCTCCTCTCTGGCCTGTCATAGTCTACCGGCTCATCTCCGGGCTGTGATAGTCTACCGACTCCTCTCCAGCCTGTCATAGTCTACCGACTCCTCTCCGGCCTGTCATAGTCTACCGGCTCCTCTCTGGCCTGTCATAGTCTACCGGCTCCTCTCCGGCCTGTCATAGTCTACCGGCTCCTCTCCGGCCTGTCATAGTCTACCGGCTCCTCTCCGGCCTGTCAGTCTACCGGCTCCTCTCCGGCCCATCATAGTCTACCGGCTCCTCTCCGGGCTGTCGCAGTCTTCCGGCTCCTCCCTGGCCTGTCATAGTCTATCGGCTCCTCTCCGGCCTGTCATAGTCTACAGGCTCCTCTCTGGCCTGTCATAGTCTACCGGCTCATCTCCGGGCTGTCATAGTCTACCGGCTTCTCTCTGGGCTGTCATAGTCTACAGGCTTCTCTCTGGGCTGTGATAGTCTACCGGCTCCTCTCTGGCCTGTCATAGTCTACCGGCTTCTCTCCAGGCTGTCATAGTCTACCGGCTTCTCTCCAGGCTGTCATAGTCTACCAGCTCCTCTCTGGCCTGTCATAGTCTATCGGCTCCTCTCCGGCCTGTCATAGTCTACAGCAGTGGTTCTCAACTCCAGTCTTCAGGGCCCACCAACAGGCCAGGTTTGCAAGATAACTGAAATGCATCACAGGTGATATAATTTGCTGCTCAGGGATTGCAGTATTCTAGTCTGCATCTCACCAAGGTAATACTTAAAATCTGGCCTGTTAGTGGGTCCTTAGGACAGGAGTTGAGAACCACTGGTCTACAGGCTCCTCTCCGGCCTGTCATAGTCTACCGGCTCCTCTCTGGCCTGTCATAGTCTACCGGCTCATCTCCGGGCTGTCATAGTCTACCGGCTTCTCTCTGGGCTGTCATAGTCTACCGGCTCCTCTCCCGCCTGTCATAGTCTACCGACTCCTCTCCGACCTGTCATAGTCTACCGACTCCTCTCCGGCCTGTCATAGTCTACCGGCTCATCTCTGGGCTGTCATAGTCTACCGGCTCATCTCCGGGTAGTCAAAGTCTACCGACTCCTCTCCGGCCTGTCATAGTCTACCGGCTCCTCTCTGGCCTGTCATAGTCTACCGGCTCCTCTCTGGCCTGTCATAGTCTACCGGCTCCTCTCTGGCCTGTCATAGTCTACCGGCTCCTCTCTGGCCTGTCATAGTCTACCGGCTCCTCTCTGGCCTGTCATAGTCTACCGGCTCCTCTCTGGCCTGTCATAGTCTACCGGCTCCTCTCCGGCCTGTCATAGTCTACCGGCTTCTCTCCGGCCTGTCATAGTCTACCGGCTCATCTCCGGGCTGTCATAGTCTACCGGCTTCTCTCTGGGCTGTCATAGTCTACAGGCTTCTCTCTGGGCTGTGATAGTCTACCGGCTCCTCTCTGGCCTGTCATAGTCTACCGGCTTCTCTCCAGGCTGTCATAGTCTACCGGCTTCTCTCCAGGCTGTCATAGTCTACCAGCTCCTCTCTGGCCTGTCATAGTCTATCGGCTCATCTCTGGGTAGTCAAAGTCTACCGACTCCTCTCCGGCCTGTCATAGTCTACCGGCTCCTCTCTGGCCTGTCATAGTCTACCGGCTCCTCTCTGGCCTGTCATAGTCTACCGGCTCCTCTCTGGCCTGTCATAGTCTACCGGCTCCTCTCTGGCCTGTCATAGTCTACCGGCTCCTCTCTGGCCTGTCATAGTCTACCGGCTCCTCTCTGGCCTGTCATAGTCTACCGGCTCCTCTCTGGCCTGTCATAGTCTACCGGCTCCTCTCTGGCCTGTCATAGTCTACCGGCTCCTCTCTGGCCTGTCATAGTCTACCGGCTCCTCTCTGGCCTGTCATAGTCTACCGGCTCCTCTCCGGCCTGTCATAGTCTACCGGCTCATCTCCGGGCTGTCATAGTCTACCGGCTTCTCTCTGGGCTGTCATAGTCTACAGGCTTCTCTCTGGGCTGTGATAGTCTACCGGCTCCTCTCTGGCCTGTCATAGTCTACCGGCTTCTCTCCAGGCTGTCATAGTCTACCGGCTTCTCTCCAGGCTGTCATAGTCTACCAGCTCCTCTCTGGCCTGTCATAGTCTATCGGCTCATCTCTGGGCTGTCATAGTCTACCGGCTCATCTCCGGGTAGTCAAAGTCTACCGACTCCTCTCCGGCCTGTCATAGTCTACCGGCTCCTCTCTGGCCTGTCATAGTCTACCGGCTCCTCTCTGGCCTGTCATAGTCTACCGGCTCCTCTCTGGCCTGTCATAGTCTACCGGCTCCTCTCTGGCCTGTCATAGTCTACCGGCTCCTCTCTGGCCTGTCATAGTCTACAGGCTCCTCTCTGGCCTGTCATAGTCTACAGGCTCCTCTCTGGCCTGTCATAGTCTACCGGCTCATCTCCGGGCTGTCATAGTCTACCGGCTTCTCTCTGGGCTGTCATAGTCTACAGGCTTCTCTCTGGGCTGTGATAGTCTACCGGCTCCTCTCTGGCCTGTCATAGTCTACCGGCTTCTCTCCAGGCTGTCATAGTCTACCGGCTTCTCTCCAGGCTGTCATAGTCTACCAGCTCCTCTCTGGCCTGTCATAGTCTATCGGCTCCTCTCCGGCCTGTCATAGTCTACAGCAGTGGTTCTCAACTCCAGTCTTCAGGGCCCACCAACAGGCCAGGTTTGCAAGATAACTGAAATGCATCACAGGTGATATAATTTGCTGCTCAGGGATTGCAGTATTCTAGTCTGCATCTCACCAAGGTAATACTTAAAATCTGGCCTGTTAGTGGGTCCTTAGGACAGGAGTTGAGAACCACTGGTCTACAGGCTCCTCTCCGGCCTGTCATAGTCTACCGGCTCCTCTCTGGCCTGTCATAGTCTACCGGCTCATCTCCGGGCTGTCATAGTCTACCGGCTTCTCTCTGGGCTGTCATAGTCTACCGGCTCCTCTCCCGCCTGTCATAGTCTACCGACTCCTCTCCGACCTGTCATAGTCTACCGACTCCTCTCCGGCCTGTCATAGTCTACCGGCTCATCTCTGGGCTGTCATAGTCTACCGGCTCATCTCCGGGTAGTCAAAGTCTACCGACTCCTCTCCGGCCTGTCATAGTCTACCGGCTCCTCTCTGGCCTGTCATAGTCTACCGGCTCCTCTCTGGCCTGTCATAGTCTACCGGCTCCTCTCTGGCCTGTCATAGTCTACCGGCTCCTCTCTGGCCTGTCATAGTCTACCGGCTCCTCTCCGGCCTGTCATAGTCTACCGGCTCCTCTCCGGCCTGTCATAGTCTACCGGCTCCTCTCCAGCCTGTCATAGTCTACCGGCTCTTCTCCGGCCTGTCATAGTCTACTGGCTTATCTCTGGCCTGTCATAGCCTACGGGCTCCTCTCCGGCCTGTCATAGTCTACTGGCTTATCTCTGGCCTGTCATAGCCTACGGGCTAGTCTCCAGCCTGTCAAAGAGATGACCAACGGCCTGTCATCATTTACCGGCTCCTCTCCAGCCTGTCATAGTCTACCGGCTCCTCTCTGGCCTGTCATAGTCTACCGGCTCCTCTCCGGGCTGTCATAGTCTACCGGCTCCTCTCCGGGCTGTCATAGTCTACCGGCTCCTCTCTGGCCTGTCATAGTATGCGATGTAATGCATCACAGGTGATATAATTTGCTGCTCAGGGATTGCAGTATTCTAGTCTGCATCTCACCAAGGTAATACTTAAAATCTGGCCTGTTAGTGGGTCCTGAGGACAGGAGTTGAGAACCACTGGTCTACAGGCTCCTCTCCGCCTGTCATAGTCTACCGGCTCCTCTCTGGCCTGTCATAGTCTACCGGCTCATCTCCGGGCTGTCATAGTCTACCGGCTTCTCTCTGGGCTGTCATAGTCTACCGGCTCCTCTCCGGCCTGTCATAGTCTACCGGCTCATCTCCGGGCTGTGATAGTCTACCGACTCCTCTCCGGCCTGTCATAGTCTACCGACTCCTCTCCGGCCTGTCATAGTCTACCGGCTCATCTCTGGGCTGTCATAGTCTACCGGCTCATCTCCGGGTTGTCAAAGTCTACTGGCTGCTCTCCAGGCTGTGATAGTCTACCGACTCCTCTCCGGCCTGTCATAGTCTACCGGCTCATCTCCGGGCTGTCATAGTCTACCGGCTCCTCTCTGGCCTGTCATAGTCTACCGGCTCCTCTCTGGCCTGTCATAGTCTACCGGCACCTCTCCGGCCTGTCATAGTCTACCGGCTCCTCTCTGGCCTGTCATAGTTTACCGGCTCCTCTCCGGCCTGTCATAGTCTACCGGCTCATCTCCGGGCTGTCATAGTCTACCAGCTTCTCTCCAGGCTGTCATAGTCTACCGGCTCCTCTCCGGCCTGTCATAGTCTACCGGTTGCTCTCCGGCCTGTCATAGTCTACCGGCTCCTCTCCGGCCTGCCATAGTCTACCGGCTCCTCTCCAGCCTGTCATAGTCTACCGGCTCCTCTCCAGCCTGTCATAGTCTACCGGCTCTTCTCCGGCCTGTCATAGTCTACTGGCTTATCTCTGGCCTGTCATAGCCTACGGGCTCCTCTCCGGCCTGTCATAGTCTACTGGCTTATCTCTGGCCTGTCATAGCCTACGGGCTAGTCTCCAGCCTGTCAAAGAGATGACCAACGGCCTGTCATCATTTACCGGCTCCTCTCCAGCCTGTCATAGTCTACCGGCTCCTCTCTGGCCTGTCATAGTCTACCGGCTCCTCTCCGGGCTGTCATAGTCTACCGGCTCCTCTCCGGGCTGTCATAGTCTACCGGCTCCTCTCTGGCCTGTCATAGTATGCGATGTAATGCATCACAGGTGATATAATTTGCTGCTCAGGGATTGCAGTATTCTAGTCTGCATCTCACCAAGGTAATACTTAAAATCTGGCCTGTTAGTGGGTCCTGAGGACAGGAGTTGAGAACCACTGGTCTACAGGCTCCTCTCCGGCCTGTCATAGTCTACCGGCTCCTCTCTGGCCTGTCATAGTCTACCGGCTCATCTCCGGGCTGTCATAGTCTACCGGCTTCTCTCTGGGCTGTCATAGTCTACCGGCTCCTCTCCGGCCTGTCATAGTCTACCGGCTCATCTCCGGGCTGTGATAGTCTACCGACTCCTCTCCGGCCTGTCATAGTCTACCGACTCCTCTCCGGCCTGTCATAGTCTACCGGCTCATCTCTGGGCTGTCATAGTCTACCGACTCATCTCCGGGTTGTCAAAGTCTACTGGCTGCTCTCCGGGCTGTGATAGTCTACCGACTCCTCTCCGGCCTGTCATAGTCTACCGGCTCATCTCCGGGCTGTCATAGTCTACCGGCTCCTCTCTGGCCTGTCATAGTCTACCGGCTCCTCTCTGGCCTGTCATAGTCTACCGGCTCCTCTCCGGCCTGTCATAGTCTACCGGCTCCTCTCTGGCCTGTCATAGTTTACCGGCTCCTCTCCGGCCTGTCATAGTCTACCGGCTCATCTCCGGCCTGTCATAGTCTACCAGCTTCTCTCCAGGCTGTCATAGTCTACCAGCTCCTCTCCGGCCTGTCATAGTCTACTGGTTGCTCTCCGGCCTGTCATAGTCTACCGGCTCCTCTCCGGCCTGCCATAGTCTACCGGCTCCTCTCCAGCCTGTCATAGTCTACCGGCTCCTCTCCGGCCTGTCATAGTCTACTGGCTTATCTCTGGCCTGTCATAGCCTACGGGCTAGTCTCCAGCCTGTCAAAGAGATGACCAACGGCCTGTCATCATTTACCGGCTCCTCTCCAGCCTGTCATAGTCTACCGGCTCCTCTCTGGCCTGTCATAGTCTACCGGCTCCTCTCCGGGCTGTCATAGTCTACCGGCTCCTCTCCGGGCTGTCATAGTCTACCGGCTCCTCTCTGGCCTGTCATAGTCTACCGGCTCCTCTCCGGCCTGTCATAGTCTACCGGTGATTGCGGACGTGCGGTGAGCGGGGACGTGCGGAGAGTGCTTACGTGCAGTGAGTGCGGTGATTGGGGACGTGCGGTGAGTGCGGTGATCGGGGTTGTGCGGTGAGCGGGGATGTGCGGTGAGCGGGGATGTGCGGTGAGCGGGGACGTGCAGTGAATGGGGACGTGCGGTGAGTGCGGACGTGCAGTGAGTGTGGTGATTGGGGACGAGCAGTGAGTGCGGACGTGCAGTGAGCGCGGTGATTGGGGACGTGCGGTGAGCGGGGATGTGCGGTGAGTGCGGACGTGCAGTGAGCGGGGCCGTGCAGTGATTGGGGACGTGCACTGAGTGCGGTGATTGGGGACGTGCGGTAAGTGGGGACCTGCGGTGAGTGCGGATGTGCGATGAGCGGGGACGTGCGGTGAGTGCGGACGTGCGGTAAGCGGGGATGTGCAGTGATTGGGGACGTGCGGTGAGTGCGGAGATTGGGGACGTGCGGTAAGTGGGGACGTGCGGTGAGTGCGGATGTGCGATGAGCGGGGACGTGCGGTGAGTGCGGACGTGCGGTGAGCGGGGACGTGCAGTGATTGGGGACGTGCGGTGAGCGGGGACGTGCGGTGAGTGTGGAGAGTGAGGCTGCAGCACTACTCCCTCTGGTTAAGATCAACATTATAATAATAACTGAAAATAAATACAAAGTGGAAATGGCGTCAAAGGCCGCACAAATAGAGAATTTCGCAGAGGGCGATTTGGAAGAACGCATAAAGCGCACTTCTGAGTTTGCGGCGAATGATTGGGAAATGGGGGATCCCGGCCGCCGGAGCCATCCAGGTAAACACATCCATTTAATAGCCGAGCGGCGAACTGATGAGATGCGGTTTTGGCGCTGGATCGCTCTCATCATTCTCTGGATGTGCCGGGTTTGCTCCATTGCTATTCCAGTCATTCAGCCCCCCCCCCTCCTCCTTCCCGCGCTCTCCTCTGTGTGCTCCCCCCTCCCCCCCTCCTTCACTCTCATTGCCCTGCAGCGTAATGAAAGCTGACATTATATCAAACATTATAAAGACTCTCATTTGATGAGGATCATTCGTCAACACACAAACCTATTAACCAGCAAAAAAAAAAAAATACACCCGTTCGCCACTCCCGCCCCACGTGCCGCGTGCGTCTGAGAGGGGCCGACCTCTCTCTGCAGACGGATCCTGACTGCTAATCGCTGCCTCCGCTCTACGCCAACAGGAAAAAAAAAATCCAGGTGAACTTGGCGACAAGGTCACCGGCAAGGACAGAGCCGTCACGTTCCCCCGCGTGCCGCCTCCTTCTACCTGCCGCTGAGGTAGCGCTGCGACAAGGATCATTATCCGCGCGGGGCCCGTGCGAGGCGCCAGCGTGATGTTCTGCGATCGGTTTTCACGGGAAGGAGCGGAGATACGGGCCCGGCGCTGAAAAGGCCGCAAAAAGCCAATGGCGAAATCCGCAAACTGGGTTCTGTGAAAGCGTTTTACGTTCTATTCATGGCGGAAAATGTTCAGAGCGTGAAATGAAAATAAATATTTACATAGTAAACGGGCAGATCTGTAAACCACCCGCACCGCGGGCACACCGGCGGCCATGATAGTCCGGCACCATGGCGCTTGGTGCTAATAAAGAACTCCAGGGAGATAAAAAAAGATACAAATTATTGAGTATAAATATGAGTAGTAGTAGTTTGAGTAAGAGTAGTATGAGTAGTAGTAGTAGTATGAGTATGAGGAGTAGTAGTTTGAGTAAGAGTAGTATGAGTAGTAGTAGTAGTATGAGTATGAGGAGTAGTAGTTTGAGTAAGAGTAGTATGAGTAGTAGTAGTAGTATGAGTATGAGGAGTAGTAGTTTGAGTAAGAGTAGTATGAGTAGTAGTAGTAGTATGAGTATGAGGAGTAGTAGGAGTAGTAGCAGTATCAGTATGAGGAGTAGTATGAGTAGTAGTAGTAGTATCAGTATGAGGAGTAGTATGAGTAGTAGTAGTAGTATCAGTATGAGGAGTAGTATGAGGAGTAGTAGTATCAGTATGAGGAGTAGTATGAGGAGTAGTAGTATCAGTATGAGGAGTAGTATGAGTAGTAATAACATGAGTATGAGTAGTAGAATGAGGAGTAGGGATGAGCTTCGAGTTCGAGTCGAACTCATGTTCGACTCGAACATTGCCCGTTCGCCGAACAGTGAACAGATTGGGGTTTTCGCGGCAAATTTGAAAAGCCGCGGAACACCCTGTAAAAATCTATGGGAGAAATCTAAAGTGCTAATTATAAAGGCTTATATGCAAGTTATTGTCATAAAAAGTGTTTGGGGACCCGGGTCCTGCCCCAGGGGACATGTATCAATGCAAAAAAAAGTTTTAAAAACTGTCGTTTTTCGGGGGCAGTGATTTTAATAATGCTTAAAGTGAAACAATAAAAGTGAAGTATTCCTTTACATTTCGTACCTGGGGGGTGTGTATAGTATGCCTGTAAAGCAGCGCTTATTTCCCGTGATTAGAACTGTCCCTGCACAAAATGTCAGGAAAAGTCATTTAAAAAGCACTCGCGGCTATTAATGAATTGTCAGCTCCCGGCAATACAGAGAAAAGTCATTGATTAAAAAAAAAAATGCGTGGGGGTCCCCCCAAATTCATTTACCAGGCCCTTCAGGTCTGGTATGGATATTAGGGGAACTCTGCATCAAATTTAAAAAAAAAATGGCGTGGAGTCCCCCCAAATATCCAGACCAGACCCTTATCCGAGCACACAACCTGACAGGCCACAGGAAAAGAGGGGGGGGGGGACGAGAGGGCGCCCCCCTCTCCTGAACCGTGCCAGGCCACATGGATGTCCCCATGTTGATGGGGACAAGGGCCTCATCCCCACAACCCTTGCCCGGTGGTTGTGGGGGTCTGCGGGCAGGGGGCTTATCTGAATCTGGAAGACCCCTTTAACAAAGGGGACCCCCAGAAACCGCCCCCCATGTGAATTGGTAATGGGGTACATTGTACCCCTATAATTTCACAAAGAAAGTGTAAAAAAAAAAAAAAAAAAAACACACAGACACAGTTGGGAAAGTCCTTTATTAAAAATTAAAAAAATAAAAAATAAAAAAACCCATTCCAGCGATGAAATCCAGTGTCCCGCAGCGATCCGATGTCCAGCGCCGCAGTCTCCACTCCACACGAAACGTCATTGGCTGAGCGGACCTGATGGGGAACTTCCTCCGTAGTATAATAAATGAATAGACCTGCCCCTTCTCACGTTCCCCATCAGGTCCGCTCAGCCTTACACCTACGTCATTGGCTGAGCGGACCTGATGGGGAACTTTAGAAGGGGCGGGTCTATTCATTTATTATACTACGGAGGAAGTTCCCCATCAGGTCCGCTCAGGCTCAGCCAATGACGTTTCGTGTGGACAGCGCCGGACATCGGATCACCGCGGGACACTGGATTTCATCGCTGGAATGGGTTTTTTTTTGTTTTTGTTTTTTAATAAAGGACTTTCCCAACTGTGTCTGTGTGTTTTTTTTACAATTTTTTACACTTTCCTTGTGAAATGGTAGGGGTACAATATACCCCATTACCAATTCACATAGGGGGGGCGGGATCTGGGGGTCCCCTTTGTTAAAGGGGTCTTCCAGATTCCGATAAGCCCCCCGCCCGCAGACCCCCACAACCACCGGGCAAGGGTTGTGGGGATGAGGCCCTTGTCCCCATCAACATGGGGACATGGTGCTTTGAGGGGTCACAGACCCCCAAAGCATCCTCCCCATGTTGAGGGCATGTGGCCTGGTATGGTTCAGGAGGGGGGGGCGCTCTCTCATCCCCCCCTCTTTTCCTGCGGCCTGCCAGGTTGTGTGCTCGGATAAGGGTCTGGTCTGGATTTTTGGGGGAACTCCACGCCATTATATTTTTAAATTTGTGGCAGGTATCCCCTTAAAATCCATACCAGACCTGAAGGGCCTAGTAATTGAATTTGGGGGGAACCCCACGCATTTTTTTTTCTTTATCAATGACTTTTCTATGTATTGCTGGGAGCCGACAATTCATTAATAGCCGCGAGTGAGTTTTAAATGACTTTTTTTCCTTCAGAAATGACACTTTGTGCAGGGACAGTTCTAAGCACGGGAAACATGCGCCACTTCACATGCATATCATACACACCCCCCAGGTACGAAATTTTAAGGAATATTTCACTTTTATTGTTTCACTTTAAGCATTATTAAAATCACTGCTCCTGAAAAAACTGCAGTTTTTAAAACTTCTTTTTGCATTGATACATGTCCCCTGGGGCAGGACCCGGGTCCCCAAACACTTTTTAGGACAATAAATTGCATATTAGCCTTTATAATTAGCACTTTAGATTTCGAACGTTCGAGTCCATTGTATTTAATAGGGTTCTAAAGTTCACACAAACATTCTGTCTGTTCGCAGGTTCTGGTGCGAACCGAACAGGGGTGTGTTCGGCTCATCCCTAATGAGGAGTAGTTGGAGTAGTAGTAGTATGAGTAGTACGAGTATGAGGAGTAGTAGCATAATTATGAGTAGTAGTATGAGTAGTAGTATGAGTAGGAGCAGTAGTATGAGGAGTAGTAGTAGCAGTATCAGTATGAGGAGTAGTAGTATCAGTATGAGGAGTAGTAGTATCAGTATGAGGAGTAGTATGAGTAGTAGTATGAGGAGTAGTAGTAGTAGTAGTAGTATGAGTAGTAGTATGAGTATGAGGAGTAGTAGTATCAGTATGAGGAGTAGTATGAGTTGTAATAGTATGATTATGAGTATTAGTATGAGAAGTAGTTGGAGTATGAGTATGAGGAGTAGTAGTAGGAGTATGAGGAGTAGTATGAGGAGTAGAAGTATGAGTAGTAGAAGTATGAGGAGTAGTATGAGTATGAGGAGTAGTAGTATCAGTATAAGTAATAGTATGAGTAGTAGTATGAGGAGAAGTAGTATGAGGAGAAGTAGTAGTATGACTATGAGGAATAGTTGTATCAGTATGGGTAGTAGTATGAGGAGTAGAAGTATGAGTAGTAGTAGTATGAGTATGAGGAGTAGTATGAGGAGTAGAAGTATGAGTAGTAGTAGTAGGAGTATGAGGAGTAGTATGAGGAGTAGAAGTATGAGTAGTAGAAGTATGAGTAGTAGTATGAGTATGAGGAGTAGTAGTATCAGTATAAGTAATAGTATGAGTAGTAGTATGAGGAGAAGTAGTATGAGGAGAAGTAGTAGTATGACTATGAGGAATAGTTGTATCAGTATGGGTAGTAGTATGAGGAGTAGAAGTATGAGTAGTAGTAGTATGAGTATGAGGAGTAGTATGAGGAGTAGAAGTATGAGTAGTAGTAGTAGGAGTATGAGGAGTAGTATGAGGAGTAGTATGAGTAGTAGTATGAGTAGGAGCAGTAGTATGAGGAGTAGTAGTAGCAGTATCAGTATGAGGAGTAGTAGTATCAGTATGAGGAGTAGTAGTATCAGTATGAGGAGTAGTATGAGTAGTAGTATGAGGAGTAGTAGTAGTAGTAGTAGTATGAGTAGTAGTATGAGTATGAGGAGTAGTAGTATCAGTATGAGGAGTAGTATGAGTTGTAATAGTATGATTATGAGTATTAGTATGAGAAGTAGTTGGAGTAGTAGTATGAGTATGAGGAGTAGTAGTAGGAGTATGAGGAGTAGTATGAGGAGTAGAAGTATGAGTAGTAGAAGTATGAGGAGTAGTATGAGTATGAGGAGTAGTAGTATCAGTATAAGTAATAGTATGAGTAGTAGTATGAGGAGAAGTAGTATGAGGAGAAGTAGTAGTATGACTATGAGGAATAGTTGTATCAGTATGGGTAGTAGTATGAGGAGTAGAAGTATGAGTAGTAGTAGTATGAGTATGAGGAGTAGTATGAGGAGTAGAAGTATGAGTAGTAGTAGTAGGAGTATGAGGAGTAGTATGAGGAGTAGAAGTATGAGTAGTAGAAGTATGAGTAGTAGTATGAGTATGAGGAGTAGTAGTATCAGTATAAGTAATAGTATGAGTAGTAGTATGAGGAGAAGTAGTATGAGGAGAAGTAGTAGTATGACTATGAGGAATAGTTGTATCAGTATGGGTAGTAGTATGAGGAGTAGAAGTATGAGTAGTAGTAGTATGAGTATGAGGAGTAGTATGAGGAGTAGAAGTATGAGTAGTAGTAGTAGGAGTATGAGGAGTAGTATGAGTAGTAGTATGAGTAGTAGTATGAGTAGGAGCAGTAGTATGAGGAGTAGTAGTAGCAGTATCAGTATGAGGAGTAGTAGTATCAGTATGAGGAGTAGTAGTATCAGTATGAGGAGTAGTATGAGTAGTAGTATGAGGAGTAGTAGTAGTAGTAGTAGTATGAGTAGTAGTATGAGTATGAGGAGTAGTAGTATCAGTATGAGGAGTAGTATGAGTTGTAATAGTATGATTATGAGTATTAGTATGAGAAGTAGTTGGAGTAGTAGTATGAGTATGAGGAGTAGTAGTAGGAGTATGAGGAGTAGTATGAGGAGTAGAAGTATGAGTAGTAGAAGTATGAGGAGTAGTATGAGTATGAGGAGTAGTAGTATCAGTATAAGTAATAGTATGAGTAGTAGTATGAGGAGAAGTAGTATGAGGAGAAGTAGTAGTATGACTATGAGGAATAGTTGTATCAGTATGGGTAGTAGTATGAGGAGTAGAAGTATGAGTAGTAGTAGTATGAGTATGAGGAGTAGTATGAGGAGTAGAAGTATGAGTAGTAGTAGTAGGAGTATGAGGAGTAGTATGAGGAGTAGAAGTATGAGTAGTAGAAGTATGAGTAGTAGTATGAGTATGAGGAGTAGTAGTATCAGTATAAGTAATAGTATGAGTAGTAGTATGAGGAGAAGTAGTATGAGGAGAAGTAGTAGTATGACTATGAGGAATAGTTGTATCAGTATGGGTAGTAGTATGAGGAGTAGAAGTATGAGTAGTAGTAGTATGAGTATGAGGAGTAGTATGAGGAGTAGAAGTATGAGTAGTAGTAGTAGGAGTATGAGGAGTAGTATGAGGAGTAGAAGTATGAGTAGTAGTAGTAGGAGTATGAGGAGTAGTATGAGGAGTAGAAGTATGAGTAGTAGTAGTAGGAGTATGAGGAGTAGTATGAGGAGTAGAAGTATGAGTAGTAGAAGTATGAGTAGTAGTATGAGTATGAGGAGTAGTAGTATCAGTATAAGTAATAGTATGAGTAGTAGTATGAGGAGAAGTAGTATGAGGAGAAGTAGTAGTATGACTATGAGGAATAGTTGTATCAGTATGGGTAGTAGTATGAGGAGTAGAAGTATGAGTAGTAGTAGTATGAGTATGAGGAGTAGTATGAGGAGTAGAAGTATGAGTAGTAGTAGGACTATGAGGAGTAGTATGAGGAGTAGAAGTATGAGTAGTAGGAGTATGAGGAGTAGTATGAGGAGTAGAAGTATGAGTAGTAGTAGTAGGAGTATGAGGAGTAGTATGAGGAGTAGAAGTATGAGTAGTAGTAGTAGTAGGAGTATGAGGAGTAGTATGAGGAGTAGAAGTATGAGTAGTAGGAGTATGAGGAGTAGTATGAGTATAAGTAGTAGAAGTAGTATGAGGAGTAGTAGTATCAGTATAAGTAATAGTATGAGTAGTAGTATGAGGAGAAGTAGTATGAGGAGTAGTAGTAGTATGACTATGAGGAATAGTTGTATCAGTATGAGTAGTAGTATGAGTAGTAGTATGGGAAGTAGTATAAGTAGTAGTAGTAGAAGTATGAGTATGAGTAGTAGTATGAGTAGTAATAATATGAGTATGAGGAGTAGTATGAGTATAAGTAGTATGACGTAAGTAGTAGTATGAGGAGTAGTATGAGTATAAGTAGTAGTAAGAGTATGAGGAGTCGTAGTATCAGTATGAGTAGTAGTATGAGGAGTAGAAGTATGAGTAGTAGTAGTAGGAGTATGAGGAGTAGTATGAGGAGTAGAAGTATGAGTAGTAGTAGTAGGAGTATGAGGAGTAGAAGTATGAGGAGTAGTAGTATCAGTATAAGTAATAGTATGAGTAGTAGTATGAGGAGAAGTAGTATGAGGAGAAGTAGTAGTATGACTATGAGGAATAGTTGTATCAGTATGAGTAGTAGTATGGGAAGTAGTATAAGTAGTAGTAGTAGTAGAAGTATGAGTATGAGGAGAAGTAGTATGAGGAGAAGTAGTATGAGGAGAAGTAGTATGAGGAGTAGTAGTATCAGTATAAGTAATAGTATGAGTAGTAGTATGAGGAGAAGTAGTATGAGGAGTAGTAGTAGTATGACTATGAGGAATAGTTGTATCAGTATGAGTAGTAGTATGGGAAGTAGTATAAGTAGTAGTAGTAGAAGTATGAGTATGAGGAGTAGTATGAGTATATGTAGTATGACGTAAGTAGTAGTATGAGGAGTAGTATGAGTATAAGTAGTAGTAAGAGTATGAGGAGTAGTAGTATCAGTATAAGTAATAGTATGAGTAGTAGTATGAGTATGAGGAGTAGTAGTATCAGTATAAGTAATAGTATGAGTAGTAGTATGAGGAGAAGTAGTATGAGGAGAAGTAGTATGAGGAGAAGTAGTATGAGGAGAAGTAGTATGAGGAGTAGTAGTATCAGTATAAGTAATAGTATGAGTAGTAGTATGAGGAGAAGTAGTATGAGGAGAAGTAGTATGAGGAGAAGTAGTATGAGGAGAAGTAGTATCAGTATAAGTAATAGTATGAGTAGTAGTATGAGGAGAAGTAGTATGAGGAGAAGTAGTAGTATGAGGAGAAGTAGTATGAGGAGTAGTAGTATCAGTATAAGTAATAGTATGAGTAGTAGTATGAGGAGAAGTAGTATGAGGAGAAGTAGTATGAGGAGAAGTAGTATGAGGAGAAGTAGTATCAGTATAAGTAATAGTATGAGTAGTAGTATGAGGAGAAGTAGTATGAGGAGTAGTAGTAGTATGACTATGAGGAATAGTTGTATCAGTATGAGTAGTAGTATGGGAAGTAGTATAAGTAGTAGTAGTAGAAGTATGAGTATGAGGAGAAGTAGTATGAGGAGAAGTAGTATGAGGAGAAGTAGTATGAGGAGAAGTAGTATGAGGAGAAGTAGTATCAGTATAAGTAATAGTATGAGTAGTAGTATGAGGAGAAGTAGTATGAGGAGAAGTAGTAGTATGAGGAGAAGTAGTATGAGGAGTAGTAGTATCAGTATAAGTAATAGTATGAGTAGTAGTATGAGGAGAAGTAGTATGAGGAGAAGTAGTAGTATGAGGAGAAGTAGTATGAGGAGAAGTAGTATGAGGAGTAGTAGTATCAGTATAAGTAATAGTATGAGTAGTAGTATGAGGAGAAGTAGTATGAGGAGAAGTAGTATGAGGAGAAGTAGTATGAGGAGAAGTAGTATCAGTATAAGTAATAGTATGAGTAGTAGTATGAGGAGAAGTAGTATGAGGAGAAGTAGTAGTATGACTATGAGGAATAGTTGTATCAGTATGAGTAGTAGTATGGGAAGTAGTATAAGTAGTAGTAGTAGAAGTATGAGTATGAGGAGAAGTAGTATGAGGAGAAGTAGTATGAGGAGAAGTAGTATGAGGAGAAGTAGTATGAGGAGAAGTAGTATCAGTATAAGTAATAGTATGAGTAGTAGTATGAGGAGAAGTAGTATGAGGAGAAGTAGTAGTATGACTATGAGGAATAGTTGTATCAGTATGAGTAGTAGTATGGGAAGTAGTATAAGTAGTAGTAGTAGAAGTATGAGTATGAGGAGAAGTAGTATGAGGAGAAGTAGTATGAGGAGAAGTAGTATGAGGAGAAGTAGTATGAGGAGAAGTAGTATCAGTATAAGTAATAGTATGAGTAGTAGTATGAGGAGAAGTAGTATGAGGAGAAGTAGTAGTATGACTATGAGGAATAGTTGTATCAGTATGAGTAGTAGTATGGGAAGTAGTATAAGTAGTAGTAGTAGAAGTATGAGTATGAGGAGAAGTAGTATGAGGAGAAGTAGTATGAGGAGAAGTAGTATGAGGAGAAGTAGTATGAGGAGAAGTAGTATCAGTATAAGTAATAGTATGAGTAGTAGTATGAGGAGAAGTAGTATGAGGAGTAGTAGTAGTATGACTATGAGGAATAGTTGTATCAGTATGAGTAGTAGTATGGGAAGTAGTATAAGTAGTAGTAGTAGAAGTATGAGTATGAGGAGTAGTATGAGTATATGTAGTATGACGTAAGTAGTAGTATGAGGAGTAGTATGAGTATAAGTAGTAGTAAGAGTATGAGGAGTCGTAGTATCAGTATGAGTAGTAGTATGAGGAGTAGAAGTATGAGTAGTAGTAGTAGGAGTATGAGGAGTAGTATGAGGAGTAGAAGTATGAGTAGTAGTAGTAGGAGTATGAGGAGTAGAAGTATGAGGAGTAGTAGTATCAGTATAAGTAATAGTATGAGTAGTAGTATGAGGAGAAGTAGTATGAGGAGAAGTAGTAGTATGACTATGAGGAATAGTTGTATCAGTATGAGTAGTAGTATGGGAAGTAGTATAAGTAGTAGTAGTAGTAGAAGTATGAGTATGAGGAGAAGTAGTATGAGGAGAAGTAGTATGAGGAGAAGTAGTATGAGGAGAAGTAGTATGAGGAGTAGTAGTATCAGTATAAGTAATAGTATGAGTAGTAGTATGAGGAGAAGTAGTATGAGGAGTAGTAGTAGTATGACTATGAGGAATAGTTGTATCAGTATGAGTAGTAGTATGAGGAGTAGTATAAGTAGTATGAGTATGAGTAGTAGTATGAGTAGTAGTATGGGAAGTAGTATAAGTAGTAGTAGTAGAAGTATGAGTATGAGTAGTAGTATGAGTAGTAATAATATGAGTAGGAGTAGTAGTAGGAGTATAAGTAGTAGTAAGAGTATGAGGAGTAGTAGTATCAGTATAAGTAATAGTATGAGTAGTAGTATGAGGAGTATGAGGAGTAGTAGTATCAGTATAAGTAATAGTATGAGTAGTAGTATGAGGAGAAGTAGTATGAGGAGTAGTAGTAGTATGACTATGAGGAATAGTTGTATCAGTATGAGTAGTAGTATGATTAGTAGTATAAGTAGTATGAGTATGAGTATGAGTAGTAGTATGAGTAGTAGTATGGGAAGTAGTATAAGTAGTAGTAGTAGAAGTATGAGTATGAGTAGTAGTATGAGTAGTAATAATATGAGTAGGAGTAGTAGTAGGAGTATAAGTAGTAGTAAGAGTATGAGGAGTAGTAGTATCAGTATAAGTAATAGTATGAGTAGTAGTATGAGGAGTATGAGGAGTAGTAGTATCAGTATAAGTAATAGTATGAGTAGTAGTATGAGGAGAAGTAGTATGAGGAGTAGTAGTAGTATGACTATGAGGAATAGTTGTATCAGTATGAGTAGTAGTATGATTAGTAGTATAAGTAGTATGAGTATGAGTATGAGTAGTAGTATGAGTAGTAGTATGGGAAGTAGTATGGGAAGTAGTAGTAGAAGTATGAGTATGAGTAGTAGTATGAGTAGTAATAATATGAGTAGGAGTAGTAGTAGGAGTATAAGTAGTATGAGGTAAGTAGTAGTATGAGGAGTAGTATGAGTATAAGTAGTAGTAAGAGTATGAGGAGTAATAGTAGCAATAATAGTAAAAAGCAAGGGGTGCAGGTATCTAAATTTGACCTGGTATAAGACACTTGCCCTCCCTGTAGAGTAGAGCTTAGACTGGGAGAGGGAGAAATAATACAAGGAGGACATCTAGCGGCAGAAACTAAGTACTGCAGAGGGCAACTCTGGATTAAAGCTGAATATTGCGGCAAAGAGCACACTGATAGAAGGAGAGAGCAGAGTGACGGAGAGATTAGCCCATCTATTTTCTGCTTCTCCTTTCACTGTCCAGTCGGGTGCTTAGAAGTGGGTTTAATGATGCTGGTGGTCATCTTAGGACATCTAGTGGCAGAAAATAAGTACTGCATGGGGAAAGATCCTGAATTTGACCTGCTATTAGCCTCCCACAAATCCTGTACAGCAGAGCTCAGACTAGGAAAGGGAGAAGCAGCACAGGGAGCCAATCAGATGTGTTGCGGTGCTTATGTGCTGACAAGGAGCATGCTGAGAGAGCAGAGTGACAGAGAGATTAACGCATCTATTTGCTGCTTCTCCTTTCACTGTCCAGTCACAGGCTGGGCACTTTAAAGTGGGTTTAATGATTCTGGTCATCATCTGAGGACATCTAGTGGCAGAAAATAAATGCTGCAGGGGACAGCCCTGGATTATAGCTGGATACTGCAGAATTATTATTATTTTTTTAAATCTTGAACCTGACCTGCTGTCAGTCTTTTACAATTCTTGTACAGCAGAGCTCAGACTACGACAGGGAGAAGCAGCAGAAGGAGCCAAACAGATGATGTGTTGCGGTGGTTATGTGCTAACATAGAGCATGGTGATTAGGAGGGGAGAATATTCATCTACTGCTGCAGTACTTCTTTCCACCACTAGATGTCCTCAGGTGACCACCAGGATCATTAAACCCTCTTCCAAGCACCTTGCCCCGTCCTGAGACTGGACAGTGAAAGGAGAAGCAGCACAGAGATAAGCAGCTGCAGCTGTGGTCTTGGTATCGGCTTTAACAGCTGGTGAGGGGCTTTCTGATAAAAGTGAACACTTTTATGGGACCCTCTAGGCGAGACCCCCCCCCCCTATTCCCACCCCCCCTCCCTCAGGGGGACACTCGCCATGGTTCCGGGGCTCTCACGTTCCTCCCGGGGGGGGCTCAGGACTATGGGAAGCAGATTGAGAGGAGGAGGAACTCAGGGAACACCTCGATCCCTCCTGCGACTGATGACCCTGGAAGTGATGTGTATTGCGTCCCTTCCGGGGGCCACACATATCAATCCTCGGCTGGTGTAGCTGAAGATGCAGCGATTCCAGAATGATCTGCGCTTTAATATCTGCTTTAGAGGGCAGAGAAGACATTGGGGGACCCCCCCCCCAATGTCACCACGAAGAGGACCTGTCACCTCCCGTTGTTAACACATGGGGGGGGGGGCTTTCAGCTCCCTTGTGATTGCAATAAAGTAGCAAAAATTAAATAAATAAATATACCGTATATACTCGAGTATAAGCCGAGTTTTTCAGCACTTTTTTTGTGCTGAAAATGCCCCCCTCGGCTTATACTCGAGTCTGTGTCCATCTTCATCTCTGTGCACCTAATCCTGGCCAGCCGTAGGTCCCCTGGACCCCAAACTTGGCACACATGTAGCCCCACTCTTCCTCTACAGGTGTGCAAAAGTTTGGTGTCCGGGGGACCTACGGCCGGGGAGCACCAATTTTTCAAAGCCGGGCACCCCTTCCATAGACTCCCATGTTAAACATCAGTCTAGTCACACAGCGCCGGAGATCAGGTAGGGAGATTGGGCACAGTGAGACATGGGCACAGTGACAGTGAGGCATGGGCACAGTGAGGCATGGGCACAGTGAGGCATGGGCACAGTGACAGTGAGGCATGGGCACAGTGAGGCATGGACACAGTGAGGCATGGGCACAGTGAGGCATGGGCACAGTGAGGCACAGTGAGGCATGGACACAGTGGGGCACAGTGAGGCATGGACACAGTGGGGCACAGTGAGGCATGGACACAGTGAGGCATGGACACAGTGAGGCATGGCCACAGTAAGGCACAGTGAGGCATGGACACAGTGAGGCATGGGCACAGTGAGGCATGGGCACAGTGAGGCATGGACACAGTGGGGCACAGTGAGGCATGGACACAGTGAGGCATGGCCACAGTAAGGCACAGTGAGGCATGGACACAGTGAGACACAGTGAGGCATGGGCACAGTGAGGCATGGACACAGTGAGGCATGGGCACAGTGAGGCATGGGCACAGTGAGGCACAGTGAGGCATGCAGATGGACACCCTAGGCTTATACTCGAGTCAATACGTTTTCCCAGTTTTTTGTGGTAAAACTAGGCGCCTCGGCTTATATTCGGATCAGGCTTATACTCGAGTATATACGGTAAGCTTAACAGTGCAAAAAAAAAAAAAAGAGTTAAAATAACTAAAAATAATTTTATAACATTTTTACAGCACCCCTCTAATAAAAAGTGCAGCGTAGGGTAAACTTGTGTATATACTGTAAGAAACAATTGCGCACACATGTGAGGTAACGTCACAAACGCATCGGAGGGAGAGCGATAATTCCAGGCTCATAATTCCCCGGCCTCTGAAGGCTTTTAAAGCAAATCGACCGTGGAGAATTTTTGGGTACTGTCGTTTTTTTGCAATTCCACGGACGTGCGCAGTTTTAAAGCCTAGAATCTATTTTCTCGCCACAATCCATTTTTTTTTTAGATTCTATGAAAATGAGGTATTATATTGTATTTGTTTGCACTTAAAGTCATTTTAGTGTAATTGCCTCATACACAACAATCAGTTTTTCCGACAAGAAAAGTGCGACGTGAGCTTTTTGTCGCGAATTCTGACCGTGTGTACGCTCCATCGGACTTTTTTTGTGAGAATTCCTGCCAAGAAAAGATTGAGAGCGGGTTCTTTATTTTCGTGACAGGAAAAATTCCTATTGGGAATCGCGCTGGTCTGTATGCAATTACGACGCGGAAAAAAACAAAACACGCATGCTCAGAATCAAGCAGAAGAGCCGAACTGCCTATTGAACTTCATTGATCTCGGCTCGTCGTACGTCTTGTACGTCACCTGCGTTCCTGACGGTCTGAATTTCAGACAAGATTTATGTGACCGTGTGTATGCAAGACAATTTTGAGCCGTTTTCCGTAGGAAAAAAAAAAACACGGTTTTCCTGTCGGAAAAACTGATCGTGTGTCTGAGGGCATAACTGTTTCCTGAAAATATATGTTTGATAGATGCACAAATACTGCACGGCATTAAAAACTGCGACTACCACCATTTTATTCTCCAGGGTCTCTGCTTTCACAAAATATATAAAATAAAATAAAATAATAAATAAATAATTAAATAATTAAATAAAAAAGATAATATATATATATATATATATATATATATATATATATATATATATATATATATATATATATACACACACACACATATATGGATAGATATACTGTGTATTTCTATATCTATCTATATAGATAGATAGATAGATAGTAAAAATAATTAATAAACGATGAGGAGGAGAGGAAGGAGGAAGAAGCTAGAAAAAGGTAGAAAAGGGAAGAAGGAAGACGAAAGAAAAAGAAAGAAGAAGGTAGAAGAAGAAAGTAAAAGAAGGTGGAAGAAAAAGAAGGAAGAAAAAAGAGGGAAGAATGTAGAAGTAAAAGAAGGAAGAAGGTAGAAAAAGAAAAAGAAGGAAGAATGAAGAAGGTGGAAGAAGAAGAAGAAGGTAGAAGAAGGAAGAAGAAAAAGAAGGAAGAATGAAGAAGGTGGAAGAAAAACAAGACGGAAGAAGGAAAAAGGAAGAAGGAAAAAAAGAAAGGAGAAGGAAGAAGGAAAAAGAAGGAAGAGGGAAGAAGTAAAAAGAAGGAAGAAGGAAAAAGGAAGAAAGAAGGAAGAAGAAGAAGGAAGAAAGGAAGGAAGAAGGAAGAACAAGAAAGAACAAGAAGACTACGAAAGAAGAAGAAGAAGAACACGAAGAACAAGAACAAGAACAAGAAGACTAAGAAAGAAGAAGAAGGAAGAAAGAAGGAGGAAAGAAGAAGGAAGAAGAAGAAATAGGAAGGAAGAAGAAGAACAAGAAGGAAAAACAAGAAGGAAGAAGAAGATGAAGGAAGAAAGAAAAAAGTAGGAAAGAACGAAGAAAGAAGAAGGATGAAGAAGGAAAAAGGAAGAAGAAAAAAGAAAAAGGAAGAAGGTGGAAGAAGAAGAAGGAGGAAGAAGGAAGAAGGAAAAAGAAGGAAGAAAGGAGAAGGAAGAAGGAAAAAGAAGGAAGAGGGAAGAAGTAAAAAGAAGGAAGGAAGAAAGAAGGAAAAAAGAAGGAAGAAGAAGAAGGAAGGAAGAACAAGAATAAGAAAGAACAAGAAGACTATGAAAGAAGAAGACTAAGAAAGAAGAAGAAGGAAGAAAGAAGGAGGAAAGAAGGAAGAAATAAGGAAGAAAGACGAAGGAAGAAGAAGAAGAATAAACAAGAAGGAAGAACAAGAAGGAAGGAGAAGAAGAAGAAGGAAGAAAGAAAGAAAGGAGGAAAGAACGAAGAAAGAAGGTGGAAAAAGGAAGAAGGAAAAAGAAGGAAGAAAGAAGGAAGAAGGAAAAAAGAAGGAAGAGGGAAGAAGTAAAAAGAAGTAAAAATAAGGAAGATAGGAAAGAAGAAGGAAAAAGGTAGAAGAAGAAAGGAAGGAAGAAAGGAGAAAAGAACGAAGGAAGAAGAAGAAAAAAGAAGTAAGAAGAATGAAGAAGGAAGAAGATTATAAAAATAATTAAAAAAATTAATTAGTAGCTATAAAAATAATTAAAATAAAAATTATGAATAAAAAATAAATTAATAAAGAGAATAATACTGAAAATGATAGTATAATAAAAAAATAAATTAGTAATAATAAAAATTAAATTAACAATTTATTAATTAATAAAATTAATATAAAATATATAAATTTTCGTACACACGATCGGAAATTCCGACAAGAAAAGTTCGATGTAAGCTTTTGATAGGAAATTCCGAAAGTGTGTAGCCATTTCCGACGCACAAAAGTGCTGCGCATGCTCGGAATGCTGCGCATGCATTACAATCATTTCTAGATAAAACATGGCGATTGTAGCGCGTGTCTCGGGAGGGGAGGGATTATATCAGATTGTAGCACGTGTCTCGGGAGGGGAGGGATTATATCAGATTGTAGCGCGTGTCTCGGGAGGGGAGGGATTATATCAGATTGTAGCACGTGTCTCGGGAGGGGAGGGATTATATCAGATTGTAGCGTGTGTCTCGGGAGGGGAGGGATTATATCAGATTGTAGCGCGTGTCTCGGGAGGGGAGGGATTATATCAGATTGTAGCGCGTGTCTCGGGAGGGGAGGGATTATATCAGATTGTAGCCCGTGTCTCGGGAGGGGAGGGGTTATATCAGATTGTAGCCCGTGTCTCGGGAGGGGAGGGATTATATCAGATTGTAGCGCGTGTCTCGGGAGGGGAGGGATTATATCAGATTGTAGCGCGTGTCTCGGGAGGGGAGGGATTATATCAGATTGTAGCGGGTGTCTCGGGAGGGGAGGGGATTATATCAGATTGTAGCACGTGTCTCGGGAGGGGAGGGGATTATATCAGATTGTAGCGCTTGTCTCGGGAGGGGTGGGGATTATATCAGATTGTAGCGCGTGTCTCGGGAGGGGAGGGATTATATCAGATTGTAGCGCGTGTCTCGGGAGGGGAGGGATTATATCAGATTGTAGCGCGTGTCTGGGGAGGGGAGGGATTATATCAGATTGTAGCGCGTGTCTCGGGAGGGGAGGGATTATATCAGATTGTAGCGCGTGTCTCGGGAGGGGAGGGATTATATCAGATTGTAGCGCGTGTCTCGGGAGGGGAGGGATTATATCAGATTGTAGCACGTGTCTCGGGAGGGGATTATATCAGATTGTAGCGCGTGTCTCGGGAGGGGAGGGGATTATATCAGATTGTAGCGCGTGTCTCGGGGGGAGGGATTATATCAGATTGTAGAGCGTGTCTCGGGGGGAGGGATTATATCAGATTGTAGCGCGTGTCTCGGGGGGGAGGAATTATATCAGATTGTAGCGCGTGTCTCGGGAGGGGAGGGATTATATCAGATTGTAGCGCGTGTCTCGGAAACGGAGGGATTATATCAGATTGTAGCGTGTGTCTCGGGAGGGGAGGGATTATATCAGATTGTAGCGCGTGTCTCGGGAGGGGAGGGGATTATATCAGATTGTAGCGCGTGTCTCGGGAGGGGAGGGATTATATCAGATTGTAGCGTGTGTCTCGGGAGGGGAGGGATTATATCAGATTGTAGCGCGTGCCTCGGGAGGGGATTATATCAGATTGTAGCGCGTGTCTCGGGAGGGGAGGGGATTATATCAGATTGTAGCGCGTGTCTCGGGAGGGGAGGGGATTATATCAGATTGTAGCGTGTGTCTCGGGAGGGGAGGGATTATATCAGATTGTAGCGTGTGTCTCGGGAGGGGAGGGATTATATCAGATTGTAGCGCGTGTCTCGGGAGGGGAGGGATTATATCAGATTGTAGCGCGTGTCTCGGGAGGGGAGGGATTATATCAGACTGTAGCGTGTGTCTCGGGAGGGGAGGGATTATATCAGACTGTAGCGTGTGTCTCGGGAGGGGAGGGATTATATCAGACTGTAGCGTGTGTCTCGGGAGGGGAGGGATTATATCAGATTGTAGCGCGTGTCTCGGGAGGGAAGGGATTATATCAGATTGTAGCGCGTGTCTCGGGAGGGGAGGGATTATATCAGATTGTAGCGCGTGTCTCGGGAGGGGAGGGATTATATCAGATTGTAGCGTGTGTCTCGGGAGGGGAGGGAAATATATCAGATTGTAGCGCGTGTCTCGGGAGGGGAGGGGATTATATCAGATTGTAGCGCGTGTCTCAGGGGGAGGGATTATATCAGATTGTAGCGCGTGTCTCGGGAGGGGAGGGGATTATATCAGATTGTAGCGCGTGTCTCGGGAAGGGAGGAATTATATCAGATTGTAGCGCGTGTCTCGGGAGGGGAGGGATTATATCAGATTGTAGCGCGTGTCTGGGGAGGGATTATATCAGATTGTAGCGCGTGTCTCGGGGGGGAGGGATTATATCAGATTGTAGCACGTGTCTCGGGGGAGGGATTATATCAGATTGTAGCACGTGTCTCGGGAGGGGAGGGATTATATCAGATTGTAGCGCGTGTCTCGGGAGGGGAGGGATTATATCAGATTGTAGCGCGTCTCGGGAGGGAAGGGATTATATCAGATCGTAGCGCGTGTCTGGGGAGGGGAGGGATTATATCAGATTGTAGCGCGTGTCTCGGGAGGGGAGGGATTATATCAGATTGTAGCGCGTGTCTCGGGAGGGGAGGAATTATATCAGATTGTAGCGCGTGTCTCGGGAGGGGAGGGGTTATATCAGATTGTAGCGCGTGTCTCGGGAGGGGAGGGGATTATATCAGATTGTAGCGCGTGTCTCGGGAGGGGAGGGGTTATATCAGATTGAAGCGCGTGTCTCGGAAACGGAGGGATTATATCAGATTGTAGCGTGTGTCTCGGGAGGGGAGGGATTATATCAGATTGTAGCGCGTGTCTCGGGAGGGGAAGGGATTATATCAGAATGTAGCGCGTGTCTCGGGAGGGGAGGGATTATATCAGATTGTAGCGCGTGTCTCGGGAGGGGAGGGGATTATATCAGATTGTAGCGCGTGTCTCGGGAGGGGAGGGGATTATATCAGATTGTAGCACTTGTCTCGGGAGGGGTGGGGATTATATCAGATTGTAGCGCGTGTCTCGGGAGGGGGGGGATTATATGAGATTGTAGCGCGTGTCTCGGGAGGGGAGGGGATTATATCAGATTGTAGCGCGTGTCTCGGGAGGGGAGGGATTATATCAGATTGTAGCGCGTGTCTCGGGAGGGGAGGGATTATATCAGATTGTAGCGCGTGTCTCGGGAGGGGAGGGATTATATCAGATTGTAGCGCGTGTCTCGGGAGGGGAGGGATTATATCAGATTGTAGCCAGACTGTAGCATGTGTCCTCGGGAGGGGAGGGATTATATCAGACTGTAGCGTGTGTCTCGGGAGGGGAGGGATTATATCAGATTGTAGCGCGTGTCTCGGGAGGGGAGGGATTATATCAGATTGTAGCGCGTGTCTCGGGAGGGGAGGGATTATATCAGATTGTAGCGCGTGTCTCGGGAGGGGAGGGATTATATCAGATTGTAGCGTGTGTCTCGGGAGGGGAGGGAAATATATCAGATTGTAGCGCGTGTCTCGGGAGGGGAGGGGATTATATCAGATTGTAGCGCGTGTCTCGGGGGAGGGATTATATCAGATTGTAGCGCGTGTCTCGGGAGGGGAGGGGATTATATCAGATTGTAGCGCGTGTCTCGGGAGGGGAGGGATTATATCAGATTGTAGCGCGTGTCTCGGGAGGGGAGGGATTATATCAGATTGTAGCGCGTGTCTGGGGAGGGGAGGGATTATATCAGATTGTAGCGCGTGTCTCGGGGGGGAGGGATTATATCAGATTGTAGCACGTGTCTCGGGGGGAGGGATTATATCAGATTGTAGCACGTGTCTCGGGAGGGGAGGGATTATATCAGATTGTAGCGCGTGTCTCGGGAGGGGAGGGATTATATCAGATTGTAGCGCGTGTCTCGGGAGGGAAGGGATTATATCAGATTGTAGCGCGTGTCTGGGGAGGGGAGGGATTATATCAGATTGTAGCGCGTGTCTCGGGAGGGGAGGGATTATATCAGATTGTAGCGCGTGTCTCGGGAGGGGAGGGATTATATCAGATTGTAGCGCGTGTCTCGGGAGGGGAGGGGTTATACCAGATTGTAGCGCGTGTCTCGGGAGGGGAGGGGATTATATCAGATTGTAGCGCGTGTCTTGGGAGGGGAGGGGTTATATCAGATTGAAGCGCGTGTCTCGGAAACGGAGGGATTATATCAGATTGTAGCGTGTGTCTCGGGAGGGGAGGGATTATATCAGATTGTAGCGCGTGTCTCGGGAGGGGAAGGGATTATATCAGAATGTAGCGCGTGTCTCGGGAGGGGAGGGATTATATCAGATTGTAGCGGGTGTCTCGGGAGGGGAGGGGATTATATCAGATTGTAGCGCGTGTCTCGGGAGGGGAGGGGATTATATCAGATTGTAGCGCTTGTCTCGGGAGGGGTGGGGATTATATCAGATTGTAGCGCGTGTCTCGGGAGGGGAGGGATTATATCAGATTGTAGCGCGTGTCTCGGGAGGGGAGGGGATTATATCAGATTGTAGCGCATGTCTCAGGAGGGGAGGGATTATATCAGATTGCAGCGCGTGTCTCAGGAGGGGAGGGATTATATCAGATTGTAGCGCGTGTCTCGGGAGGGGAGGGATTATATCAGATTGTAGCGCGTGTCTCGGGAGGGGAGGGATTATATCAGATTGTAGCGCGTGTCTCGGGAGGGGAGGGATTATATCAGATTGTAGCGCGTGTCTCGGGAGGGGAGGGGTTATATCAGATTGTAGCGCGTGTCTCGGAAGGGGAGGGGTTATATCAGATTGTAGCCCGTGTCTCGGGAGGGGAGGGATTATATCAGATTGTAGCGCGTGTCTCGGGAGGGGAGGGGATTTTATCAGATTGTAGCGCGTGTCTCGGGAGGGGAGGGATTATATCAGATTGTAGCACGTGTCTCGGGAGGGGAGGGATTATATCAGATTGTAGCGTGTGTCTCGGGAGGGGAGGGGATTATATCAGATTGTAGCGCGTGTCTCGGGAGGGGAGGGATTATATCAGATTGTAGCGCGTGTCTCGGGAGGGGAGGGATTATATCAGATTGTAGCGCGTGTCTCGGGAGGGGAGGGATTATATCAGATTGTAGCGCATGTCTCGGGAGGGGAGGGGATTATATCAGACTGTAGCGTGTGTCTCAGGAGGGGAGGGATTATATCAGACTGTAGCGTGTGTCTCGGTAGGGGAGGGATTATATCAGATTGTAGCGCGTGTCTCGGGAGGGGAGAGGTTATATCAGATTGTAGCGCGTGTCTCGGGGGGGAGGGATTATATCAGATTGTAGCGCGTGTCTCGGGAGGGGAGGGATTATATCAGATTGTAGCGCGTGTCTCGGGAGCGGAGGGATTATATCAGATTGTAGCGCGTGTCTCGGGGGGAGGGATTATATCAGATTGTAGCGCGTGTCTCGGGAGGGGAGGGATTATATCAGATTGTAGCGCGTGTCTCGGGAGGGGTGGGATTATATCAGATTGTAGTGCGTGTCTCGGGAGGGGAGGGATTATATCAGATTGTAGCGCGTGTCTCGGGAGGGGTTATATCAGATTGTAGCGCGTGTCTCGGGAGGGAAGGGGTAATATCAGATTGTAGCCCGTGTCTCGGGAGGGGAGGGATTATATCAGATTGTAGCGTGTGTCTCGGGAGGGGAGGGAGTATATCAGATTGTAGCGCGTGTCTCGGGAGGGGAGGGATTATATCAGATTGTAGCGCGTGTCTCGGGAGGGGAGGGGATTATATCAGATTGTAGCGCGTGTCTCGGGAGGGGAGGGATTATATCAGATTGTAGCGCGTGTCCCGGGAGGGGAGGGATTATATCAGATTGTAGCGCGTGTCTCGGGAGGGGAGGGATTATATCAGATTGTAGCGCGTGTCTCGGGAGGGGAGGGGATTATATCAGACTGTAGCGTGTGTCTCGGGAGGGGAGGGATTATATCAGACTGTAGCGTGTGTCTGGGGAGGGGAGGGATTATATCAGATTGTAGCGCGTGTCTCGGGAGGGGAGGGATTATATCAGATTGTAGCCCGTGTCTCGGGAGGGGAGGGATTATATCAGATTGTAGCGCGTGTCTCGGGAGGGGAGGGATTATATCAGATTGTAGCGCGTGTCTCGGGAGGGGAGGGATTATATCAGATTGTAGCGTGTGTCTCGGGAGGGGAGGGATTATATCAGACTGTAGCGTGTGTCTCGGGAGGGGAGGGATTATATCAGACTGTAGCGTGTGTCTCGGGAGGGGAGGGATTATATTAGATTGTAGCGCGTGTCTCGGGAGGGGAGGGATTATATCAGATTGTAGCGCGTGTCTCGGGAGGGGAGGGATTATATCAGATTGTAGCGTGTGTCTCGGGAGGGGAGGGAAATATATCAGATTGTAGCGCGTGTCTCGGGAGGGGAGGGGATTATATCAGATTGTAGCGCGTGTCTCGGGGGGAGGGATTATATCAGATTGTAGCGCGTGTCTCGGGGGGAGGGATTATATCAGATTGTAGCGCTTGTCTCGGGAGGGGAGGGATTATATCAGATTGTAGCGTGTGTCTCGGGAGGGGAGGGGATTATATCAGATTGTAGCGTGTGTCTCGGGAGGGGAGGGATTATATCAGATTGTAGCGTGTGTCTCGGGAGGGGAGGGGATTATATCAGATTGTAGCGCGTGTCTCGGGAGGGGATTATATCAGATTGTAGCGCGTGTCTCGGGAGGGGAGGGATTATATCAGATTGTAGTGCGTGTCCCGGGAGGGGAGGGATTATATCAGATTGTAGCGCGTGCCCCGGGAGGGGAGGGATTATATCAGATTGTAGCGCGTGTCTCGGGAGGGGAGGGATTATATCAGATTGTAGCGCGTGTCTCGGGAGGGGGGATTATATCAGATTGTAGCGCGTGTCTCGGGAGGGGAGGGGATTATATCAGATTGTAGCGGGTGTCTCGGGAGGGGAGGGATTATATCAGATTGTAGCGCGTGTCTCGGGAGGGGAGGGATTATATCAGATTGTAGCGCGTGTCTCGGGAGGGGAGGGATTATATCAGATTGTAGCGCGTGTCTCGGGAGGGGAGGGATTATATCAGATTGTAGCGCGTGTCTCGGGAGGGGAGGGATTATATCAGACTGTAGCGTGTGTCTCGGGAGGGGAGGGATTATATCAGACTGTAGCGTGTGTCTCGGGAGGGGAGGGATTATATCAGATTGTAGCGCGTGTCTCGGGAGGGGAGGGATTATATCAGATTGTAGCGCGTGTCTCGAGAGGGGAGGGATTATATCAGATTGTAGCGCGTGTCTCGGGAGGGGAGGGATTATATCAGATTGTAGCGTGTGTCTCGGGAGGGGAGGGAAATATATCAGATTGTAGCGCGTGTCTCGGGAGGGGAGGGGATTATATCAGATTGTAGCGCGTGTCTCGGGGGGAGGGATTATATCAGATTGTAGCGCGTGTCCTCGGGAGGGGAGGGGATTATATCAGATTGTAGCGCGTGTCTGGGGAGGGGAGGGATTATATCAGAATGTAGCGCGTGTCTCGGGGGGGAGGGATTATATCAGATTGTAGCACGTGTCTCGGGGGGAGGGATTATATCAGATTGTAGCACGTGTCTCGGGAGGGGAGGGATTATATCAGATTGTAGCGCGTGTCTCGGGAGGGGAGGGATTATATCAGATTGTAGCGCGTGTCTCGGGAGGGAAGGGATTATATCAGATTGTAGCGCGTGTCCTGGGGAGGGGAGGGATTATATCAGATTGTAGCGCGTGTCTCGGGAGGGGAGGGATTATATCAGATTGTAGCGCGTGTCTCGGGAGGGGAGGGGTTATATCAGATTGTAGCGCGTGTCTCGGGAGGGGATGGGTTATATCAGATTGTAGCGCGTGTCTCGGGAGGGGAGGGGATTATATCAGATTGTAGCGTGTGTCTCGGAAACGGAGGGATTATATCAGATTGTAGCATGTGTCCCGGGAGGGGAGGGATTATATCAGATTGTAGCGCGTGTCTCGGGAGGGGAAGGGATTATATCAGAATGTAGCGCGTGTCTCGGGAGGGGAGGGGTTATATCAGATTGTAGCACGTGTCTTGGGAGGGGAGGGGTTATATCAGATTGAAGCGCGTGTCTCGGAAACGGAGGGATTATATCAGATTGTAGCATGTGTCCCGGGAGGGGAGGGATTATATCAGATTGTAGCGCGTGTCTCGGGAGGGGAAGGGATTATATCAGAATGTAGCGCGTGTCTCGGGAGGGGAGGGATTATATCAGATTGTAGCGGGTGTCTCGGGAGGGGAGGGGATTATATCAGATTGTAGCGCGTGTCTCGGGAGGGGTGGGGATTATATCAGATTGTAGCGCGTGTCTCGGGAGGGGAGGGGATTATATCAGATTGTAGCGCGTGTCTCAGGAGGGGAGGGATTATATCAGATTGTAGCGCGTGTCTCGGGAGGGGAGGGATTATATCAGATTGTAGCGCGTGTCTCGGGAGGGGAGGGATTATATCAGATTGTAGCGCGTGTCTCGGGAGGGGAGGGATTATATCAGATTGTAGCGCGTGTCTCGGGAGGGGAGGGATTATATCAGATTGTAGCGCGTGTCTCGGGAGGGGAGGGGTTATATCAGATTGTAGCGCGTGTCTCGGAAGGGGAGGGGTTATATCAGATTGTAGCGCGTGTCTCGGGAGGGGAGGGATTATATCAGATTGTAGCACTTGTCTCGGGAGGGGTGGGGATTATATCAGATTGTAGCGCGTGTCTCGGGAGGGGAGGGGATTATATCAGATTGTAGCGCGTTGTCTCGGGAGGGGAGGGGATTATATCAGATTGTAGCGCGTGTCTCAGGAGGGGAGGGATTATATCAGATTGTAGCGCGTGTCTCGGGAGGGGAGGGATTATATCAGATTGTAGCGCGTGTCTCGGGAGGGGAGGGATTATATCAGATTGTAGCGCGTGTCTCGGGAGGGGAGGGATTATATCAGATTGTAGCGCGTGTCTCGGGAGGGGAGGGATTATATCAGATTGTAGCGCGTGTCTCGGGAGGGGAGGGGTTATATCAGATTGTAGCGCGTGTCTCGGAAGGGGAGGGGTTATATCAGATTGTAGCACGTGTCTCGGGAGGGGAGGGATTATATCAGATTGTAGCGTGTGTCTCGGGAGGGGAGGGGATTATATCAGATTGTAGCGCGTGTCTCGGGAGGGGAGGGATTATATCAGATTGTAGCGCGTGTCTCGGGAGGGGGAGGGATTATATCAGATTGTAGCGCGTGTCTTGGGACGGGAGGGATTATATCAGATTGTAGCGCGTGTCTCGGGAGGGGAGGGGATTATATCAGACTGTAGCGTGTGTCTCAGGAGGGAAGGGATTATATCAGACTGTAGCGTGTGTCTCGGGAGGGGAGGGATTATATCAGATTGTAGCGCGTGTCTCGGGAGGGGAGAGGTTATATCAGATTGTAGCGCGTGTCTCGGGGGGGAGGGATTATATCAGATTGTAGCGTGTGTCTCGGGAGGGGAGGGATTATATCAGATTGTAGAGCGTGTCTCGGGAGGGATTATATCAGATTGTAGCGCGTGTCTCGGGAGGGGATTATATCAGATTGTAGCGCGTGTCTCGGGAGGGGAGGGATTATATCAGATTGTAGCGCGTTGTCCCCGGGAGGGGAGGGATTATATCAGATTGTAGCGCGTGTCTCGGGAGGGGAGGGGATTATATCAGACTGTAGCGTGTGTCTCGGGAGGGGAGGGATTATATCAGATTGTAGCGCGTGTCTCGGGAGGGGAGAGGTTATATCAGATTGTAGCGCGTGTCTCGGGAGGGGAGGGGATTATATCAGATTGTAGCGCGTGTCTCGGGAGGGGAGGGGATCATATCAGATTGTAGCGCGTGTCTCGGGAGCGAGGGATTATATCAGATTGTAGCGCGTGTCTCGGGGGGAGGAATTATATCAGATTGTAGCGCGTGTCTCGGGAGGGGAGGGATGATATCAGGTTGTAGCGCGTGTCTGGGGAGGGGAGGGATTATATCAGATTGTAGCACGTGTCTCGGGGGGGGAGGGATTATATCAGATTGTAGCGCGTCTCGGGAGGGGAGGGGATTATATCAGATTGTAGCGCGTGTCTCGGGAGGGGAGGGATTATATCAGATTGTAGCGCGTGTCTCGGGAGGGGAGGGATTATATCAGATTGTAGCGCGTGTCTCGGGAGGGGAGGGGGATTTTATCAGATTGTAGCACGTGTCTCGGGGGGGGAGGGATTATATCAGATTGTAGCGCGTCTCGGGAGGGGAGGGGATTATATCAGATTGTAGCGCGTGTCTCGGGAGGGGAGGGATTATATCAGATTGTAGCGCGTGTCTCGGGAGGGGAGGGATTATATCAGATTGTAGCGCGTGTCTCGGGAGGGGAGGGATTATATCAGATTGTAGCGCGTGTCTCGGGAGGGGAGGGATTATATCAGATTGTAGCGCGTGTCTCGGGAGGGGTTATATCAGATTGTAGCGCGTGTCTCGGGAGGGAAGGGGTAATATCAGATTGTAGCGCGTGTCTCGGGGGGGGGGGAGGGATTATATCAGATTGTAGCGCGTGTCTCGGGAGGGGATGGGGTTATATCAGAGGTTTCCGTTGGTTTCTGAACCTATAAAAGGAAGGAGGTTCAGCGGCCGGACAAATAAAACCCCAGAGGAAGCGCTGTGATGATTCGCTCTTCGCTCTCTCTCTTTGAATTTTTGCCCAATATTTGAACCCCCCGGGAGGTCCCCATTTTCTCGGTCTCATCCCGCTTCCCTTACTACGTCCCCCAGTGCCTGAAACATGTCAGGGTGGAATGCCCATTGCCATCCATGGTGTACAGTGTAGCCCCTCCCCCACACTCTCATTCTGATTTCTGTAATCATAATCACAGGAAGATAATATAAAGATAGAATTGTGGATTTTATATTAGAAGCGTTTTTAGACAATTTTCTTTTTTTTTCTTGGATTGAAGGATTTCTGCTGTTTGTCATTTTCTGAGATTTTTTTTTTTCTATGGCTCCGGCCGCTTTCCTCGCTTCCAGTGACACAAGACGCTCTAATTACGTGAAGGTCACATCTCGGGGACAAAGGACATTGCGGCACAGAGAATCGAAATGACACAAATTTACCCCACGAGGAGCCCCGCGGCCAGCCGATCGAACGATCGCTCACATCATGTCATCCTGGAGAGTCCGTCATGATGGCCGGAGCACATCGCGGCGCCCAATCCCTCATCACCCCCCCCCCCCAACGCCAGCAGGACTGAAATCGCCAACATGGCTGCCAGCCGATACAGCGTTATCCCGCCGCGTTATCGATCCGACCTCTGGCCCCTCCCCCCCTTCAGTCTTGTAGCGGTTGTAGCGGCTCCTCTCCTGGACTGAAACGGCTTCCTCTGATTTCCCCGCACACTGTGAGCTTCTCACCATGTGCATCAGAAGCTGCAGCAAGTCAGATAGAGCCACGCCCCATTTCCTGGCTGGAGGACGTCCAGCATCATCTAGCCCTTTCCTCCCCAGACTGAACCCGCCCCTTTATACTTGCTGCACGTGTATTTGGCAGGTAGCAATGTGTTGAATGAACCGGTCATCAGATATATTTTTCCATGTTAACTAGTGTGAGTGTAACCCTTCCGGGTATTTATTACTTCACACAGCGATCACAGGACTCCCCCTGACCATGTCTTTGTCTGATTTTCTCTCTAGAAGGATGGCGCCATCTTTGTTCAGGCATCATCCAGGACTTTCTACAAAGTTACAATGTACAGTCTGATCACTGGGGGAGGGGAGACTGAGGAAATGTCGCCTTCTTCTACAAAGTTACAATGTACAGTCTGATCACTGGGGGAGGGGAAACTGAGGAAATGATTCTTCCTCCTTCTACAAAGTTACAATGTACAGTCTGATCACTGGGGGAGGGGAGACTGAGGAAATGTCGCCTTCTTCTACAAAGTTACAATGTACAGTCTGATCACTGGGGGAGGGGAGACTGAGGAAATGCTGCCTTCTTCTACAAAGTTACAATGTACAGTCTGATCACTGGGGGAGGGGAGACTGAGGAAATGCCTCCCCCTCCTTCTACAAAGTTACAATGTACAGTCTGATCACTGGGGGAGGGGAGACTGAGGAAATGTCGCCTTCTTCTACAAAGTTACAGTGTACAGTCTGATCACTGGGGGAGGGGAGACTGAGGAAATGCCGCCTTCTTCTACAAAGTTACAGTGTACAGTCTGATCACTGGGGGAGGGGAGACTGAGGAAATGCCGCCTTCTTCTACAAAGTTACAGTGTACAGTCTGATCACTGGGGGAGGGGAGACTGAGGAAATGCCGCCTTCTTCTACAAAGTTACAGTGTACAGTCTGATCACTGGGGGAGGGGAGACTGAGGAAATGCCACCTTCTTCTACAAAGTTACAGTGTACAGTCTGATCACTGGGGGAGGGGAGACTGAGGAAATGCCGCCTTCTTCTACAAAGTTACAGTGTACAGTCTGATCACTGGGGGAGGGGGAGACTGAGGAAATGCCGCCTTCTTCTACAAAGTTACAATGTACAGTCTGATCACTGGGGGAGGGGAGACTGAGGAAATGCCGCCTTCTTCTACAAAGTTACAATGTACAGTCTGATCACTGGGGGAGGGGAGACTGAGGAAATGACTCCTCCTCCTTCTACAAAGTTACAATGTACAGTCTGATCACTGGGGGAGGGGAGACTGAGGAAATGCCTCCTCCTCCTTCTACAAAGTTACAATGTACAGTCTGATCACTGGGGGAGGGGAGACTGAGGAAATGCTTCCTCCTGCCTGCAGCAGACTGATGGCACCATCTCAGCCTAGGTATAGTCACTGGGGGAGGGGAGACTGAGGAAATGCCTCCTCCTCCTTCTACAAAGTTACAATGTACAGTCCGATCACTGGGGGAGGGGAGACTGACAAAATGCTTCCTCCTGCCTGCAGCAGACCAATGGCCTCATCTCAGCAAAGGCAAAGTCACTGGGTGAGAGGAGACTGAGTAAATGATTCCTCCTGCCTGCAGCAGACTGATGACATCATCTCCTAGGTATAGTAACTGGGGGAGCGGAGACTGAGGAAATGCTTTCTCCTGTCTGCAGCAGACTCTTAGCCTAGACAAAGTCACTGACCGGAGCTGAAGGACAGATTTGTATTGATGAAAGGGGTCGGGATTTATTCAGGGGGACTTGGAATGGCGCTGACGGGTTCCCTTGCATTGGCGGGGTGCATTGGGGGTGCCATTAAGAATGAATTACACCACAACACCCCAAAGTGCAGCGCATGCCAACCTGGTCATAGGTGAGAATCCGGCCCAAACCTCACCTGTCCGGGTGTCTCGATTCGAAAAAAAAGTAAAAAATGTTATAAAAAGTTTCCATTTTTCTTGGATACGAATAGAATGCGGAATGTTGTATGATTGGACAGGATATTCTATCCCTGGGCGTCCCGCGTCCGCCATCTTCCACCGACCACCGCGCAGCAATCAGATTGATTAGGAGGCACCATGTTGGGGTGCAATCAGTGACCATGGACAGACGGAGGGGGGGAGGGGGAAGGGGATCGGCGGCTCGTGTCACACATTAGACCTCTCCGCCATCTGTCTGCGACGGGCATTGATGGAAGGCCAGAACTCATTGGCATTATGATCGGGTGGGGGAGGGGGTGGGCACTGGACATCTGGAGAGAGCGGCAATCAGTACTGGAGAGGAGGGCGCGGCGGCCGGCCAAGTCAGCTATGAAATGACTGCTCGGATAATGCCGCACACCGCCAACGCCGGCTCAGGTGATACCGCCGAGCGTCATTTGGTGGCAACAAAACCTTTATTGTCTCAGTAAATTCCGACTCTGGATGATCAGGGATCAGCTAAAAAGTCAGCCCCGGAAAAAAGCTGCCCATACACAGAAGAGAGCAGGGGGAAGAAACAAAGAGATTTCTAATCAAATGTTCCCTCAAACGGTACAATCTCTTTCAGGCCGGCCATACACCATACAATCTGATTGCACAATCTCCTTTAGAACTACTAACAAGTACATAGATACATACAGTCCTGGATTCAGTGCAGCATTTTGTCCGTCTGTCCTACCAATGCTGTGCCCCGGGATCGCAGCTTCAACAATTATTTGAGTTATTGCACAGTAACTAAAAAAAGGATGTTTAGAGGCGTGATGGGTGGTCCCTGCATATTTAGAGGTGGGGTCTGGGTGGGATTTGGGCATGACCATGGGCGCGGGTCCTGGAGCATAATGTTGGTAGGTAAGTTGTGGAACCTTCATGACAGGACAGGTAGGACCAACCGTAAATTGCCCATGATGGGTGGTTACTGCATATTTAGAGACAGGGTCTGGGTGGACCCAACCATAAAGTGGGCATAAAGGAGGGAGGGGGGTCCCAACATATTTGGAGGCGGGGTCTGGGTGGGATTTGGGCATGACCATGGGTGCTGGTCCTGGAGCATAATGTTGGTAGGTAAGAAGTGGAGCCTTCAAGACAGGACAGACAGGACCAACTGGAAAGTAGCCATGATGGGTGGTTACCGCATATTTAGAGGCGGGGTCTGGGTAGGTCGCTCCAAAAAGTAGGCATAAAGGGTGGTCACTGCATATTTAGAGGAGAGGTCTGGACCAACAGAAAGTGGGCATGATGGGCGGTCTTTGCATATTTAGAGGCGGGTCTGGGTGGGATTTGGCCATGACCATGAAAATGTTGGTAGGTAAGATGTGACGCCTTCATGACAGGATAGATAAGGCCAACCGTAAAGTGGGCATCATGGGTGGTGGTCCCTATATATGATGTGGAGCTTTCATGACAGGATAGATAAGGCCAACCATAAAGTGGCCATGATAGGGTGGTCCCTGCATATTTAGAGGCAGGGTCTGTGTGGGAATTGGGCATGGCCAGGAGCATGGGTCCTGGAGCATAATGTCGATAGGTAAGAAGTGAAACCTTCATGAAAGGATAATTAGACCCAACCATAAAGTGGCAATGATAGATGGTTACTGCATAATTAGAGGTTGGGTCTAGGTGGAACAAAACATAAGGTAGGTATGATGGGTGGTCCCTGCATTTTGAAGGTGTGGTCTGGACAGGACCAACAGTAAAGTGGGCATCATGGGTGTTAATTGCATATTTTGAGGTGTGGTCTGGGCAAGAGCAACCATAAAGTGGGTATGATGGCTGGTCCATGCATATTTAGAGATGAGGTCTGTGTGGGAATTGGGCATGACCGTGGGCATGGGTCCTGGAGCATAATGTTGGTAGGTAAGATGTGGAACCTTCATGACTGGATAGATAGGAGCAACAGTAAAGTGGGCATGATGGGTAGTCCCTGCATAGTTGAAGGCGGAGTCTAGGCAGGAGAAACCATAAGGTGGGCATGATGGGTGGTCCCTGAATATTTAGAGGCGGGTCTGGGTGGGAATTGGGCATGACCATGAGCGTGTGTCCTGGAGCATAATGTTGGTAGGTAAGATGTGGAACCTTCATGACAGGACAGATAGGACCAACCGTAAAGTGGTCATGATGGGTGGTTACTGCATATTTAGAGGCGGGGTCTGGGTGTGACCAACCTTAACATAGTCATGATGGGTGGTCCCTGCATTTTGCAGGCGAGTCTGGGCAGGACCAACTGTAAAGTGGACATGATGGGTGGCCACTACATATTTAAAGATAGGGTCTGGGCAGGAGCAACTGTAAAGTGGGCATGATGGGTGATCCTTGCATATTTAGAGGCAGGTTCTGGGCAGGAGCAACCATAAAGTGGGCATGATGGGTGGCCCCTGCATGTTTAGAGATTAGAGATGGGGTCTAGGTGGGATTTGGGCACAACCATGCACGTGGGTCCTGGAGCAAAATGTTGGTAAGTAAGATGTGGAGCCATCGTGACAGGATAGAAAAGGCCAACCGTAAAGTAGCCATGATGGGTGCTTACTGGATATTTAAAGGCGGGGTCTGGATGGGACCAACCATAATGCGGGCACGATGGTGGTTCCTGCATATTTGGAGGCCAGGGTCTGGGAAGGGCCAACTGTAAATTGGGCATGATGGTTGGTCCCTGCATGTTTAGAGGTGTGGTCTGGGCAGGAGCAACCATAAAATGGACATGATGGGTGGTTACTGCATTTTTAGAAGTGGGGTCCGGCCGGGACCAACCATAAAGTGGGCATGATGGGGGGGGGGGGGGGTCCCTGCATATTTAGAGGAGAGGTCTGGGAGGGATTTGGGCATGACCATGGGCGTGGACCCTGGAGCAAAATATTGGTAGGTGACATGTGGAGCCTCCATGATAGGAAAGAGCATGCACTGCTCAGGTGGGTCCTCCTTATACACAGCTGTCATGAAATCTAAAGCAGGTTGTACAATCAGATTGCCTGTCTGCTTATGTTTTCAGCAAGCATATATGTTGTGTCATTATTGCGGAGCTGAGATCACAATACTGGCTCTTTTCTATATTTGTCATTATATTAAGTGTTGAGATTTGTCGATTAGCCACTAGAGGCAGCGTAGAGCCGACGATATAACTGCTGATATATCAGCCTCACAGGGGGTGTATTGTTTTCGGACGGCTCATACTTGAACCGCGAGGAGCTGTAAAATGCAGCCATTGTGTAGCACTGCGAAAAATAATTGTGTAGCTCCCGTGTACAAAGATAATTATAATATATACTTCAATTATTCTAATATTACAATATACACATTGTAGCAAGGTATTTAAAGAGGACCTGTACTGTGGAAGCTGTGCCCAATTTAGTTTATTTTCCTCTTTTGGTTGAACTTGATGTAAATGTGTGGTTACTATGTAACTTGTAGGTAAAACACAGGTCTAACGCCGGCACTGACCCTCCATGGATCCATTAGCCGGAGAGACACTGCACACAGATAGATGATTACTCTCTAGATTTAGCCATAAGCGAGGCTGCAGCAGGGGCGGATCCAGGGGGGGACAATGGGGCAATTGCCCCCTCTGAGATATTAGTGATGGACAGGCCAGTCAGGGGACGAGTGTGCGGGTGGGTTAACCAGCGGCAGTCGGCACTCGGCAGGTGAGTGTGCGGGCGGGCGGGCAGCACAGTCATTGAGTGATTGGGCGGGCCGGTTGGCGTGAGAGCAGAGCTGCTAGCCAGTCAGTGGGGGGGTCGGCACTCGGCAGGTGAGTGTGCGGGCGGGCAGCACAGTCATTGAGAGAGTGGGCGGGCCGGTCAGCATGAGAGCGGAGCTGCTGCCAGTCAGCGAGATCGGCAGGTGAGTGAGCGCCTGAGCGGGCAGGTCGGCGGATGAGTAAGGGGGGGGTCGGTAGGTGAGTGTGCGGACGGGCAGGGCACTCATCGAGTTAGTGGGCGGGCCGGTCGGCGTGAGAGCGGAAATGAGGGCCAGTCAGCGAGCCAGCGGGCGGGGAGCAAAGAGATGACATCTTATCTCACTGCCCGCCCTGCATCACTGCAGTTCCGCCCTCACTGTGCAGCCGCGGGCAGCATTGAGATTACATCATCTCTCTGCTGCCGGCCTTCACTCTGGCAAGTGACAATCTACACCTTAGCAGGCCAATGACAATCCGCAACATGTGGCAGGTGACGTGGCAAGTGACAATCCACGTGTGGCAGGTGACGTGGCAAGTGAAAATCAGCAATGTGTGGCAGGGGCGTGGCAAGTGACAATCAGTAACGTGTGGCAGGTGACGTGGCAAGTGACAATTCGCAACGTGTGGCATGTGACAATCCACAACGTGTGGCAGGTGACGTGGCAAGTGACAATCAGCAATGTGTGGCAGGGACGTGACAAGTGACAATCAGCAACGTGTGGCAGGTGACGTGACAAGTGACAATCTGCAACGTGTGGCAGGTGACGTGTCAAGTGACAATTCGCAACGTGTGGCAGGTGACGTGGCAAGTGACAATCAGCATCTGGTGGCAGGGACGTGGCAAGTGACACACTCAGGGCTCCCACCGATTCAGCATTATGGTGAGTCGAACCATTTCATATTATATTACAATGTAATAAAAGAAATAATGCGCTTCAATCATCCTGACACCATAACAACCATGGTGCCGGGATGATTGAAGCGCCAACACCAGCCACTGTCACGATAAAGTTCCCGCAAAAAAAAAAAATCTGCCAGTGCCCCTCCCGAGACTAGACTCTGGATCCACCCCTGGGCTGGAGTCGGGCGCACGTGTTGGCCTGCCATCCTGCCAGCTCTGGAAAATGATATTCTGGTATCCGCTGTAAAATAATCTGCCAGCCAGACTTATGTGTGCGTTTCAACAGAGAGTGCTTATTAAGCACTTTATGTTGACGAGCGGACGGCACACATTGGCAAATATAGCCTCATAATTAGGAAGAAAACTAATTGTCAGTAATTTATTGCGTCCACCAATAATCCATTGTTCTGAAAAGACGCATTTACCGAGTCCTGATTCGGCAGATCTTTAACTCTGTAGAAGCCAGATGAGAGCTGGTAACAGGCTCTGCTGAAGAGCGAAGTGGCCGAGACCCTCCCGAAAGCGAGATCACTGTAGTATCACGTTATGGAATCCACAGTAAGAGTTGTTTTAGACCCATTTAAAGCTGAGATTCATCTTGGAATGGAGTCCAATAGGATGAATTGCCCACTGGCTTTCCATAACACCAGAAGACTCTGGTGCATAAGTCTCCCTGAACACAGTATTTTACCACAGACTCCAGTATTGGTGGTGAAGTTAGGTACAGATGAGAACTTACTACCCAAGTTCATGGCAGACTCCAGTATTGGTGGTGAAGATAAACGGAGATGTGAAATTACCACTCAAGCCCATGGCAGACACCAGTATTGGTGGTCAGAATAAGTGGAGATAAGAACTCACCACCCAAGTCCATGGCAGACTCCAGTACTGGTGGTAAGGATAGGTGAAGATTGTAACTTACCACCCAAGCCTATTGCAGACTCCAATATTGGTTGTGAGAATAGGTGAAGATGGCAGACTCCAGTAGGTGAGGATAGGTGGAGATGTGAATTTACCACTTAAGCCCATGACAGACACCAATATTGGTGATCAGAATAAGTGGAGATAAGAACTCACTACCCAAGTCCATGGCAGACTCCAGTATTGGAGGTGAGGATAGATGGAAATGAGATCTTACCACCCAAGCCCATATCAGACTCCAGTATTGGGACTTAGAAGAGGTGGAGATAAGAACTCACCTCCCAAGTCCATGGCAGACTCCAGTATTGGTGGTAAGGATAGATGAAGATGGGAACTTGCCACCCAAGTCCATGGCAGACACCAGTATTGTTGGCAGGGATAGGTGGAGATGAGAACTCACCACCCAAATCCATGGTAGACTCCAGTATTGGTGGTGAGGATTTACCACCTAAGTCCATGACAGACCCCAGTTTTGGTGGGGACGATAGTTGGAGATGAGAACTTATTACCCAACTCCATGGCAGACTCCATTATAGGTGGTGTAAATTGGTGGAGATGAGGACTTACTACCCAAGTCAATGGCAGACTCCGGTATTGGTGGTAGAATAGGTGGAGATAGAAACTCACCACAAAAGTCCTTTTAAATTGTAAGCTCTAACGAGCAGGGCCCTCTGATTCCTGTTGTACCAAATTGTAATGTAACTGTACTGTCTGCCTTCATTTTGTTAAGTGCTGTGCAAACTGTTGGCGCTATATAAATCCTGTATAATAATAATAATAATAAGTCCATGGCAGACTCCAGTATTGGTGGAAAGGATAAGTGAAGATGGGAACTTACTAACGAAGTCCATGTCAGACACCAGAATTGTTGGCAGGGATAGGAAAAAGACGACAACTTAGCACACAAGCCCATCGCAAACTCCAGTATTGATGGTGAGGATAGGTGGAGATGAGATTTTAGCACCCAAGTCCATGGCAGACACCAGTATTGGTGGGGAGAATAGGTGGAAATGAGAACTTACCACCCAAGCCCATGGCAGACTATAGTATTGGTACTCAGAATAGGCAGAGATAAGAAATCACCACCCAAGTCAATGGTAAACTCTAGTATTGTTGGCGGGAATAAGTGGAGATGAGAACTCACCACCCAAGCTCATAGCAGACTCCAGCATTGGTACTCAAAATAGGTAGACATAAGAACTCACAACCCAAGCCCATAGCAGACTCCAGCATTGGTACTCAAACTAGGTGGGCATAAGAACTCACCACCCAAGCAGACTGCAGCATTGGTACTCAAACTAGGTGGATATAAGAACTCACCACCCAAGCCCATAGCAGACTCCAGTATTGGTACTCAAACTAGGTGGACATAAGAACTCACCACCCAAGCCCATAGCAGACTCCAGTATTGGTACTCAAACTATGTGGACATAAGAACTCACCACCCAAGCCCATAGCAGACTCCAGCATTGGTACTCAAACTAGGTGGACATAAGAACTCACCACCCAAGCCCATAGCAGACTCCAGTATTGGTACTCAAACTAGGTGGACATAAGAACTCACCACCCAAGCCCATAGCAGACTCCAGTATTGGTACTCAAACTAGGTGGACATAAGAACTCACCACCCAAGCCCATAGCAGACTCCAGCATTGGTACTCAAACTAGGTGGACATAAGAACTCACCACCCAAGCCCATAGCAGACTCCAGCATTGGTACTCAAACTAGGTGGACATAAGAACTCACCACCCAAGCCCATAGCAGACTCCAGTATTGGTACTCAAAATAGGTGGATATAAGAACTCACCACCCAAGCCCATAGCAGACTCCAGCATTGGTACTCAAAATAAGTGGATATAAGAACTCACCACCCAAGCCCATAGCAGACGCCAGCATTGGTACTCAAAATAAGTGGATATAAGAACTCACCACCCAAGCCCATAGCAGACTCCAGCATTGGTACTCAAAATAGGTGGATATAAGAACTCACCACCCAAGCCCTTAGCAGACTCCAGCATTGGTACTAAAAATAGGTGGACATAACAACTCACCACCCAAGCCTACAGCAGACTCCAGCATTGGTACTCAGAATAGGTAGACATAAGAACTCACCACCCAAGCCCATAGCAGACTCCAGTATTGGTACTCAGAATAGGTAGACATAAGAACTCACCACCCAAGTCCATGGCAGACTCCAGAATTGTTGGCAGGGATAGGTGGACATGAGAACTTAGTACGCCAATCCAGGGCAGACGAGAGTGATTCAGCCTGTCAACTCCCATCTATCACTGGGACATCAGGTTTGGGGCGAGTGACCTTTGCATTTTACAGCCTGAGCTGTAATTATAATGGGGGTCAATAGTCCTGGGATATCAGATAACAACTGCTGTAAATAAACAAAAGTGCTGCACAATATACAGCATATTGTAATATGCAGCATTTAAAAACATGATCTGCGCATAAAGAGCGAAGGGGAGCATCTGCCGTACTGACATCAGACTGGGGCGTGAATCTTCGAGGAGCACCTATCACCATACAATTGTCATGAGCTCACATGGCAGATATTTAAATGTCGACAAGAAAGTCCCATCTACAGCAAATGTCCCCTCTGATCTCTGAATGCCCCCCATTGAGATGCAGCCAGGTAAATGCAGATATTTTATGAGTCACATTGTTTCCTCTAGATCCACCTCAGCACAATCTTCCAACAAGAGGTCCGAACTCCAGATCGCTGGGCACCTCCTGATTCTAGTTATGTATGGGAGCCAACGCTGGGCAAGGGACAATCTGATCCAAATGACCTCATTCAGTTTCATTAGGGACGTCAGGAGGAGAGCGGAGGGGGAGAGGAGAAGAGAGGGGAGGAAAAGAACAAGAAAAGAGGAAAGGGAGAGAGATGGAAGAGGTAAGGAAAAGAAGAGGAAAGACAGGAGAGGTAAAAGGAAGGAGAAAAGGAGAAAGATAAGTAAAAGAGGAGAGGAAGATAAGAAAAGGAGGGGAGGGGTAGAGGAAAGGGGACAATTGGAAGAGGAGAGAGACGAAGGAGGAATGGAAAAAGGTGAGGGAGGAGAGGAAGTGGAAAGGAGAGAGAAGAAAAAGGAGAGGATCAGGGGAGAAGAGGATCAGGGGAGGAGAGGAAGAGAACAGAGATGTGGAAGAAGACAGAGGATGAAGGAAAAGGAAGAGACAAGGAAGAGGGGAAGGAGAAGATGAGATGAGTAGAAAGACTGATGAGGAAAGAAAGATAAGTGGAAAAAAGAGAAGAACAGATGGGAGAGGAAGAGAAGAGGTAAGGCAGAGGAGGGACAGAGATGAGTAGATGACAGTAAAGGAAAGGAAGAGGAAAGTAATAAAAGAGAAGAGAAGAACATGAAATAAATAAATAAATAAGAATAGATTTTAAAGAGGAGAGGTAGAGATGAGCAAAGGAGGGAAGTGGGAGAAGAGAGGAGAGGGGAAGGAACGTTGGTGACAGAAGAAGAGAAATGGAAAACGACAGGAAGAGAAGAAGAGAGAGATGGGAGAGGAGAGGAAGACAAAAAAAGAGAAATGGGATAGGAGAGAAAGAGAAGAAGAGAGAGATGGAAGAGGATAGGAACAGAAGAAGCAAGAGATGGGAGAGGAGAGAAAGAGGAGATGAGAGATGGTAGAGGAGATGAAGAGAAGAAGAAAGAGATGGGAGAGGAGAGAAAGAGGAGATGAGAGATGATAGAGGAGAGGAAGAGAAGAAGAGAGAGATGGGAGAGGAGAGAGAAAGGAGAAGAGAGAGATGGGAGAAGAGAGGAAGAGAAGAGAGGGGTGGGAGAGGTGAGGAAGAGGAGAGGAGAGATGGAAGAGGAAAGGTAGAGGAGAAAAAAAGAGACGGGAGAGGAGAGGAAGAGGAGATGGGAGAGGAGAGGAAGAGGAGAAGAGGGAGGTGGAAGAGAAGAGGAAGAGGGAGGTGGAAGAGAAGAGGAAGAGGGAGGTGGAAGAGAAGAGGAAGAGGAGAAGAGGGAGATGGAAGAGGATAGAAACAGAAGAAGCAAGAGATGGGAGAGGAGAGAAAGAGAAGAAGAGAGAGATGGGAGAGGAGAGAGAAAGGAGAAGAGAGAGATGGGAGAAGAGAGAAAGGAGAAGCGAGAGATGAGAGAAGAGAGGGGTGGGAGAGGTGAGGAAGAGGAGAAGTTGAAGATGGAAGAGGAAAGGAAGAGGAGAAAATAAAAGAGACGGGAGAGGAGAGGAAGAGGAGAAGAGAGAGATGGAAGAGGATAGGAACAGAAGAAGCAAGAGATGGGAGAGGAGAGAAAGAGGAGATGAGAGATAGTAGAGGAGAGGAAGAGAGAGATGGGAGAGGAGAGATAAAGGGGAAGAGAGAGATGGGAGAATAGAGGAAGAGAAGAGAGGGGTGGGAGAGGTGAGGAAGAGGAGAGGAGAGATGGAAGAGGAAAGGAAGAGGAGAAAAAAAGAGACGGGAAAGGAGAGGAAGAGGAGAAGAGGGAGGTGGAAGAGAAGAGGAGAAGGGGGAGATGGAAGAGAAGAGGAAGAGGAGAAGAGGGAGATGGAAGAGAAGAGGAAGAGAAGAGAGAGATGGAAGAGGAGAGGAAGAGAAGAAGCGAGGGATGGGAGAGGAGAGAAAGAGGTGATGAGAGATGGTAGAGGAAAGGAAGAGAAGAAGAGAGAGATGGGAGAAGAGAGGAAGAGAAGAGAGGGGTGGGAGAGGTGAGGAAGAGGAGAAGAGAGATGGCAGAGGAGAGGAAGAGGAGAAAGGGGATGGGAGAGGAGAGGAATAGAAGAAGAGAGAGATGGAAGAGAAGAGGAAGAGGAGAAGAGAGATGGTAGAAGAGAGGAAGAGGAGAAGAGAGAATGGGGGAGGAGAGGAAGAGGAGAAGAGAGAATGGGGGAGGAGAGGTAGAGGAGAAGAGAGATGGTAGAAGAGAGGAAGAGGAGAAGAGAGAATGGGGGAGGAGAGGAAGAGGAGAAGAGAGAATGGGGGAGGAGAGAAAGAGAAGAGAGAGATAAGAGAAGAGAGGAGGAGGAGAAGAGAGAGATGGGAGAAGAGAGAAAGAGGAGAAGAAATAGATGGGAGAGGTGAGAAAGAGGAGAAGAGGGGGTGGGAGAGGAGAGGAAGAGGACATCAAAGGCAAAGGAAGAAAAGAGTAGGAAACAAAGAAAAAAGAAACGGGAGAAGAAAGGAAGGGGAGAGGATGAGACGTGAGGAGAGGAAAGGGTTTTATCTTCACATATGGAAAGGGTTCTTTACTGTAAGAGCTGTAAAAAGGCTTCCACGTGAATTGGTTCTAGCCGGCGCCGTATATATTGTTACTACAGACAGCTGGATGTATTTATAAAGACACATAATACAAATAAACATATAAAAGAAATAACACTGTACACTCGTCTTTGGGGATCAGGAAGGATTTTTTCCCGTGGACCACGCTTTACAAGGATTCCTCGCCTTCCTCTGGATCAAAAGGTGGATTTAAGACTCTGAAAGGGCAAAGTGTGTCTTTTTCTTGGAATTGATGGGTAAGCGTCTTTTGTCTTCTATGAGTAAGTATGCAAAGAGAATGAGTAGGAGAAGAGGAACAGTCAGAAAGTGAAGGGGGGGGGGGTGAATGGGGGCAATGGGGGGGGAATGGGGGCAATGGGGGGGGTGAATGGGGCCAATATAGAAGACGACAGAGGAGAGATGGGGAGACTTCGGATGGCCGTTGGGAGAGGAGAGGGAAGTTGGAGGACCCGGCACATTCAGCCTGAGGATAATGGTAGACCCGTTCAGACATATGCAAATTCGGCACACATAGGACCGCAGTTGACTGTATTGTGAGGAGTGCTGACAGGAGACATCTCTGTACCAAATGATATATATAGCCTGTGCCAGATTTACTCCGATGCGATTCTGTGGGCGGGGGAGGCGGCGGTGGATCTTGCGGTGCGCAGACAGAGCGGCCCAATATAAGGCGAGGGAGGGAGGACGGGGTCTGAGAGGGTGACAGTCGAGGTGCACTTACCCTGATGTTATCCTGCCAACGGTGAGCTCTCTGGAACTCCTCCGCAGCGCGTGCCAGCCTCTGCAAGACAAAAGCCAAACAACATCATTAATAGCAACGCAATACACTGAACAAGCCGAAACACGCCAGGCCGGCCAAAACTCTTCTTTTTGGCTGCAAATGTCCTGATTTTTTTTTTTTTTGCAGCCCTTGGCCAGTCAATAGAATTGGAAATGCAGGAGGCCCCCAAACTACTCATTACGCCTAATAGACCCTTATAATACTTTACAGATGAGCGGCTCAGAAAATATTTATTTGTTCTATTTATGAACATATCAAGGTTTCAATTTTGCAAACTGCAACAATGTGATAACAGCAATTGCTGCATCTTTAGAACTCCAGATTGTAGATGCGATATTGCTGCCACTGGCTCTACGCCTCCCTAGAATGAATTCAGCTCCTGTGGACTCATCCTGCAATAACAGACACTGTCTGATCAGGTCAGGAGTTCTCCAATCTATCCTCAGGCTTCACAAACGTTCTGCGGATCTCCTCACCGGAGCGCAGGAATATCCAGCTGTTTACGTCAATCAATGATTAGCGCAACTGTGACTAGATATCCATCAGACATGTGGTACTGAGGAGTTCCCACATCTGGAGAGCCTGCAAACACCCAACAAAAGCAGTTATGTCAAACCAACTGCTTCACTTACGGTGTATGCCAGGGCATTAAATACATAACTGCAATGCATGCACAGTTCCTCGTGTTTGATTCCTTTAATGACCCCGCAAGTGCCGAAAAAATAGGATTTTTATAACAGCTTACCTGTAAAATCCTTTTCTTGGAGTACATCACGGGACACAGAGCGACATAGTCATTACTAATGGGTTATATAGTTACCGTCAGGTGCTGGCACTGGCAACTTCCAAAACCGGAAGTACCCTCCCCTATATAAGCCCCTCCCATCCGGGAGCACCTCAGTTTTGTAGCAAAGCAATAAGTGTCCCTAAAGAGGGGCGGGAGCTCTGTGTCCCGTGATGTACTCCAAGAAAAGGATTTTACAGGTAAGCTGTTATAAAAATCCTATTTTCTTTTTCGTACATCACGGGACACAGAGCGACATAGTCATTACTAATGGGATGTCCTAAAGCAATGCCAAATGAGGGGGGGGATACACCATATATAAGCTGAGCGCTATCAGACATGAGGATCTTTTGCGGCCTGCAACACACTGCGCCCAAAGGCGACATCCTCCTGACTTCTAACGTCCACCTGGTAGAACCTAGTAAACGTGTGTACTGAAGACCATGTTGCGGCCTTACAGATTTGAGCCAGGGAGGCCTGGTGATGCACTGCCCATGAAGTTCCAACTGCTCTCGTGGAGTGCGCTCTAACTTTGAACGGAGGCGGTCTCCTTCTCAAGCCATAAGCTTGCATAATGACCTGTCGAATCCACTTGGCTAAAGTAGATTTTGACGCTGCCTGACCCTTTCTGGGGCCTTCCGGCAGTATAAACAAAGTATCCGTTCTGCGAATCTGAGCAGTGGCTTTTAGATAAGCTTTAACTGCTCTTACTACATCCAAAGAATGCAATAACTTTTCCTCTACCGAACTAGGTTTGGGGAAAAAAGAAGGAAGAACCACATCTTGGTTCAAATGAAAACCTTGATACCACCTTAGGAAGAAAGGCTGGATGAGGACGTAACACTACTCTGTCCTTATGGATAACCAGATATGGCTCCTTACAGGACATAGCTGCTAATTCCGATACTCTTTTAGCCGAACAAATGGCTACTAGAAAAATCAATTTCCTGGTGAGAAGCACCAAGGAAATATGCTGTAATGGTTCAAATGGTTGTTTCTGTAGAACCGACAGAACCAAGTTTAGATCCCATGGACATATGGGAATACTAACCGGAGGACTAATACGCATCACTCCTTGTATAAAGGCTTTGACTAGTGAATGCGAAGCCAAGGGCCTTTGAAAAAATATTGACAAGGCCGAAATCTGACCTTTGATAGTACTCAAGGCAAGCTTCCTATCTACAGCCCATTGTAGGAAGTCCAGAATTCTACCTATTACGTATTTACGTGGATGCCATTTCTTGGCTTCACACCAGGCGATGTACGCCTTCCAGATTCTATAGTAGATCTGCCTGGATACCGGTTTCCTGGCATTGATCATGGTAGACACCACAGCATTAGAGAGCCCTCTCTTTTTTAGAATGTGGGCTTCAATAGCCAGGCCGTCAAACCTAGGGCTGGTAAGGAAGGGTGGTATATCGGTCCCTGCGAAAGCAGGTCCGGACGATGTGGGAGGGTCCAAGGACTCCCCACAGACATTTTTACGATCTCCGCGTACCATGCTCTTCGGGGCCACGCTGGAGCCACCAGAATCACTGGTTTCTTTTCTACCCTGATTCTGCGGAGTAATCGAGGTAACAATTGTGGCGGTGGGAATGCATATATCAGCTTGAACTGATCCCAAGGGAACACTAGGGCATCCGAGCCGCACGCTAGGGGATCCCTTGTCCAAGAGACAAACCTGTCCACTTTCGTGTTGAACCTGGATGCTAGCAGATCTACATCCGGTGTTCCCCACCGCTGACATATTGTCCGGAAAACCTCGGGATGAAGGGACCATTCCCCTGGGCATAATTGTTGGCGACTTAGAAAGTCCGCCTTCCAATTCTCCACCCCTGGAATGAATACCGCAGATATGGCTGGGACATATCTTTCTGCCCATCTCAGGATGTAATTTACTTCCCTTTGGGCTGCACGACTCCTGGTGCCCCCCTGACGATTGATATATGCCACTGCTGTGGCATTGTCTGACTGAACTCTGACAGGGGACCCTTGGAGTTTGGATGTCCATGCTACTAGGGCATACCGGGCTGCTCGTATCTCTAAGAGATTGATGGGCAGGGCCTTTTCCGCATCCGACCATCTGCCCTGGAGAGACCATTGCTCCAGTACTGCTCCCCAGCCTAAAAGGCTGGCATCTGTAGTGACCACCTTCCAGGAAATCGGACTGAAGGATTTCCCTCTTTCCAGATTCCGGGGAACCAACCACCAACGGAGGCTTCTGCGAACGGAAGGGGACAAGGACATTGGTACGTCCAGAGCCTGAACTTTTTTGTTCCAGGCTGACAGTATGGCCCTTTGCAACTTCCTTGAATGGAATTGACCGTAGGGTACTGCTTCGAATGATGCCACCATTTTTCCCAGCAGCCTCATGCACAGGCGTATGGATGGCTGTCTTTTTGAACCCACTAAGTGGATCAAATCTCTCAAAGACGACCCCTTTTCTCGAGGCAAGAAAATTTTTCTCTGGTCTGAATCCAGCCTTAGCCCCAAGTATTCCAGACTTTTGACTGGTTTTAGGGCTGACTTGTCTCGGTTGATAATCCAACCGTGATATTCCAGATACTTGATTGTCTCGTGAACAACCACTTCTAGTTTTTCCACTGAGTGGTCTATCAGCAACAAGTCGTCTAGATATGCCATTATCGTTACACCTCGTGTTCTTAGATTGGCCAATAATGGGGCCAGAATTTTTGTGAACACTCTTGGTGCTGTGGCCAGACCGAAGGGTAAGGCTCTGAACTGAAAATGGCGCCCTTCTACCGCAAAGCGTAGAAATTTTTGGTGGGCTGGAAAGATGGGGATGTGCAAATAAGCATCTTTGATGTCGATCGAGGCTAACCATTCCTCCCCTTGTAGGGCAGTGGCTACCGATCGGATCGACTCCATCCGGAAAGTCCTGATATGTAGGAATTTGTTTAGCCCTTTTAGATTTAATATGGGCCTCACGTCCCCGTTTGGCTTCGGAACTGTAAAGAGGTTTGAGTAAAACCCGAACCCCCATTCTTCCAGGGGAACCTCTATAATTACTGCTTGAAGCAATAATTGTTCCAGTGCCAACAGGAGGGATCCTCTCTTCTGGGGATCCCTTGGCACGTTTGACCTTATAAAGCGGGAAGGAGGGGAGTTTTTTAACTCCAATTTGTATCCCAGATTTACTGCGGAGAGCACCCATCTGTCTCGGATCGTGTCCCGCCAGGTTTCTGTGAACAACTGAAGTCTTCCCCCCACCCGATTGGGTGGGGGCAACCCTTCATGCATTTGACTTTGGGGGAGGTTTTGTACCTCTCCTGCTCCAGGGCTTCTTGTTACCCTGCAACTGTCCCTGATTTTTACCTCCGGGATTTGACCGGGGAGGCCGTCGGAACTGTTTCACAGCCGATGTCCTAGGGACAGGAGAAGCCGGCCTCTTAAAAGAGGGACCTCTAACTCTATTTTTGACCGGCAAGAGTGTACTTTTACCGCTGGAAATTCTCTGGATATACTTGTCCAGGTCTTCCCCGAATAAACGCTCCCCATGAAATGGGAAGCTGACCAGCAATTTTTTACAGGGAGCTTCATCAGACCAGTTTTTGAGCCATAGAAGCCTGCGCATATGTACTACAGACAGCGTAAGGCGGGAGGCCTGATGGATTGAATCCTTTATAGCGTCCACCGCAAAGCATAAGGCTCTAGGTAGATCAGCTAGAGCAAGCGCCTGCTGATCTGGCACGTCCCTTAAGACCTGTTTCAACTGATCCTTCACTGCTTGGCAGACCCCTATAGCTGCCACTGCTGGTTGTGTCACCAATCCTGCTGTAGAAAAAGCAGATTTCAATAAGGACTCCAATTTTTTATCTATTGGGTCCTTGAACATTTGGACATTTTCCACCGGACATGTCAGTGATTTGTTCACACAAGAGATGGCTGCGTCCACTGTAGGGACCTTCCATTTTCTGACGAACTTATCCTCCATAGGATAGACCACCGGAAATCTCTTGGGGGGAGTAAATATTTTGTCAGGATGCTCCCAATCCTGGTAAATGAGCCCCTCCAATAAAGGATGGATCGGGAAAGAACAAACAGTCTGGGGAGCTTTTAGCGACCCCAACGAGGAGACAGAAGAGGAGGATGGCTCTGCAAGTGGCATTTTAAATGCTGATCGGACCATATTAGTCAGGGACTGAACCCATAACCTTTCAGCATGTGATGCTGAGAACGGCTCCTCCACTGTTGATTCCTCTACAACTGAATCAACCTCATCCTGATCCCCCTCAGGTAGGTCGACCTCTGTATGGGACTGTTGCTCTGTTAACAGGCACTCTGAGGGAGGAGACGGAGATCGAGCGCTTTTCTCCTGTGACAGGGAAGCAGCAATTAGTGCTGACAATCTCTCTTCCAGCCCTCCCAGAGCTGAGGAAAAAACCTCCTCTGTTACATACACAGGAGCAGGTGAACTGGGGACAGCCACAGTACCAGGTACTCCTGGGGGTGCCCTACGGTCACTAACCTCTGATTCTTCAGGGGAGACTGGTGCAGCCAAAGCATGCCCAAGATCCTCAGAGCCCGATGGAGACCCCCTATTCCTCCTGGAATTTCTAGTCCCGGAGTTTTTAGACGGCATATTCCTAAGCCACAAAGCTGAGGTATTCCAGCCGAAAATACACCAGTTACTGATAATAGTCTAGCATAAATGCTGCTATAATAAACAGTTGGTGTCTACTAATGTGCCTTTCTAGGGGATGCCTGTATCAACCGCTTGCTGTATGCCTTTAAATGTTGTCAGCTCTGTCTCTGTACTTCATAGCCAGCTTACTGCAATAATGTGGCTTTTTAAAACCTGCTGGGACGCCCGCACATGCGCAGAAGCGCTGCGGCGCGCACAGAGCGTCATCCCCCAGGCCCCGCCCCTTTTTCCGGCCACCTCTATATATAGAGGCGCGTGCACGCGCACGCGCGCGGCCACGTGTGCCTCGGCGCTAATTTTCAAACATGGAAACCAGGGACAGGAGCCAGGGCCCCTTTTGCCGCAGGCCGGGGGATAGACGAACACTGCAACATGGCAGAGGAAACAGTTTCCTGTAGGAGAACTCACCAGCTGCCTGGACTTTGCTCTCTGAGAAGAAACTAGTCCATATGACAAGAAAAACATTCCACAGCGGCCTCTAGTGGACAAACACAGGTACCGCAGTTTAATATACTAAACATATATAAAAAAACATTCTTTTTTTTTTTTTTTTCTTGACCACTATTAAAAATTATTACATTTTTTTAGTAGTTACAGGCATGCACAGATATTAGCGGGAATACCATTAGGTAACAGACAGAAAGACAAATTAGGCTTGGGGGTCCCCCAATAGAACCAAGTTCCTGGGGGCCCCCACTTACCTGTTCCCCGCCGCAGGACTTTGTTTGGTCCACAAAAGCCCAAACTTCACCTATCACGGCAGGCATTGTAATCAAACCTTCAGGGACCGGGTTCCCAAGGATTCCACTCCCCTGGACCTGTATAGCACCCTGCACAGAAAACATCTTGGTCGTGGGTATGACCAGAGCTCTGGATCCCAGGGTCCAGCTCTCCTAAGAGAAGCATTACAGGCAGAACCTTGCTCTTCTCTGCAAGGCCCGGGTACCGACCGTTTAGCTATGAAGCTTTTTTGGTCGGATCCGGAATAGCTTACTGAGGCCCAAAAGAACCTGTACGCAAGCTCAGTGAAAAACACATGTTTCTTCTTGGCCAACACCTTAGACACTGGCAAAAAACTGAGGTGCTCCCGGATGGGAGGGGCTTATATAGGGGAGGGTACTTCCGGTTTTGGAAGTTGCCAGTGCCAGCACCTGACGGTAACTATATAACCCATTAGTAATGACTATGTCGCTCTGTGTCCCGTGATGTACGAAAAAGAAATACCCAATGAACTGCCAGAAATTCACTCAAGTCCTGTTGTGGGCTCACCGCATTTTTGTGGACTGAAATGGTAAGAAATGGTGCCAGCCCTGCCCAGCTGCCTTTTGCTATGCCGCATAATTCCTTCCTCTCTCCTTATCTAACCATACCATAGAGCAGGGCTTCTCGAACAAAGTTTCATTGAAGCATAGGGTTCCTCCAGAATTTACTAGGGGTTTCCTGAGCAATGAAAAATTTCTGCCTCTGAGAAAAGTTTCCACTGACACCCTTGACCCCCACCTCTATCAATGAGCCTTCCCTCCCCACCTCCATCTATGAGCCTTCCCTCCCCACCTCCATCAACGAGCCTTCCCTCTCCACCTAGCATCAATGTGCCTCCCCTCCCCATCAATGAGCCTTCCTTCCCCACTTCCATAAACGAGCCTTGCCATCTCCATCAATGAGCCTTCCCTCCCCATCTCCATCAATGAGCCTTCCCTCCCCACCTCCATCAATAAGGCTTTCTTCCCTGTCTCCATTAATGAACCTTCCCTCCCCACTTCCATCACTGAGGCTTTCCTCCCCGTCTCCATCAATGAGCCTTCCCTCCCCCACCTCCATTAATGAGCTATACCTCCCCATCTCTATCAATGAGCCTTTCCTCCCCGTCTTCATCAATGAGCCTTTCCTCCCCGTCTCCATCAATGAGCCTTTCCTCCCCATCTCCATCAATGAGCCTTCCCTCCCCATCTCCATCAATGAGCCTTTCCTCCCCATCTCCATCAATGAGCCTTTCCTCCCCATCTACATCAATGTGCCTTCCCTCCCCACCTCCATCACTGAGGCTTTCCTCCCCACCTCCATCAATGAGCCTTACCTCCCCGTCTCTATCAATGAGCCTTTTCTCCCCGTTTCCATCAATGAGCCTTCCCTCCCCATCTCCATCACTGAGGCTTTCCTCCCCGTCTCCATCAATGAGCCTTACCTCCCCGTCTCTATCAATGAGCCTTTTCTCCCCGTTTCCATCAATGAGCCTTCCCTCCCCATCTCCATCAATGAGCCTTTCCTCCCCATCTCCATCAATGAGCCTTTCCTCCCCATCTCCATCAATGAGCCTTTCCTCCCCATCTACATCAATGTGCCTTCCCTCCCCCACCTCCATCAATGAGCCTTCCCTCCCCACCTCCATCAACGAGCCTTCCCTCTCCACCTAGCATCAATGTGCCTCCCCTCCCCATCAATGAGCCTTCCTTCCCCACTTCCATAAACGAGCCTTGCCATCTCCATCAATGAGCCTTCCCTCCCCATCTCCATCAATGAGCCTTCCCTCCCCACCTCCATCACTGAGGCTTTCCTCCCCGTCTCCATCAATGAGCCTTCCCTCCCCCACCTCCATTAATGAGCTATACCTCCCCATCTCTATCAATGAGCCTTTCCTCCCCGTCTCTATCAATGAGCCTTTCCTCCCCGTCTCCATCAATGAGCCTTTCCTCCCCGTCTCCATCAATGAGCCTTTCCTCCCCGTCTCCATCAATGAGCCTTCCCTCCCCATCTCCATCAATGAGCCTTTCCTCCCCATCTCCATCAATGAGCCTTTCCTCCCCATCTCCATCAATGAGCCTTTCCTCCCCATCTACATCAATGTGCCTTCCCTCCCCACCTCCATCACTGAGGCTTTACTCCCCGTCTCCATCAATGAGCCTTACCTCCCCGTCTCTATCAATGAGCCTTTTCTCCCCGTTTCCATCAATGAGCCTTCCCTCCCCATCTCCATCAATGAGCCTTCCCTCCCCATCTCCATCAATGAGCCTTTCCTCCCCACCTCCATCAATGAGCCTTTCCTCCCCACCTCCATCAATGAGCCTTCCCTCCCCATCTCCATCAATGAGCCTTTCCTCCCCACCTCCATCAATGAGCCTTTCCTCCCCACCTCCATCAATGAGCCTTCCCTCCCCATCTCCATCAATGCGCCTTCCCTCCCCGTCTCCATCAATGAGCCTTCCCTCCCAATCTCCATCAATGAGCCTTCCCTCCCCCACCTCCATTAATGAGCCTTACCTCCCCATCTCTATCAAAGAGCCTTTCCTCCCAGTTTCCATCAATGAGCCTTCCCTCCCCATCTCCATCAATGAGCCTTTCCTCCCTATCTACGTCAATGAGCCTTCCCTCCCCACCTCCATCACTGAGGCTTTCTTCCCTGTCTCCATCAATGAGCCTTCCCATCTCCATCAATGAGCCTTCCCTCCCCATCTCCATCAATGAGCCTTCCCTCCCCACCTCCATCACTGAGGCTTTCCTCCCCGTCTCCATCAATGAGCCTTCCCATCTCCATCAATGAGCCTTTCCTCCCCATCTCCATCAATGAGCCTTCCCTCTCCGTCTCCATCAATGAGCCTTCCCTCCCCATCTTCATCAATGAGCCTTCCCTCCCCATCTTCATCAATGAGCCTTCCCTCCTCCACCTCCATCAATGAGCCTTACCTCTCCATCTCTATCAATGAGCCTTCCCTCCCCATCTCCATCAATGAGCCTTCTCTCCCCATCTCCATCAATGAACCTTTCCTCCCCACCTCCATCAATGAGCCTTCCCTCCCCATTTCCATCAATGAGCCTTTCTACCCCATCTCCATCATTGAGCCCTCCCTCCCCACCTCCATCAATGAGCTTTCCCTCCCCACCTCCATCAATGAGGCTTTCTTCCCTGCCTCCATCAATGAGCCTTCCCTCCCCACCTCCATCAATGAGCCTTCCCTCCCCACTTCCATCAATGAACCTTCCCTCCCCACTTCCATCAATGAGTCTTCCCTCCCCACCTCCATCAATGAGCCTTCCCCCCTATCTCAATCAATGAGCCTTCCCTCCCCACCTCCATCAATGAGCCTTCTCTCCCCCCCTCCATCAATGAGCCTTCCCCACCTCAATCAATGAGCATTCCCTTCTCCACCTCCATCAATGAGTCTCTCCTCTCCACCTCCATCAATAAGTCTTCCCTCCCCACCTCCATCAATGTGTCTTCTCTCTCCACCTCCATCAATGAGCCTTGGTCACCCATGACCCTGTCGCCGGTTCTCTGGTCATTCCTTAGACCACTTTTGGCTAGTCCTGACCACTGCAGACTGGGAACATCCTACTAGAGCTGCAGTTTTGGAGTTGCTCTGACCCAGTCGTGTAGACATTACAATTTTTTTTTTGCTTTCAGCACATCAACGTCAGGGACAACATGTTCACTTGCTCTCTCATAAATCACACCCACTTTGAGATGCCACTGTCACAAGATATTTAATGTTAGTCACTTTGTCAATGATCATAATGTTATGTGAGGTGTAGGGCTGATCGGTGTATATATAACATTTTTATATATTTTTTTTTATTTCTTTTTTTTTTTAGCCTCCAATGTGTGCTTTATATCTTGTGTGAGACACAATAGTCTCTGAATTTATTCCACTCAATTATGTCTGTCAGGTTTGCAGTGTTTGCTCACAGACCAGTTTGTATTCTGGACACAAGGGGGCAGCAGAACACGGGGAAAAGTGGCCCTCCGAAGGTTTCCCTGTGACCCTGAGTAGGGTGGGACATCGATCTCACATGTCATATTGTATACTTCACATCACATCACAGACACAATTTCCACATTCAACAGTTTGCTAAGAAGGAAGCTGCCTGCCTCCGCCATCATTACATTCTGCTGGATAAACCATTCTCATGTCAAAGAGAGAATAATGACACCTGTCTGTCCTCTCCTGTGTCTGTACTAACCTCCCAACCTGTCCTGTCTTTCTATCCATCTACGCTCCTACTTTCTTTTCTCGCCTCCTAGTCATTTCTGTTTATTTTCTGTCTCGCTACCTGCTAAGATATCTCACGTCTAGTGGTTGGCACTCTTCTCATGCAGTGCTCTGGTCCTGGTTGTCTCACGTCCAGTGGTTGGCACTCTTCTCATGCAGTGCTCTGGTCCTGGTTGTCTCATGTCTAGTGGTTGGCACGCTTCTCATGCAGTGCTGTGGTCCTGGTTGTCTCATGTCTAGTGGTTGGCACGCTTCTCATGCAGTGCTGTGGTCCTGGTTGTCTCATGTCTAGTGGTTGGCACTCTTATCATGCAGTGCTCTGGTCCTGGTTGTCTCACGTCTAGTGGTTGGCACGCTTCTCATGCAGTGCTCTGGTCCTGGTTGTCTCATGTCCAGTGGTTGGCACTCTTCTCATGCAGTGCTGTAGTCCAGGTTGTCTCATGTCTAGTGGTTGGCACGCTTCTCATGCAGTGCTCTGGTCCTGGTTGTCTCATGTCCAGTGGTTGGCACGCTTCTCATGGAGTGCTCTGGTCCTGGTTGTCTCACGTCCAGCGGTTGGCACTCTTCTCATGGAGTGCTCTGGTCTTGGTTGTCTCATGTCTAGTGGTTGGCACGCTTCTCATGCAGTGCTCTGGTCCTGGTTGTCTCACGTCTAGTGGTTGGCACTCTTCTCATGCAGTGCTCTGATCCTGGTTGTCTCATGTCTAGTGGTTGGCACTCTTCTCATGCAGTGCTCTGGTCCTGGTTGTCTCATGTCTAGTGGTTGGCACTCTTCTCATGCAGTGCTCTGGTCCTGGTTGTCTCATGTCTAGTGGTTGGCACTCTTCTCATGGAGTGCTCTGGTCCTGGTTGTCTCATGTCTAGTGGTTGGCACGCTTCTCATGCAGTGCTCTGGTCCTGGTTGTCTCACGTCTAGTGGTTGGCACGCTTCTCATGCAGTGCTCTGGTCCTGGTTGTCTCATGTCCAGTGGTTGGCACTCTTCTCATGCAGTGCTGTAGTCCAGGTTGTCTCATGTCTAGTGGTTGGCACGCTTCTCATGCAGTGCTCTGGTCCTGGTTGTCTCATGTCCAGTGGTTGGCACGCTTCTCATGGAGTGCTCTGGTCCTGGTTGTCTCACGTCCAGCGGTTGGCACTCTTCTCATGGAGTGCTCTGGTCTTGGTTGTCTCATGTCTAGTGGTTGGCACGCTTCTCATGCAGTGCTCTGGTCCTGGTTGTCTCACGTCTAGTGGTTGGCACTCTTCTCATGCAGTGCTCTGATCCTGGTTGTCTCATGTCTAGTGGTTGGCACTCTTCTCATGCAGTGCTCTGGTCCTGGTTGTCTCATGTCTAGTGGTTGGCACTCTTCTCATGCAGTGCTCTGGTCCTGGTTGTCTCATGTCTAGTGGTTGGCACTCTTCTCATGGAGTGCTCTGGTCCTGGTTGTCTCATGTCTAGTGGTTGGCACGCTTCTCATGCAGTGCTCTGGTCCTGGTAGTCTCACGTCTAGTGGTTGGCACGCTTCTCATGCAGTGCTCTGGTCCTGGTTGTCTCATGTCCAGTGGTTGGCACTCTTCTCATGCAGTGCTGTAGTCCAGGTTGTCTCATGTCTAGTGGTTGGCACGCTTCTCATGCAGTGCTCTGGTCCTGGTTGTCTCATGTCCAGTGGTTGGCACTCTTCTCATGCAGTGCTGTAGTCCAGGTTGTCTCATGTCTAGTGGTTGGCACGCTTCTCATGCAGTGCTCTGGTCCTGGTTGTCTCATGTCCAGTGGTTGGCACTCTTCTCATGCAGTGCTGTAGTCCAGGTTGTCTCATGTCTAGTGGTTGGCACGCTTCTCATGCAGTGCTCTGGTCCTGGTTGTCTCACGTCTAGTGGTTGGCACGCTTCTCATGGAGTGCTCTGGTCCTGGTTGTCTCACGTCCAGTGGTTGGCACTCTTCTCATGGAGTGCTCTGGTCCTGGTTGTCTCATGTCTAGTGGTTGGCACTCTTCTCATGCATTGCTGTAGTCCTGGTTGCCTCACGTCTAGTGGTTGGCACTCTTCCCATGCAGTGCTCTTGTCCAGGTTGTCTCATATCTAGTGGTTGGCATTCTTCTCATGCAGTGCTATGGTCCAGGTTGTCTCATGTCTAGTGGTTGGCACTCTTCTTATGCAGTGCTATGGTTCTGGTTGTCTCATGTCTACTGGTTGCCATTCTTCTCATGCAGTGCTGTGGTCCAGGTTTTCTCACATCTAGTGGTTGGCACTCTTCTCATGCATTGCTCTGGTCCAAGTTGTCTCATGTCTAGTGGTTGGCACTCTTCTCATGCATTGCTGTAGTCCTGGTTGTCTCATGTCTAGTGGTTGGCACTCTTCTCGTGCAGTGCTGTAGTCCTGGTTGTCTCATGTCTAGTGGTTGGCACTCTTCTCATGCAGTGCTATAGTCCAAGTTGTCTCATGTCTAGTGGTTGGCACTCTTCTCGTGCAGTGCTGTGGTCTGGTTTGTCTCATGTCTAGTGGTTGGCACTCTTCTCATGCAGTGCTCTGGTTCAGGTTGTCTCATGTCTAGTGGTTGGCACTCTTCTCATGGAGTGCTCTGGTCTTGGTTGTCTCATGTCTAGTGGTTGGCAGTCTTCTCATGCATTGCTGTAGTCCTGGTTGTCTCATGTCTAGTGGTTGGCACTCTTCTCATACAGTGCTCTGGTTCAGGTTGTCTCACGTCCAGTGGTTGGCACTCTTCTCATGGAGTGCTCTGGTCTTGGTTGTCTCATGTCTAGTGGTTGGCACGCTTCTCATGCAGTGCTCTGGTCCTGGTTGTCTCACGTCTAGTGGTTGGCACTCTTCTCATGCAGTGCTCTGGTCCTGGTTGTCTCATGTCTAGTGGTTGGCATGCTTCTCATGCAGTGCTGTGGTCCTGGTTGTCTCATGTCTAGTGGTTGGCACGCTTCTCATGCAGTGCTGTGGTCCTGGTTGTCTCATGTCTAGTGGTTGGCACTCTTATCATGCAGTGCTCTGGTCCTGGTTGTCTCACGTCTAGTGGTTGGCACGCTTCTCATGCAGTGCTCTGGTCCTGGTTGTCTCATGTCCAGTGGTTGACACTCTTCTCATGCAGTGCTGTAGTCCAGGTTGTCTCACGTCTAGTGGTTGGCACGCTTCTCATGCAGTGTTCTGGTCCTGGTTGTCTCATGTCCAGTGGTTGGCACTCTTCTCATGCAGTGCTGTGGTCCAGGTTGTCTCATGTCTAGTGGTTGGCACTCCTTTCATGCAGTGCTCTGGTCCTAGTTGTCTCATGTCCAGTGGTTGGCACTCTTCTCATGCAGTGCTGTAGTCCAGGTTGTCTCATGTCTAGTGGTTGGCACTCTTCTCATGCAGTGCTATGGTCCTGGTTGTCTCATGTCTAGTGGTTGGCACTCTTTTCATGCAGTGCTCTGGTCCTGGTTGTCTCATGTCTAGTGGTTGGCACTCTTCTCATGCATTGCTGTAGTCCTGGTTGCCTCACGTCTAGTGGTTGGCACTCTTCCCATGCAGTGCTCTTGTCCAGGTTGTCTCATATCTAGTGGTTGGCATTCTTCTCATGCAGTGCTATGGTCCAGGTTGTCTCATGTCTAGTGGTTGGCACTCTTCTTATGCAGTGCTATGGTTCTGGTTGTCTCATGTCTACTGGTTGGCATTCTCTCATGCAGTGCTGTGGTCCAGGTTGTCTCACATCTAGTGGTTGGCACTCTTCTCATGCAGTGCTGTAGTCCTGGTTGTCTCATGTCTAGTGGTTGGCAGTCTTCTCATGCATTGCTGTAGTCCTGGTTGTCTCATGTCTAGTGGTTGGCACTCTTCTCGTGCAGTGCTGTAGTCCTGGTTGTCTCATGTCTAGTGGTTGGCACTCTTCTCGTGCACTGCTGTAGTCCTGGTTGTCTCATGTCTAGTGGTTGGCACTCTTCTCATGCATTGCTGTAGTCCTGGTTGTCTCATGTCTAGTGGTTGGCACTCTTCTCGTGCAGTGCTGTAGTCCCGGTTGTCTCATGTCTAGTGGTTGGCACTCTTCTCATGCAGTGCTGTGGTCCAGGTTGTCTCACGTCCAGTGGTTGGCACTCTTCTCATGCAGTGCTCTGGTCCTGGTTGTCTCATGTCCAGTGGTTGGCACTCTTTTCATGCAATGCTGTGGTGTGGTTTGTCTCATGTCTAGTGGTTGGCACTCTTTTCATGCAGTGCTGTGGTCCAGGTTGTCTCACGTCTAGTGGTTGGCACTCTTCTCATGCAGTGCTGTAGTCCTGGTTGTCTCATGTCTAGTGGTTGGCACTCTTCTCATGCAGTGCTGTAGTCCTGGTTGTCTCATGTCGAGTGGTTGGCACTCTTCTCATGCAGTGCTGTAGTCCTGGTTGTCTCATGTCGAGTGGTTGGCACTCTTCTCATGCAGTGCTGTAGTCCTGGTTGTCTCATGTCTAGTGGTTGGCACTCTTCTCATGCAGTGCTGTGGTCTGGTTGTCTCATGTCTAGTGGTTGGCACTCTTCTCATGCAGTGCTGTGGTCTGGTTGTCTCATGTCTAGTGGTTGGCACTCTTCTCATGCAGTGCTGTGGTCTGGTTGTCTTTTTCGCTTAAGAGCCTCTAAGGCGGACGAGACTGGTTGGAATGGTTCAGTAAAGTTACTATGTAGTATCTAATTCCTATACAATGGGAGAAATATGTATAACAATGTCTACTGGATATAACCTGCCTGTCAGTCTGAATATTTCTTTATCATATTTGTGACATGCAGCACATACATTACATTAGAGTTCAGGGGGCTGTAGCCCTGTCCCCCCCCCCCCCCCCCCCCACACACACACACAGACAGGAGCACTCAGTGTATGCGGCACATGTGATAATTGTGCAGTAAAAGCTTTGCTGTACCTGAAAGGCAGATATTCTGTGGGCGTAATAAGTCATGGAACACAATGGGAGCTGCCACTGAGTGATGGCAGCAGGGGGGACGTAACCCGTGCACTGCCAGAGACGTGTGTGTGCAGAGTCACAACCGATAACACACGGCAACTACAACCCTCCATTGTGCAAACTGCAACTACAACCCTCCACTGTACACACTGCAACTACAACCCTCCACTGTACACACTGCAACTACAACCCTTCACTGTACACACTGCAACTACAACCCTCCACTGCACACACTGCAACTACAAGCCTCCACTGCACACACTGCAACTACAACCCTCCACTGTACACACTGCAACTACAACCCTCCACTGTACACACTGCAACTACAACCCTCCACTGTACACACTGCAACTACAACCCTCTACTGTACACACTGCAACTACAACCCTCCACTGTACACACTGCAACTACAACCCTCCACTGTACACACTGCAACTACAACCCTCCACTGTACACACTGCAACTACAACCCTCCACTGTACACACTGCAACTACAACCCTCCACTATACACACTGCAACTACAACCCTCTACTGTACACACTGCAACTACAACCCTCCACTGCACACACTGCAACTACAAGCCTCCACTGCACACACTGCAACTACAACCCTCCACTGTACACACTGCAACTACAACCCTCCACTGTACACACTGCAACTACAAGCCTCCACTGCACACACTGCAACTACAACCCTCCACTGTACACACTGCAACTACAACCCTCCACTGTACACACTGCAACTACAACCCTCCACTGTGCACACTGCAACTACAACCCTCCATTGTGCAAACTGCAACTACAACCCTCCACTGTACACACTGCAACTACAACCCTCCACTGTACACACTGCAACTACAACCCTCCACTGTACACACTGCAACTACAACCCTCCACTGTACACACTGCAACTATAACCCTCCACTGTACACACTGCAACTACAACCCTCCACTGTACACACTGCAACTACAACCCTCCACTGTACACACTGCAACTACAACCCTCCACTGTACACACTGCAACTACAACCCTCTACTGTACACACTGCAACTACAACCCTCCACTGTACACACTGCAACTACAACCCTCCACTGTACACACTGCAACTACAACCCTCTACTGTACACACTGCAACTACAACCCTCCACTGTACACACTGCAACTACAACCCTCCACTGTACACACTGCAACTACAACCCTCCACTGTACACACTGCAACTACAACCCTCCACTGTACACACTGCAACTACAACCCTCCACTGTACACACTGCAACTACAACCCTCCACTGTACACACTGCAACTACAACCCTCCACTGTACACACTGCAACTACAACCCTCCACTGTACACACTGCAACTACAACCCTCCACTGTACACACTGCAACTACAACCATCCACTGTACACACTGCAACTACAACCCTCCACTGTACACACTGCAACTACAACCATCCACTGTACACACTGCAACTACAACCCTCCACTATACACACTGCAACTACAACCCTCCACTGTACACACTGCAACTACAACCCTCCACTGCACACACTGCAACTACAACCCTCCACTGTACACACTGCAACTACAACCATCCACTGTACACACTGCAACTACAACCCTCCACTGCACACACTGCAACTACAACCCTCCACTGTACACACTGCAACTACAACCCTCCACTGTACACACTGCAACTACAACCCTCTACTGTACACACTGCAACTACAACCCTCCACTGTACACACTGCAACTACAACCCTCCACTGTACACACTGCAACTACAACCCTCTACTGTACACACTGCAACTACAACCCTCCACTGTACACACTGCAACTACAACCCTCCACTGTACACACTGCAACTACAACCCTCCACTGTACACACTGCAACTACAACCCTCCACTGTACACACTGCAACTACAACCCTCCACTGTACACACTGCAACTACAACCCTCCACTGTACACACTGCAACTACAACCCTCCACTGTACACACTGCAACTACAACCCTCCACTGTACACACTGCAACTACAACCCTCCACTGTACACACTGCAACTACAACCCTCCACTATACACACTGCAACTACAACCCTCCACTGTACACACTGCAACTACAACCCTCCACTGTACACACTGCAACTACAACCCTCCACTGTACACACTGCAACTACAACCCTCCACTGTACACACTGCAACTACAACCCTCCACTGTACACACTGCAACTACAACCCTCCACTGTACACACTGCAACTACAACCCTCCACTGTACACACTGCAACTACAACCCTCCACTGTACACACTGCAACTACAACCCTCCACTGTACACACTGCAACTACAACCCTCCACTGTACACACTGCAACTACAACCCTCCACTGTACACACTGCAACTACAACCCTCCACTGTACACACTGCAACTACAACCCTCCACTGTACACACTGCAACTACAACCCTCCACTGTACACACTGCAACTACAACCCTCCACTGCACACACTGCAACTACAACCCTCCACTATACACACTGCAACTACAACCCTCCACTGCACACACTGCAACTACAACCCTCCACTGTACACACTACAACTACAACCATCCACTGTACACACTGCAACTACAACCATCCACTGCACACACTGCAACTACAACCCTCCACTATACACACTGCAACTACAACCATCCACTGTACACACTGCAACTACAACCCTCCACTGTACACACTGCAACTATAACCCTCCACTGTACACACTGCAACTACAACCCTCCACTGTACACACTACAACCCTCCACTGTACACACTGCAACTACAACCCTCCACTGTACACACTGCAACTACAACCCTCCACTGTACACACTGCAACTACAACCCTCCACTGTACACACTGCAACTACAACCCTCCACTGTACACACTGCAACTACAACCCTCTACTGTACACACTGCAACTATAACCCTCCACTGTACACACTGCAACTACAACCCTCCACTGTACACACTACAACCCTCCACTGTACACACTGCAACTACAACCCTCCACTGTACACACTGCAACTACAACCCTCCACTGTACACACTGCAACTACAACCCTCCACTGTACACACTGCAACTACAACCCTCCACTGCACACACTGCAACTACAACCCTCCACTGCACACACTGCAACTACAACCCTCCACTGTACACACTGCAACTACACCCCTCCACTGTACACACTGCAACTACAACCCTCCACTGCACACACTGCAACTACAACCCTCCACTGCACACACTGCAACTACAACCCTCCACTGCACACACTGCAACTACAACCCTCCACTGTACACACTGCAACTACACCCCTCCACTGTACACACTGCAACTACAACCCTCCACTGTACACACTGCAACTACAACCCTCCACTGCACACACTGCAACTACACCCCTCCACTGCACACACTGCAACTACAACCCTCCACTGTACACACTGCAACTACAACCCTTCACTGTACACACTGCAACTACAAGCCTCCACTGCACACACTGCAACTATAACCCTACAATGTACACACTGCAACTACAACCCTCCACTGTACACACTGCAACTACAACCCTCCACTGTACACACTGCAACTACAACCCTCCACTGTACACACTGCAACTACAACCCTCCACTGTACACACTGCAACTACAACCCTCCACTGTACACACTGCAACTACAACCCTCCACTGTACACACTGCAACTACAACCCTCCACTGTACACACTGCAACTACAACCCTCCACTGTACACACTGCAACTACACCCCTCCACTGTACACACTGCAACTACAACCCTCCACTGTACACACTGCAACTACAACCCTCTACTGTACACACTGCAACTACAACCCTCCACTGTACACACTGCAACTATAACCCTCCACTGTACACACTGCAACTACAACCCTCCACTGTACACACTACAACCCTCCACTGTACACACTACAACCCTCCACTGTACACACTGCAACTACAACCCTCCACTGTACACACTGCAACTACAACCCTCCACTGTACACACTGCAACTACAACCCTCCACTGCACACACTGCAACTACAACCCTCCACTGCACACACTGCAACTACAACCCTCCACTGTACACACTGCAACTACACCCCTCCACTGTACACACTGCAACTACAACCCTCCACTGTACACACTGCAACTACAACCCTCCACTGTACACACTGCAACTACAACCCTCCACTGCACACACTGCAACTACAACCCTCCACTGTACACACTGCAACTACAACTCTCCACTGTACACACTGCAACTACAACCCTACAATGTACACACTGCAACTACAACCCTCCACTGTACACACTGCAACTACAACCCTCCACTGTACACACTGCAACTACAACCCTCCACTGTACACACTGCAACTACAACCCTCCACTGTACACACTGCAACTACAACCCTCTACTGTACACACTGCAACTACAACCCTCCACTGCACACACTGCAACTACACCCCTCCACTGTACACACTGCAACTACAACCCTCCACTGTACACACTGCAACTACAACCCTCCACTGTACACACTGCAACTACAACCCTCCACTGTACACACTGCAACTACAACCCTTCACTGTACACACTGCAACTACAAGCCTCCACTGCACACACTGCAACTACAACCCTACAATGTACACACTGCAACTACAACCCTCCACTGTACACACTGCAACTACACCCCTCCACTGTACACACTGCAACTACAACCCTCCACTGTACACACTGCAACTACAACCCTCTACTGTACACACTGCAACTACAACCCTCCACTGTACACACTGCAACTACAACCCTCCACTGTACACACTGCAACTACAACCCTCCACTGTACACACTGCAACTATAACCCTCCACTGTACACACTGCAACTACAACCCTCCACTGTACACACTACAACCCTCCACTGTACACACTACAACCCTCCACTGTACACACTGCAACTACAACCCTCCACTGTACACACTGCAACTACAACCCTCCAGTGCACACACTGCAACTACAACCCTCCACTGCACACACTGCAACTACAACCCTCCACTGTACACACTGCAACTACACCCCTCCACTGTACACACTGCAACTACAACCCTCCACTGTACACACTGCAACTACAACCCTCCACTGTACACACTGCAACTACAACCCTCCACTGCACACACTGCAACTACAACCCTCCACTGTACACACTGCAACTACAACTCTCCACTGCACACACTGCAACTACAACCCTACAATGTACACACTGCAACTACAACCCTCCACTGCACACACTGCAACTACAACCCTCCACTGTACACACTGCAACTACAACCCTTCACTGTACACACTGCAACTACAAGCCTCCACTGTACACACTGCAACTACAACCCTCCATTGTACACAGTGCAACTACAACCCTCCACTGTACACACTGCAACTACAACCCTACAATGTACACACTGCAACTACAACCCTCCACTGTACACACTGCAACTACAACCCTCCACTGTACACACTGCAACTACAACCCTCCACTGTACACACTGCAACTACAACCCTCTACTGTACACACTGCAACTACAACCCTCCACTGTACACACTGCAACTACAACCCTCCACTGTACACACTGCAACTACAACCCTCCACTGTACACACTGCAACTACAACCCTCCACTGTACACACTGCAACTACAACCCTCCACTGTACACACTGCAACTACAACCCTCCACTGTACACACTGCAACTACAACCCTCCACTGTACACACTGCAACTACAACCCTCCACTGTACACACTGCAACTACAACCCTCCACTGTACACACTGCAACTACAACCATCCACTGTACACACTGCAACTACAACCCTCCACTATACACACTGCAACTACAACCCTCCACTGTACACACTGCAACTACAACCCTCCACTGCACACACTGCAACTACAACCCTCCACTGTACACACTGCAACTACAACCATCCACTGCACACACTGCAACTACAACCCTCCACTGCACACACTGCAACTACAACCCTCCACTGCACACACTGCAACTACAACCCTCCACTGTACACACTGCAACTACAACCCTCTACTGTACACACTGCAACTACAACCCTCCACTGTACACACTGCAACTACAACCCTCCACTGTACACACTGCAACTACAACCCTCCACTGTACACACTGCAACTACAACCCTCCACTGTACACACTGCAACTACAACCCTCCACTGTACACACTGCAACTACAACCCTCCACTGTACACACTGCAACTACAACCCTCCACTGTACACACTGCAACTACAACCCTCCACTGTACACACTGCAACTACAACCCTCCACTGTACACACTGCAACTACAACCCTCCACTGTACACACTGCAACTACAACCCTCCACTGTACACACTGCAACTACAACCCTCCACTGTACACACTGCAACTACAACCCTCCACTGTACACACTGCAACTACAACCCTCCACTATACACACTGCAACTACAACCATCCACTGTACACACTGCAACTACAACCCTCCACTGTACACACTGCAACTACAACCCTCCACTGTACACACTGCAACTACAACCCTCCACTGTACACACTGCAACTACAACCCTCCACTGTACACACTGCAACTACAACCCTCCACTGTACACACTGCAACTACAACCCTCAACTGTACACACTGCAACTACAACCCTCCACTGTACACACTGCAACTACAACCCTCCACTGTACACACTGCAACTACAACCCTCCACTGTACACACTGCAACTACAACCCTCCACTGTACACACTGCAACTACAACCCTCCACTGTACACACTGCAACTACAACCCTCCACTGTACACACTGCAACTACAACCCTCCACTGTACACACTGCAACTACAACCCTCCACTGTACACACTGCAACTACAACCCTCCACTGCACACACTGCAACTACAACCATCCACTGTACACACTGCAACTACAACCCTCCACTGTACACACTGCAACTACAACCCTCCACTGTACACACTGCAACTATAACCCTCCACTGTACACACTGCAACTACAACCCTCCACTGTACACACTGCAACTACAACCCTCCACTGTACACACTGCAACTACAACCCTCCACTGTACACACTGCAACTACAACCCTCCACTGTACACACTGCAACTACAACCCTCTACTGTACACACTGCAACTATAACCCTCCACTGTACACACTGCAACTACAACCCTCCACTGTACACACTACAACCCTCCACTGTACACACTGCAACTACAACCCTCCACTGTACACACTGCAACTACAACCCTCCACTGTACACACTGCAACTACAACCCTCCACTGTACACACTGCAACTACAACCCTCTACTGTACACACTGCAACTATAACCCTCCACTGTACACACTGCAACTACAACCCTCCACTGTACACACTACAACCCTCCACTGTACACACTGCAACTACAACCCTCCACTGTACACACTGCAACTACAACCCTCCACTGTACACACTGCAACTACAACCCTCCACTGTACACACTGCAACTACAACCCTCCACTGCACACACTGCAACTACAACCCTCCACTGCACACACTGCAACTACAACCCTCCACTGTACACACTGCAACTACACCCCTCCACTGTACACACTGCAACTACAACCCTCCACTGCACACACTGCAACTACAACCCTCCACTGCACACACTGCAACTACAACCCTCCACTGCACACACTGCAACTACAACCCTCCACTGTACACACTGCAACTACACCCCTCCACTGTACACACTGCAACTACAACCCTCCACTGTACACACTGCAACTACAACCCTCCACTGCACACACTGCAACTACACCCCTCCACTGCACACACTGCAACTACAACCCTCCACTGTACACACTGCAACTACAACCCTTCACTGTACACACTGCAACTACAAGCCTCCACTGCACACACTGCAACTACAACCCTACAATGTACACACTGCAACTACAACCCTCCACTGTACACACTGCAACTACAACCCTCCACTGTACACACTGCAACTACAACCCTCCACTGTACACACTGCAACTACAACCCTCCACTGTACACACTGCAACTACAACCCTCCACTGTACACACTGCAACTACAACCCTCCACTGTACACACTGCAACTACAACCCTCCACTGTACACACTGCAACTACAACCCTCCACTGTACACACTGCAACTACACCCCTCCACTGTACACACTGCAACTACAACCCTCCACTGTACACACTGCAACTACAACCCTCTACTGTACACACTGCAACTACAACCCTCCACTGTACACACTGCAACTATAACCCTCCACTGTACACACTGCAACTACAACCCTCCACTGTACACACTGCAACTACAACCCTCCACTGTACACACTGCAACTACAACCCTCCACTATACACACTGCAACTACAACCCTCCACTGTACACACTGCAACTACAACCCTCCACTGTACACACTGCAACTACAACCCTCCACTGTACACACTGCAACTACAACCCTCCACTGTACACACTACAACCCTCCACTGTACACACTACAACCCTCCACTGTACACACTGCAACTACAACCCTCCACTGTACACACTGCAACTACAACCCTCCACTGTACACACTGCAACTACAACCCTCCACTGCACACACTGCAACTACAACCCTCCACTGCACACACTGCAACTACAACCCTCCACTGTACACACTGCAACTACACCCCTCCACTGTACACACTGCAACTACAACCCTCCACTGTACACACTGCAACTACAACCCTCCACTGCACACACTGCAACTACAACCCTCCACTGTACACACTGCAACTACAACTCTCCACTGTACACACTGCAACTACAACCCTACAATGTACACACTGCAACTACAACCCTCCACTGTACACACTGCAACTACAACCCTCCACTGTACACACTGCAACTACAACCCTTCACTGTACACACTGCAACTACAAGCCTCCACTGCACACACTGCAACTACAACCCTACAATGTACACACTGCAACTACAACCCTCCACTGTACACACTGCAACTACACCCCTCCACTGTACACACTGCAACTACAACCCTCCACTGTACACACTGCAACTACAACCCTCCACTGTACACACTGCAACTACAACCCTCTACTGTACACACTGCAACTACAACCCTCCACTGTACACACTGCAACTACAACCCTCCACTGTACACACTGCAACTACAACCCTCCACTGTACACACTGCAACTACAACCCTCCACTGTACACACTGCAACTATAACCCTCCACTGTACACACTGCAACTACAACCCTCCACTGTACACACTACAACCCTCCACTGTACACACTACAACCCTCCACTGTACACACTGCAACTACAACCCTCCACTGTACACACTGCAACTACAACCCTCCACTGTACACACTGCAACTACAACCCTCCAGTGCACACACTGCAACTACAACCCTCCACTGCACACACTGCAACTACAACCCTCCACTGTACACACTGCAACTACACCCCTCCACTGTACACACTGCAACTACAACCCTCCACTGTACACACTGCAACTACAACCCTCCACTGTACACACTGCAACTACAACCCTCCACTGCACACACTGCAACTACAACTCTCCACTGCACACACTGCAACTACAACCCTACAATGTACACACTGCAACTACAACCCTCCACTGTACACACTGCAACTACAACCCTCCACTGTACACACTGCAACTACAACCCTTCACTGTACACACTGCAACTACAAGCCTCCACTGCACACACTGCAACTACAACCCTCCACTGTACACACTGCAACTACAACCCTCCATTGTACACAGTGCAACTACAACCCTCCACTGTACACACTGCAACTACAACCCTACAATGTACACACTGCAACTACAACCCTCCACTGTACACACTGCAACTACAACCCTCCACTGTACACACTGCAACTACAACCCTCCACTGTACACACTGCAACTACAACCCTCCACTGTACACACTGCAACTACAACCCTTCACTGTACACACTGCAACTACAACCCTCCACTGTACACACTGCAACTACAACCCTCCACTGTACACACTGCAACTATAACCCTCCACTGTACACACTGCAACTACAACCCTCCACTGTACACACTGCAACTACAACCCTCCACTGTACACACTGCAACTACAACCCTCCACTGTACACACGGCAACTACAACCCTCCACTGTACACACTGCAACTACAACCCTCCACTGTACACACTGCAACTACAACCCTCCACTGTACACACTGCAACTACAACCCTCCACTGTACACACTGCAACTACAACCCTTCACTGTACACACTGCAACTACAACCCTCCACTGTACACACTGCAACTACAACCCTCCACTGTACACACTGCAACTATAACCCTCCACTGTACACACTGCAACTACAACCCTCCACTGTACACACTGCAACTACAACCCTCCACTGTACACACTGCAACTACAACCCTCCACTGTACACACGGCAACTACAACCCTCCACTGTACACACTGCAACTACAACCCTCCACTGTACACACTGCAACTACAACCCTCCACTGTACACACTGCAACTACAACCCTCCACTGTACACACTGCAACTACAACCCTCCACTGTACACACTGCAACTACAACCCTCCACTGTACACACTGCAACTACAACCCTCCACTGTACACACTGCAACTACAACCCTCCACTGTACACACTGCAACTACAACCCTCCACTGTACACACGGCAACTACAACCCTCCACTGTACACACGGCAACTACAACCCTCCACTGCACACACTGCAACTACACCCCTCCACTGTACACTTGGCAACTACAACCCTCCACTGTACACACTGCAACTACAACCCTCCACTGTACACACTGCAACTACAACCCTCCACTGTACACACGGCAACTACAACCCTCCACTGCACACACTGCAACTACACCCCTCCACTGTACACACTGCAACTACAACCCTCCACTGTACACACGGCAACTACAACCCTCCACTGTACACACTGCAACTACAACCCTCCACTGTACACACTGCAACTACAACCCTCCACTGTACACACTGCAACTACAACCCTCCACTGCACACACTGCAACTACAACCCTCCACTGTACACTTGGCAACTACAACCCTCCACTGTACACACTGCAACTACAACCCTCCACTGTACACACGGCAACTACAACCCTCCACTGTACACACTGCAACTACAACCCTCCACTGTACACACTGCAACTACAACCCTCCACTGTACACACTGCAACTACAACCCTCCACTATACACACTGCAACTACAACCCTCCACTGTACACACTGCAACTACAACCCTCCACTGTACACACTGCAACTACAACCCTCCACTGTACACACTGCAACTACAACCCTCCACTGTACACACTGCAACTACAACCCTCCACTGCACACACTGCAACTACAACCCTCCACTGTACACTTGGCAACTACAACCCTCCACTGTACACACTGCAACTACAACCCTCCACTGTACACACTGCAACTACAACCCTCCACTGTACACACTGCAACTACAACCCTCCACTGTACACACTGCAACTACAACCCTCCACTGTACACACTGCAACTACAACCCTCCACTGTACACACTGCAACTACAACCCTCTACTGTACACACTGCAACTACAACCCTCCACTGCACACACTGCAACTACAACCCTCCACTGTACACACGGCAACTACAACCCTCCACTGCACACACTGCAACTACAACCCTCCACTGTACACTTGGCAACTACAACCCTCCACTGTACACACGGCAACTACAACCCTCCACTGTACACACTGCAACTACAACCCTCCACTGCACACACTGCAACTACAACCCTCCATTGTACACAGTGATCCATAGACAGGTCCCTCAGACCAGTGATCCAGAGACGGGTTCCTTTAGACCAGTGATCCAGAGATGGGTCCCTCAGACCAGTGATCCAGAGATGGGTCCCTCAGACCAGTGATCTAGAGACGGGTCCCTCAGACCAGTGATCCAGAGACGGGTCCCTCAGACCAGTGATCCAGAGACGGGTCCCTCAGACCAGTGATCCAGAGACGGGTCCCTCAGACCAGTGATCCAGAGACGGGTCCCTCAGACCAGTGATCCAGAGACGGGTCCCTCAGACCAGTGATCCAGAGACGGGTCCCTCACACCAATGATCTAGAGACGGGTCCCTCAGACCAGTGATCCAGAGACGGGTCCCTCAGACCAGTGATCCAGAGACGAGTCCCTCAGACCAGTGATCCAGAAATGGGTTCCTCAGACCAGTGATCCAGAGACGGGTCCCTCAGACTAGTGAGCCAGAGACGGGTCCCTCAGACCAGTGATCTAGAGACGGGCCCCTCAGACCAGCGATCCAGAGACGAGCCCATCAGACCAGCGATCCAGAGACGGGCCCATCAGACCAGCAATCCAGAGACGGGTCCCTCAGACCAGCAATCCAGAGACGGGTCCCTCAGACCAGCGATCCAGACGGGTCCCTCAGACCAGTGATCCAGAGACGGGTCCCTCAGACCAGTGATCCAGAGACGGGTCCCTCAGACCAGTGATCCAGAGACGGGTCCCTCAGACCAGTGATCCAGAGACGGGCCCCTCAGACCAGCGATCCAGAGACGAGCCCATCAGACCAGCGATCCAGAGACGGGCCTATCAGACCAGCAATCCAGAGACGGGTCCCTCAGACCAGCAATCCAGAGACGGGTCCCTCAGACCAGCGATCCAGACGGGTCCCTCAGACCAGTGATCCAGAGACGGGTCCCTCAGACCAGTGATCCAGAGACGGGTCCCTCAGACCAGTGATCCAGAGACGGGTCCCTCAGACCAGTGATCCAGAGACGGGCCCCTTAGCACCATGCTACATAGCCAGACACTTTAAAGGGCCCCGGGGCCTCTACACTATCCTATTAAACATACATTTTATTCCACACTGAAATCTGAGCCGCCTCGGAGACACACCCAGACGCCTCTGCGGCACGAACCCTCGGCTGAGGTATTAAAGCATTTAGAAAAGATCAGTGAGCGGTTAGGAGACTTAACACAGCGAGCTATCGGCGCTCGCCGCTCTGCAGACGGTACATGGAACATCGCAGATAATATTCTTAATCCAAATATATAAATAAAAAAGCAAATCATACAAACAGCCCCGGGGAAAAACTATCAAGTGAGTCGCAATTCTCCAGCTACACACAGCCTGACCTTTCCCAGCCCAACCCGACGCGTTCCGCCGGCCTGCCAGATGGAAAAAATTAATACAATAGATTTTATTTAAAGGGAAAAAAAAGGTCAGGGTGTGTAAGAGAGAAAAAAAAATCTAATTTCAGGTTGTAGAAATCAGACCTTTTCCATGAAGCAATTGTACCCCCCCCACCCCCCACCCCCACCCCTGTTCTCCTAGCAACCCTGCCCCCACACCTCTCCCCCATCACCAACCCCTGACGGGCGCAATCTTCCCGCTGTCCTTTATCTGCCTTGAAATAAAAGAATCTGTTCGATGCAAAGCGGTCTATTATGTGCTATAATGTATGGTGACGCCGGAGCCTTAAGGGGGAAGCCGAAGAATTAGTCCGACAAAAAGGTTTCATTTATATTCCTAAATTATTAAAAGTAGATGTAAAGCTAATCTAGCGATTCCATTTCAAAAGTTATTTCCATTCTTATAAAATCTGCAATTTATTTAAATAATCCCTGGTGATTCTAACATGGGGGGGTTGCTTGTTCAGGCACTTCCTGTTTTCGGGTGACAACACTCTGTCCCAGTCTCCCAATTGTGCGCTAGTGTTGTCACCCTGTCATTCTTGTTCAGGCACTTCCTGTTTTAGGGTGACAACACTGTGTCCCAGTCTCCCAACTGTGCGCTAGTGTTGTCACCCTGTCATTCTTGTTCTAGGGTGACAACACTGTGTCCCAGTCTCCCAATTGTGCTCCTGTGTTGTCACCCTGTCATTCTCGTTCAGGCACTTCCTGTTTTAGGGTGACAACACTCTGTCCTAGTCTCCCAATTGTGCTCTAGTGTTGTCACCCTGTCATTCTTGTTCTAGGGTGACAACACTGTGTCCCAGTCTCCCAATTGTGCTCTAGTGTTGTCACCCTGTCATTCAATGTTCAGGCACTTCCTGTTTTAGGGTGACAACACTCTGTCCCAGTCTCCCAATTGTGCCCCAGTGTTGTTATCCTGTCACATGAGCTCCTGATGGTGATTACAAGTAGCTCCTACCACACACAATGGTACATCATCCCTTTTTTGGAACCAAATCTCTCTAATCCTTTTTCCTTCTTATCGGTCCCTCTTCTGCCCCTTTCTCTGGTCTGCTGTAAGGCCCTTTATTTAAAAACCGTCACTTTCTAGCTACCAAAGGTATGAGCAGTACTAAAAGCCAATCAGTTCATGTGCTGACAAGAAGCATGCTGATAGGAGGAGATAGCATAGTGAATGAGATGAGCTAATCACTGTGCTACTTTTGCTTTTCAAATGTCCAGTCACAGGGTGGGGGTGGGTCCAGGATGACTTGGGCTCAGAGGACGTGAGCTGAATGATGCTGGACATCAGACTGAGGACATCTATTGGTAGAAAAGAAGTACTACAGGTTAGAGCTCTAAATTTAAAAAAAACTTTTTTTATTTTTATAATAGTTCTCCTTATATTTATCTTATTATTTGGGTTGGGTTTTGCTTTAGTTTGGGATCGAGTGTGGAAGTAATTAGAACCTCTGTTGGGTTTCACTTGCTGTCTGTGTCTCCAAGACAAGCTCCCCCTCCCTTAGAAGGGAGGTACCAAGACAGGCTGCTGGGCAGTGAAATCCCAAGACTGGCCCCTGAGCAGTGGGATCCAAAGATGAGCCCCTGAGCAGTTGGATCCCAAGACAGGCCCCCGAGGACTGGGGATCAGAGATGAAACCCTGAGCACCAGGATTCTTAGACAGACCATTTGGCACCGGGATCCTGAGCAGTGTGATTCAGAGATGGGCTTAAGGATTGGCTCTTGAGCACTCAGCATTGGAATACAAAGATGGGCCCCTCAGACCAGTGATCTAATGACTGGGTCCTCTTTAGTCCAGTGTTCCAGAGATGGGCCCCTAAACAGTGGGATCCCAAGTCAGATTGCTGGACAGTGGGATCTAAGGACTGGCCCCTGAGCAATGTGATCCAGGGATGATGGGCTTAAGGATTGGTCCTTGAGCACTTTGGTCCAGGGGTTGGACCATAAGCATGGGGGGGGGGGGGACCAGACATAAGCCCCTCAACATTGACCAGTGTTCCAGAGATGGGCCTCTGAGCAGGGAGATCCCAAGTCAAGTTGTTGGGCAGTGGAATTCCAAGACTGGCCCCTGAGCAGTGGGATCTCAAGATGGGCCCCTGAGCAACAAGATAGGTCAAGTTGTTGGGCAGTGGGATCCCAAGACTGATCCCTGAGCAGTGGGATCTCAAGATGGGCCCCTGAGCACCAGGATAGGTCAAGTTGTTGGGCAGTGGGATCCCAAGACTGATCCCTGGCTACTGGGATCTCAAGATGGGCCCCTGAGCACCAGGATAAGTCAAGTTGTTGGGCAGTGGGATCCCAAGACTGATCCCTGAGCAGTGGGATCTCAAGATGGGCCCCTGAGCACCAGGATAGGTCAAGTTGTTGGGCAGTAGGATCCCAAGACTGATCCCTGGCTACTGGGATCTCAAGATGGGCCCCTGAGCACCAGGATAGGTCAAGTTGTTGGGCAGTGGGATCCCAAGACTGATCCCTGAGCAGTGGGATCTCAAGATGGGCCCCTGAGCACCAGGATAGGTCAAGTTGTTGGGCAGTGGGATCCGAAGACTGATCCCTGGCTACTGGGATCTCAAGATGGGCCCCTGAGCACCAGGATAAGTCAAGTTGTTGGGCAGTGGGATCCCAAGACTGATCCCTGAGCAGTGGGATCTCAAGATGGGCCCCTGAGCACCAGGATAGGTCAAGTTGTTGGGCAGTAGTATCCCGAGACTGATCCCTGAGCAGTGGGATCCCAAGACAGGCCCCTGAGGACCAGGATTCTGAAATGAGCCCCTGAACACTAGGATTCTGAGACAGACCCCTTTAGCACAAGGATCCATGTATGTATCCCTGAGTAGTGTGATCCAGGAATGCACCAGAAATTGACCTCTGAGCAATGAGATCCCAAGTCAGGTTTCTGGGCAGTGGGATCTTAAGACTGGCCCCTGAGCAATGGGATCCCAAGATGGGCCACCGAGAAATGGGATTCAAAGATGGGCCCCAGAGCACCAGGATTCTGAGATGAGCCCCTGAACACCAGGATTTTGAGACAGACTCTTTAGCATTGGGATCCATGTACTGTATATGTCCCTGAGAACTTTGTTTCGGTGGTTCGGGCCCTAAGCACTGGGATCCAGAGATAGTCCACTCGACATTGGAATAAAAAAGATGGGATTCAGAGACAGGTCCCTTAGTCCCTACCCTTTTTGAGACAGACCCTTTAAGACTGGGACCCCCTGTATATGTCCCTGAGAACTTTGATTCGGTGGTTCGGGCCCTAAGCACTGGGATCCAGAGATAGTCCACTCGGCATTGGAATAAAAAGATGCCCCCCCCCCTAGACCAGTGTTCCAGCAATTGGTCTCTGAGCAGTGAGATCCCAAGTCAGGTTGCTGGGCAGTGGGATCTCAAGACTGGCCCCTGAGCAATGAGATCTTAAGATGGGCCACCGAGCAATGGGATTCCAAAATGGGCCAATGAGCACCAGGATTTTGAGACAGACCCATTAGCACTGTGATCCATATACAGGGGGTCCCCGACCTACGAACGGGTTAGGGACTTTCCCCTTGTTTGTAAGCCGGAAATGTCCATAAGTCGGGTCCGCGCAATGCGCCGAACGGCAATTATGGACATTTTCGTCATTTTCCGATGTTTTCCGAGGCTCCGTCTGGCCGCGCATGCGCAGAACGGCAGATGGTCCCCGCAGCGTCCCGTTCGTAAGTAGGAAGTTGCTCATAAGTCGGGGACCCCCTGTATATGTCCCTGAGAACTTTGATTAGGTGGTTCGTGGCCCTAAGCACTGGGATCCAGAGATAGTCCACTCAGCACTGGAATAAAAAAGATGGGATTCAGAGACAGGTCCCTTAGACTGGCCATACACCTATAGATTATCTGCAGATTTTCTATGGTCAGATGGAAAAAGTGGAACAGATTCCTCCATCTACGCTAAACTGTGTGGATGGAAGAATCTCCCACTTTTTCCATCTAACCATAGAAATTCTACAGATAATCTATAGGTGTATGGCCAGCCTTAGTCCCTACCCTTCCAATTACTCTTCCCTACCCTTCCAATTACACTTCCCTACCCTTCCAATTACACTTCCCTACCCTTCCGATTACTCTTCCCTACCCTTCCGATTACACTTCCCTACCCTTCCGATTACACTTCCCTACCCTTTCAATTACTCTTCCCTACCCTTCCAATTACACTTCCCTACCCTTCCGATTACACTTCCCTACCCTTCCGATTACACTTCCCTACCCTTCCGATTACACTTCCCTACCCTTCCGATTACACTTCCCTACCCTTCCGATTACTCTTCCCTACCCTTCCGATTACTCTTCCCTACCCTTCCGATTACTCTTCCCTACCCTTCCGATTACACTTCCCTACCCTTCCGATTACTCTTCCCTACCCTTCCGATTACTCTTCCCTACCCTTCCGATTACACTTCCCTACCCTTCCGATTACACTTCCCTACCCTTCCGATTACACTTCCCTACCGTTCCGATTACTCTTCCCTACCCTTCCGATTACTCTTCCCTACCCTTCCAATTACACTTCCCTACCCTTCCGATTACTCTTCCCTACCCTTCCGATTACACTTCCCTACCCTTCCGATTACACTTCCCTACCGTTCCGATTACTCTTCCCTACCCTTCCGATTACTCTTCCCTACCCTTCCAATTACACTTCCCTACCCTTCCAATTACACTTCCCTACCCTTCCGATTACACTTCCCTACCCTTCCGATTACACTTCCCTACCGTTCCGATTACTCTTCCCTACCCTTCCAATTACACTTCCCTACCCTTCCAATTACACTTCCCTACCCTTCCAATTACACTTCCCTACCCTTCCAATTACACTTCCCTACCCTTCCAATTACTCTTCCCTACCCTTCCAATTACACTTCCCTACCCTTCCAATTACACTTCCCTACCCTTCCAATTACACTTCCCTACCCTTCCAATTACTCTTCCCTACCCTTCCAATTACTCTTCCCTACCCTTCCAATTACACTTCCCTACCCTTCCAATTACTCTTCCCTACCCTTCCAATTACTATTCCCTACCCTTCCAATTACACTTCCCTACCCTTCCAATTACTCTTCCCTATCCTTCCAATTACTCTTCCCTACCCTTCCAATTACACTTCCCTACCCTTCCAATTACTCTTCCCTACCCTTCCAATTACACTTCCCTACCCTTCCAATTACTATTCCCTACCCTTCCAATTACACTTCCCTACCCTTCCAATTACTCTTCCCTACCCTTCCAATTACTCTTCTCTACCCTTCCAATTACACTTCCCTACCCTTCCAATTACTATTCCCTACCCTTCCAATTACACTTCCCTACCCTTCCAATTACACTTCCCTATCCTTCCAATTACTCTTCCCTATCCTTCCAATTACTCTTCCCTACCCTTCCAATTACACTTCCCTACCCTTCCAACTGCAATTTCTCTCTATCCCAGTGATAGAACAGGAGGTGCAGAGGGGAAATCACTTCAACAGTCAGTAATAACCATTACAGAAGTCCCAACCCTTCCCTTCGGTCTACAAGCCCAAGTTTTCCCTGGAGTGCCTCTTTAAGCCCCATGCATCTAGGCAAGTGCTGCTTTAAAGGCGGAGCCGCGTTTATTAAATCCCTTCTTTGTACCATTTCCATCCCCCCCCCCCCCCCAGTCTCCCGCGGCGGACCTTTCTCTCCAAAACAGAAAACGTCATTTTGCAGGTGAATCGATAGCTTTCACCATCCACATTTAGGTGACACCTTATTATTAAATCTCCGGATAGAAGCTCCACCGACAAATCTCACCATTTAATTCTCCCGGAACGCCAGATCATCCCGCCGCCTTCCATAGAACGTTACTCATTTTGGCATTAAAAAAAAAGAGGACGAAATGATTTAACGCGCCGGAGCCGATGAGCGATTGTTGGAAGGAAATCTATAGGTAGCGTTCAAGTCGAGCAATGAATCAGAAAACGTTGAATTGCGGCGCAGCGGTAGGCGGGGCGCTTCGTATACGGTTAAAGATTTCATGCTGGTAAAGTGTTGAGCTGGTTTAAGTGCTAATTACTGATATTAGTGTCGGGATTCAGGACCGCGGACAGCGACCAGCTCACCAGCCCCCAAGAGGCACGGCCCTGTCCGCGGTGCTGAAACTCTGCCGCAACTCACATTTCTATCGCTTCGTATTCTTATCACCGGAGATTTTACCGATTGGTTGTACCAATAGTTTAGGATGGACCTTTGATTCTTACCATCCTTAGGCCATTTATAAACGTCATGGACACTTGAGATCCGGAAAGGTTTTACCCCCCCCTTCATGACCAGGCCATTTTTGTGCTATTCAGCTCTGCGCTATATTACTGTATATACTCGAGTATAAGCCGACCCAAATAAAAGCCGAGGCACCTAATTTTACCACAAAAAACTGGGAAAACATATTGACTCGAGTATAAGCCTAGGGTGTCCATCTGCATGCCTCACTGTGCCTCACTGTGTCCATGCCTCACTGTGCCCATGCCTCACTGTGCCCATGCCTCACTGTGCCTCACTGTGTCCATGTCTCACTGTGCCCATGCCTCATTCTGTCCATGACTAGACTGACGTTTAACATGGGTGTCTAGGGAAAGGGTGCCTGGCCTTAAAGAATCAGTGCTCCCCGGCCGTAGGTTCCCAAGACAAAAAACTTTGCACACTTGTAGAGGAGAAATGTGTGCCAAGTTCCGGGTCCAGAGGACCTACGACCGACTGGTACCAGGTCCCCAAAGTCACCGGAGAAATGACCATTTAACATAGGAGTCTATGGAAGGGGTGCCCGGGTTTGAAAAATTGGTGCTCCCCGGCCCTAGGTCTCCCGGACAACAAACTTTGTACACTTGTAGAAAAAGAGTGGGGCTACATGTGTGCTAAGGTTGGGGTCCAGGGGACCTATGGCCAGCCGGTACTGGGTCCCCAAATTCCGGGAGATCAGGCGCAAAAAGGTGACTCGAGTATAAGCCGAGGGGTGCTGAAAAACTCGGCTTATACTCGAGTATATACGGTAACTGGCAATTGTGCAGTCGTGCAACACTGTACCCAAATTTAATTTATATCATTATTTTCACACAAATAGAGCTTTCTTTTGGTGGTATTTGATCACTGCTGTTTTTTTTTAATTAGTATTAATATTATATAAATGAAAAAAGAATGAAGAAGATTGAAAAAACAAAATAAAAAAAAAACAATACTTTTTACTTTCTGTTATAAAACATCCAATAAAATAATTTAAAATAATCAAATTTCTTCACAAATTTAGGCCAAAATGTATTCTGCTACATGGATTGATTTTGGACTGTGGGTAACCAGGCATTTTTTAGCTCCAAAATCCCCAATTTAGTTGAAAGAAGGAATGATGAATGGGATTTTTTTGAGGGTGCAAGAAAACAATCATCAAATAACTTATATATAAAAATATTTTTATTTTGATAACAAAATAAAAAATTAAGATAAAAATGTATGGAGAGTACAAGTACTAAACGATACAGTGTTACAGGACAGTAGAGTGGATAAACATTCCCGACATGTTTCGCCCAAAGATTGGGCTTCTTCAAAGGAGAAACTGTCCAATTAGTAGTACAAGTATTCTAAAAATAGAATAACAAAGAAAAAACAAACATATCAAAATCAGTGAAAAACAAACATTGTTCAGTAACCTGTCTAAGACAGGTAGGTGGCTGTGCTTCTGGGGATCGGAGATGCGCATGCATATGTAAAAAACAATGTTACTGAACAATGTTTGTTTTTCACTTATCTTTATATGTTCGTTTTTTCTTTGTTATTCTATTTTTAGAAAGTGTGAATAGAGCCTAAAGCTTGGTACCGTTCTTTTCAGCTGGATCCTGACTTTGCAGTAAAAGTGATATGGGTGGCCGCCATCAGGAATTTTGAGACCCCTTACACAGCTTCAGGCATGGGCCCCCTGGAGCAGAGAACCGGGGGGGGGGATGCTGCCGCCGCAAATTGAGAACTGGGGGGAGGTGCTGCTGCCGCAAATTGAGGAACGGTGGGGGGGGGGGGCTGCCACGAATTGAAAACCAGGGGGGGTGCCGCAAGTTGAGAAGTGGGGGGGGGGGTGCCGCCGTATGTCCCCCCAGAGAATTAAGGTCGGGGGGGGCTTTGAGTGCTGACGAATTTGTTTGGGAAAAAAAAGGGGGGGTAGCCATCCGGGCCCCTGGGGACCTCCAGGCCCCATACAAGAAAAAAAAAAGGGGGGTTGTCATCCGGGCCCCTGGGGACTTCAGGGCCCCTGACAATAAAAAAAAAAAAAAGGAGGGTTGCCATCCGGGCCCCTTACTGATGGCGGCCCTGGCTGGGGGTGGTATGTGGGGTAAAGCCGGCCTGCTCCCTTTTATTGTCCTGTGAAGTTATGCAACACCTGCCCCACATACCACCCGCAGTGGTTCCCAAGCTCTCCTCCTCTTCCAGGGAGCCAAGGATTGCAATAAATAAGTTCAGGACGGAAGGTGGGAGGAGCTCCGGGAAGCATTTCATCATTTCTGGTTTCAGTTCAGTTACTCCCCAGCTCCTGTAGCACAATCTATGCTTGATTAGCTGCAAGGGAGACATTGGGGGTCTAGTGAACCCCTGATATCTCCATAATGAGGACCTGTCACCTGCTGATGCTATTACCTTTGGGGCTTGTTAGCCTTCTAGTGGCAGCGATATCGTTAAATGAAGATTTTTTTTTTTTTTAAATAATTACATTGTAATTAAATAAATACAAAAACTAAATCAAAGCAACCTGTCGCCCTGTACACACGCACGCAAATGCAAAAGCGCATGTGGAAAGCGCACACAGGTATGTAAACAGCGATTGCACCACATGTGAGGTATCGTTGTGAACGTTGGAGTGAGAGCGATAATTCTAGCGCCAACATTTAGGCCCCATTCACAACTTCGCATGGTGGTGATGCAAGTTTTTTTTTTTTTTTTTGCGTGACACACATAGGGAAGCCCATTTATTTGAATAAGCTCCCCTACAAGGGACAAATGTGCCAAAGAAGTTCCTGCACCTTTTTTGGGGTGTTGAGCTTTGCATGCTAAATATCCAAAATTCTCAAAATAGGAACTCTAAACGTAGGACTCCCAACATGCGGATGTCATCGATAATACATAATTCATCATCCACTGACTGGCGTATTGAGATATTACACACGTCTAGAGTGTGGGAGTGATTGTTCGCGCGTAACATCTTTGGTCTCCAGGGATTAGCATTTATTTTAAATGAGATGCAAAGTTGCCAAAACTCCTCTGAATTCGTCTTTATTTCACTTTTTTTTGTTTTTGCACATAAAAAAGAAACAATTCTTACGTCTTTCAGCCTAGGTTGGTCTTAGTCATAGCTCTCAGTGACGTCATAGTGGAGTGCTGACTAAAGCCAACTTAGTCAATTACTTTATTATGGGCAAAAGAATGTGAAATAAAGAATAAATTGGAGTAGATTTGGGGTGGAGGCTTCTTAGAAAACCTTCACTCTCCTTTTGTAGGTTGCATATTCCTGGAGGTGGGCGTGGGAAGAGGGATCCAGAGAGCAGGAGGTCTTGGGAGTAGCGGAGAGGACGGTTTGGGTAATATTTGGAGACAAGGTTGGTAATGTAGCTTGGGGAAAGTGCAAACGGCTCTGTATGGTGTTGTTAATATTTAGAATTGTATTTACTGGGCAAGCAGTGGGCAAGGCCAGTGGAGGGATTGGCAGAGAGGGGTGGAGGATAATGAGGGGAGGCCAGTGGAGGGATTGGCAGAGAGGTGGTGGAGGACACGGGGGGGGCAGTGGATGGATTGGCAGAGAGGGGTGGAGGACACTTAGGGAAGACCAATGGAAGGATTGGCAGAGAGGGGTGGAGGACACTGAGTGGAGGCCAGTGGAAGGATTGGTAGAGAGGGGTGGAGGACAATGAGCGGAGCCCAGTGGAAGGATTGGCAGAGAGGGGTGGAGGACACTGAGCGGAGGCCAGTGGAAGGATTGGCAGAGAGGGGTGGAGGATACTGAGCAGAGGCCAGTGGAAGGATTGGCAGAGAGGGGTGGAGGACACTGATGGGAGGCCAGTGGAAGGATTGGCAGAGAGGGGTGGAGGACACTGAGCGGAGCCCAGTGGAAGGACTGGCAGAGAGGGGTGGAGGACACTGAGCGAAGGCCAGTGGAAGGATTGGCAGAGAGGGGTGGAGGACACTGAGCGGAGGCCAGTGGAAGGATTGGTAGAGAGGGGTGGTGGACACTGAGCGGAGCCCAGTGGAGGGATTGGCAGAGAGGGGTGGAGGACACTGAGCAGAGGCCAGTGGAAGGATTGGCAGAGAGGGGTGGAGGACACTGAGCGGAGGCCAGTGGAAAGATTGGTAGAGAGGGGTGGAGGACACTGAGCGGAGGCCAGTGGAAGGATTGGTAGAGAGGGGTGGAGGACACTGAGCGGAGGCCAGTGGAAGGATTGGCAGAGAGGGGTGGAGGACACTGAGCGGAGGCCAGTGGAAAGATTGGTAGAGAGGGGTGGAGGACACTGAGCAGAGGCCAGTGGAAGGATTGGCAGAGAGGGGTGGAAGACACTGAGCGAAGGCCAGTGGAAGGATTGGTAGAGAGGGGTGGAGGACACTGAGTGGAGGCCAGTGGAAGGATTGGTAGAGAGGGGTGGAGGACACTGAGCGGAGGCCAGTGGAAAGATTGGTAGAGAGGGGTGGAGGACACTGAGCGAAGGCCAGTGGAAGGATTGGCAGAGAGGGGTGGAGGACACTGAGCGGAGGCCAGTGGAAGGATTGGTAGAGAGGGGTGGAGGACACTGAGCGGAGGCCAGTGGAAGGATTGGCAGAGAGGGGTGGAGGACACTGAGCGGAGGCCAGTGGAAGGATTGGTAGAGAGGGGTGGAGGACACTGAGCGGAGGCCAGTGGAAAGATTGGTAGAGAGGGGTGGAGGACACTGAGTGGAGGCCAGTGGAAGGATTGGTAGAGAGGGGTGGAGGACACTGAGCGGAGGCCAGTGGAAGGATTGGTAGAGAGGGGTGGAGGACACTGAGTGGAGGCCAGTGGAAGGATTGGTAGAGAGGGGTGGAGGACACTGAGCGGAGGCCAGTGGAAAGATTGGTAGAGAGGGGTGGAGGACACTGAGCGAAGGCCAGTGGAAGGATTGGCAGAGAGGGGTGGAGGACACTGAGCGGAGGCCAGTGGAAGGATTGGTAGAGAGGGGTGGAGGACACTGAGCGGAGGCCAGTGGAAGGATTGGCAGAGAGGGGTGGAGGACACTGAGCGGAGGCCAGTGGATGGATTGGTAGAGAGGGGTGGAGGACACTGAGCGGAGGCCAGTGGAAAGATTGGTAGAGAGGGGTGGAGGACACTGAGCGGAGGCCAGTGGAAGGATTGGTAGAGAGGGGTGGAGGACACTGAGCGGAGGCCAGTGGAAGGATTGGCAGAGAGGGGTGGGGATTATGGGAACATTGGTGAGAAAGTGGAGTTTCAGAAATGTTACTGAGATGAAGGCAGCAAGAACTGGATGGTGATTGGACAGTTTGAGAGTAAGATGTTAAAGTTAGTTACAAAGTTCTAAACATTTGTTTTACGACATAACATTCTAAGAGTTGGAGGCCTTGGGTGTCATGTACATACGGGTGATACACAATAACAACTACACTTTTCTGGAGCTGTAAGATTCTTCTGTACTGATCCAATACCAGAAGTAACCAAATCCTGTTCAGGGTCAGAGATAAGGAGGACACTTCAGGAAGACCGCCAAGAACAGAACGTGGGATGATCTCCTGGAACTTCCTCTTTGGAGCTCCAGGTTCGGCGTGGACAGACAATTCGACATACGGAGTCCAATAAAGAGAACTGCGCCTGGACCCGCGCAGACGGAGGTCTCTGGGGACTTGGAGTCTCCTGTCCTGTACCCGGTCCCACCGGGAACATCACTCCTAAAATATCCTCCACAAGAGTCTCCTTGAGCAGATTAACATTAGCAGTCTAATCAGCAATCAGATATCTCATAATTTTCTGATTAGCTTTGATTAAACTCCCAGCTCTGCCAGAGACACGGAAAACTCCGGAAGAAGAAACACAAACATGGGAGCCGCATCCCAGAACACAGAGAACGAGGAAGAGGACACGACTAGGAGGGCAGAGAAAGACGGGGGGGGGGGGGGGGTGAAAAAGGGACGATGAAGGGAGAAAGGAGGGAGAGAAGGAAAGGAAAAAAGTAAAGGAAAAGAAAGGAAAGGAAAGAGAATGGAAAGGAAAGGAAAAGAAAGGAAAGGAAAGGAAAGAGAATGGAAAGGAAAGGAAAAGAAAGGAAAGGAAAGGAAAGGAAAAGAAAGAGAATGGAAAGGAAAGGAAATAAAGGCAAGGAAACAAGAAAGGAGGAAGGAAAGGAAAAGAATGGAAGGAAAGGAAAGGACAAGAAAAGGATAGGATGAGTTTGGGGGGATCTCAGGCATAATCTACAGGGGATGAGGAGAGGGGTGGAGGGGAGGATACAGAACAGATGTTTTAAAATGAGCTTTACCAGAGAGGATTAAAGGTATAAAAACAGCTGAAATCTAAAGTAATCTCTATATTCTCTCCTTCCCTGATCTTCCACTTCTAATTATCAGTGTGTCATTGTTCTGGGACCCCCAGGTGTCAGTGTGTCATTGTTCTGGACCCCCAAGTGTCAGTGTGTCATTGTTCTGGACCCCCAAGTATCAGTGTGTCAATGTTCTGGGACCCCCAAGTATCAGTGTGTCATTGTTTTGGGACCCCCAAGTGTCAGTGTTTCATTGTTCTGGACCCCCAAGTGTCAGTGTGTCATTGTTCTGGACCCCCAAGTGTCAGGGTGTCATTGTTCTGGACCCCCAAGTGTCAGTGTGCCATTATTCTGGACCCCCAAGTGTCAGTGTGTCATTGTTCTGGACCCCCAAGTGTCAGTGTGTCATTGTTCTGGGACCCCCAAGTGTCAGTGTGTCATTGTTCTGGGACCCCCAAGTGTCAGTGTGTCATTGTTCTGGGACCCCCAAGTGTCAGTGCATCATTGTTCTGTGACCCCCAAGTGTCAGTGTGTCATTGTTCTGGACCCCCAAGTGTCAGAATGTCATTGTTCTGGACCCCCAAGTGTCAGAATGTCATTGTTCTGGACCCCCAAGTGTCAGGGTGTCATTGTTCTGGGACCCCCAAGTGTCAGAATGTCATTGTTCTGGACCCCAAAAGTGTCAGAATGTCATTGTTCTGGACCCCCAATTGTCAGTGTGTCATTGTTCTGGACCCCCAAGTGTCAGGATGTCATTGTTCTGGACCCCCAAGTGTCAGTGTGTCATTGTTCTGGGACCCCCAAGTGTCAGGGTGTCATTGTTCTGGGACCCCCAAGTGTCAGAATGTCATTGTTCTGGACCCCCAAGTGTCAGGGTGTCATTGTTCTGGGTCCCCAAGTGTCAGAATGTCATTGTTCTGGACCCCCAATTGTCAGTGTCATTGTTCTGGACCCCCAAGTGTCAGGGTGTCATTGTTCTGGACCCCCAAGTGTCAGTGTGTCATTGTTCTGGACCCCCAAATGTTAGTGTGTCATTGTTCTGGGACCCCCAAGTGTCAGTGTGTCATTGTTCTGGACCAACAAGTGTCAGTGTGTCATTGTTCTGGACCCCCAAGTGTCAGTGTGTCATTGTTCTGGGACCCCCAAGTGTCAGTATGTCATTGTTCTGGACCCCCAAGTGTCAGTGTGTCATTGTTCTGGGACCCCCAAGTGTCAGGGTGTCATTGTTCTGTGACCCCCAAGTGTCAGTGCATCATTGTTCTGTGACCCCCAAGTGTCAGTGCATCATTGTTCTGTGACCCCCAAGTGTCAGTGTGTCATTGTTCTGGACCCCCAAGTGTCAGAATGTCATTGTTCTGGACCCCCAAGTGTCAGAATGTCATTGTTCTGGACCCCCAAGTGTCAGGGTGTCATTGTTCTGGGACCCCCAAGTGTCAAAATGTCATTGTTCTGGACCCCAAAAGTGTCAGGGTGTCATTGTTCTGGGTCCCCAAGTGTCAGAATGTCATTGTTCTGGACCCCCAATTGTCAGTGTGTCATTGTTCTGGACCCCCAAGTGTCAGTGTGTCATTGTTCTGGACCCCAAGTGTCAGGGTGTCATTGTTCTGGGACCCCCAAGTGTCAGGGTGTCATTGTTCTGGACCCCCAAGTGTCAGGGTGTCATTGTTCTGGACCCCCAAGTGTCAGGGTGTCATTGTTCTGGGTCCCCAAGTGTCAGAATGTCATTGTTCTGGACCCCCAATTGTCAGTGTGTCATTGTTCTGGACCCCCAAGTGTCAGGGTGTCATTGTTCTGGACCCCCAAGTGTCAGTGTGTCATTGTTCTGGACCCTCAAGTGTCAGAATGTCATTGTTCTGGACCCCCAAGTGTCAGTGTGCCATTGTTCTGGACCCCCAAGTGTCAGGGTGTCATTGTTCTGGACCCCCAAGTGTCAGGGTGTCATTGTTCTGGACCCCCAAGTGTCAGGGTGTCATTGCTCTGGACCCCCAAGTGTCAGGGTGTCATTGCTCTGGACCCCCAAGTGTCAGTGTGTCATTGTTCTGGACCCCCAAGTGTCAGGGTGTCATTGTTCTGGACCCCCAAGTGTCAGAATGTCATTGTTCTGGACCCCCAAGTGTCAGAATGTCATTGTTCTGGACCCCCAAGTGTCAGAATGTCATTGTTCTGGACCCCCAAGTGTCAGAATGTCATTGTTCTGGACCCCCAAGTGTCAGGGTGTCATTGTTCTTGACCCCCAAGTGTCAGAATGTCATTGTTCTGGACCCCCAAGTGTCAGGGTGTCATTGTTCTGGACCCCCAAGTTTCAGAATGTCATTGTTCTGGGACCCCCAAGTGTCAGAATGTCATTGTTCTGGACCCCCAAGTGTCAGTGTGTCATTGTTCTGGACCCCCAAGTGTCAGAATGTCATTGTTCTGGACCCCCAATTGTCAGTGTGTCATTGTTCTGGACCCCCAAGTGTCAGTGTGTCATTGTTCTGGACCCCCAAGTGTCAGTGTGTCATTGTTCTGGCCCCCAAGTGTCAGTGTGTCATTGTTCTGGGCCCCCAAGTGTCAGGGTGTCATTGTTCTGGACCCCCAAGTGTCAGGGTGTCATTGCTCTGGACCCCCAAGTGTCAGTGTGTCATTGTTCTGGACCCCCAAGTGTCAGGGTGTCATTGTTCTGGACCCCCAAGTGTCAGAATGTCATTGTTCTGGACCCCCAAGTGTCAGAATGTCATTGTTCTGGACCCCCAAGTGTCAGAATGTCATTGTTCTGGACCCCCAAGTGTCAGAATGTCATTGTTCTGGACCCCCAAGTGTCAGGGTGTCATTGTTCTGGACCCCCAAGTGTCAGGATGTCATTGTTCTGGACCCCCAATTGTCAGGGTGTCATTGTTCTGGACCCCCAAGTGTCAGAATGTCATTGTTCTGGACCCCCAAGTATCAGAGTGTCATTGTTCTGGACCCCCAAGTGTCAGAATGTCATTGTTCTGGACCCCCAAGTGTCAGAATGTCATTGTTCTGGACCCCCAAGTGTCAGAATGTCATTGTTCTGGACCCCCAAGTGTCAGTGTGTCATTGTTCTGGGACCCCCAAGTGTCAGTGCATCATTGTTCTGGACCCTCACGTGTCAGTGTGTCATTGTTCTGGACCCCCAAGTGTCAGTGTGTCATTGTTCTGGACCCCCAAGTGTCAGGGTGTCATTGTTATGGGACCCCCAAGTGTCATTGTTCTGGGCCCCCAAGTGTCAGGGTGTCATTGTTCTGGGACCCCCAAGTGTCAGGGTGTCATTGTTCTGGGACCCCCAAGTGTCAGGGTGTCATTGTTCTGGACCCGCAAGTGTCAGGGTGTCATTGTTATGGGACCCCCAAGTGTCAGTGTGTCATTGTTCTGGACCCCCAAATGTCAGGGTGTCATTGTTATGGGACCCCCAAGTGTCAGTGTGTCATTGTTCTGGACCCCCAAGTGTCAGAATGTCATTGTTCTGGACCCCCAAATGTCAGTGTGTCATTGTTCTGGACCCCCAAATGTCAGGGTGTCATTGTTCTGGACCCCCAAGTGTCAGGGTGTCATTGTTCTGGACCCCCAAGTGTCAGGGTGTCATTGTTCTGGACCCCCAAATGTCAGGGTGTCATTGTTATGGGACCCCCAAGTGTCAGTGTGTCATTGTTCTGGACCCCCAAGTGTCAGGGTGTCATTGTTCTGGGACCCCCAAGTGTCAGGGTGTCATTGTTCTGGGACCCCCAAGTGTCAGGGTGTCATTGTTCTGGGACCCCCAAGTGTCAGGGTGTCATTGTTCTGGGACCCCCAAGTGTCAGGGTGTCATTGTTCTGGGATAAAGGTCTTATATAACCCAGAATCAGGTTCTCGGCTCCCTTTTTGGGTCCGCATTCACTAGATAGAGCCCAGATCACAGAGAGGAACGTGCTCCTCGGACATGAGACAAAGTGACATCTGGAACACACATTGGGGGTTGTAGTGTCCGCAGAGGGAGGGGCACAGAGAACGCGGAAGGTGCACACTTGGTGCTTCGTTAGGATGCTGGGTCTGTAATTAGCTCGGGGTGACCTCTGAAAAAAAAAAAAAGATACAAAATAAAGAAAAGAGAAAAATACTCTTCAATGTTAGCGAGAAAATATCTCCTAATGTTATGCAAATTGTCAGAGAGGCAATCAGACCGCGCAGCCCGACAGCTAGACCGGCTACTGCTGCGGAGAGTAATTTGCATGCAATTACCCAGAGTGCCCTGAGAGGGCCCCTCCTTGGCTCCAGAAAGGGACATTAGAATGGCGGAGATTGGACGGCCTCATTGTCCTAAATCTGTGCAGAACGGCTGGGGGGGGGGGGAATGGGCAGGATGTGAGGTAGGTGGGCCGTATGAGGGCCGCGTGGGGGCCAGTCACCACTGCATCCTCCATAATCATCTCCTCTAATTAAAGGTAATAGGAGAAGAAGAATCTCCACTTAACTCAACAGCTCTTACTGATATCTACAGACGGCCTGTGCTAAACACCACTTGTGTCTATAATGGCCGTATTATAGAATGTCAATTAAAAAAGAAGATCTACAACCCTTTCTATATAAAAACACATTTTATGAGGTTCCCTCCCTCTACATGGCCATGTTTTCCTTCCTGGGGATATCCCCATCAGTCCTCTGCTTAAATGATATGTTGTAAAAGATACCAAGCTTCAAATTCTGAAATACGGCATCCCCAGCACCCCTTCAGAGGAAATGATACATTGTAAAGGATAACAGCTGCAAACTCTGAAATACGGCATCCCCAGCATCCCTTCAGAGGAAATGATACATTGTAAAGGATAACAGCTGCAAACTCTGAAATACGGCATCCCCAGCATCCCTTCAGAGGAAATGATACATTGTAAAGGATAACAGCTGCAAACTCTGAAATACGGCATCCCCAGCATCCCTTCAGGTGAGCACCGCACTGGAAGAGTTGAGTATCTTTCAGAAAGCATGGATCCTCAAATCATTCTCTACTCACTTTCCCGCTCTGATATTGGCAGTTGCCCGCTGTGTAGTAGGGATGCTGGGGGATGCCAAAATTTCACAAACCCCAACAGGCTTCACTGACCTCTGTTCTGCTTCACTGAGCAGCTGTCAGTTCTTCTGACACACATCGAGAGAGACACTGAGGGACAGATTTGTAGAGCGGTGCATGCGACTTTCACACATGTGCCAGGAAGGTTCACCTGCAGTAAATGTCAGATTCTCTGCTCTACAAATACACCCCCCAACTCCGGCACAGTGTCAGGAGTCAGAGAAATGCTTATCTGTATATTTTAAAGATTCTTCAGAGCCAGGAAACCAAAAATATGTGGCAAACAATTTATGTGAAGCACTAATGCGCTACTAGAAGTGTTAACGATTAGAATTAGTGAAAAATCAAAGTGTGTAAAGCTGCTGAACTTCTAAAGTGTCACCAGCACCAGTAGATATGTATAAAGTAATATGAAGCAGCGCTAAATACTGTAACCAATACTCAAGTAATATAAAGTGCTAATATATATTGCAAATGCAGATAAATAAATCTTATCTCCCAATAGTAGTAAAGTGCATCAAAAGTCACAATGATTATAAGGTATCCTTGAAAAAGTTACGTGTGGTTTGACGCAACGCATCGGGAGGAGCCGTGTGACGTCACTTCCGGTTACGACCGGAAGTGCTTTTGTTTGACATGGTTTTTTTTGCATGCTGCTGGCTCTTGCCATTTTTAAACTGTTATCATGTTTATTTTTAACAATAAACCTACGATTTTTTAACAAACTACTACACTATGGAGGCTCTTCTTTCCTGCATATAATACCTTTGATCTGGAATAATATTGGAACAATATTGGAAGAGTCTGTCGTGGAGCTTGGATTACATGGGAAAATATCCATCTATACCTTGAGGCTGCCTTCCTTGTCCTGCTAGGATATCTCCATTGAGTAGGAAGACAGCACAGCTTACCGGGATCTAACATCAGGATCCATGACTAGACCATCAGGGTCTATCCTTGAGGTGAGACCATCGGGGTCTATCCTTGAGGTGAGACCCATCGGGGTCTATCCTTGAGGTGAGACCCATCGGGGTCTATCCTTGAGGTGAGAGAGACCCATCGGGGTCTATCCTTGAGGTGAGACCCATCGGGGTCTATCCTTGAGGTGAGACCCATCGGGGTCTATCCTTGAGGTGAGACCCATCGGGGTCTATCCTTGAGGTGAGACCCATCTGGGTCTATCCTTGAGGTGAGACCCATCTGGGTCTATCCTTGAGGTGAGACCCATCTGGGTCTATCCTTGAGGTGAGACCCATCTGGGTCTATCCTTGAGGTGAGACCCATCTGGGTCTATCCTTGAGGTGAGACCATCTGGGTCTATCCTTGAGGTGAGACCATCGGGGTCTATCCTTGAGGTGAGACCATCGGGGTCTATCCTTGAGGTGAGACCATCGGGGTCTATCCTTGAGGTGAGACCATCGGGGTCTATCCTTGAGGTGAGACCATCGGGGTCTATCCTTGAGGTGAGACCATCGAGGTCTATCCTTGAGGTGAGACCATCGAGGTCTATCCTTGAGGTGAGACCATCGAGGTCTATCCTTGAGGTGAGACCATCGAGGTCTATCCTTGAGGTGAGACCATCGAGGTCTATCCTTGAGGTGAGACCATCGAGGTCTATCCTTGAGGTGAGACCATCGGGGTCTATCCTTAAAGGTGAGACCATCGGGGTCTATCCTTGAGGTGAGACCATCGGGGTCTATCCTTAAAGGTGAGACCATCGGGGTCTATCCTTAAAGGTGAGACCATCGGGGTCTATCCTTGAGGTGAGACCATCTGAGTCTATCCTTGAGGTGAGACCATCGGGGTCTATCCTTGAGGTGAGACCATCGGGGTTTATCCTTGAGGCGAGACCATCTGGGTCTATCCTCGAGGTGAGACCATCGGGGTCTATCCTCGAGGTGAGACCATCGGGGTCTATCCTTAAAGGTGAGACCATCGGGGTCTATCCTTAAAGGTGAGACCATCGGGGTCTATCCTTGAGGTGAGACCATCGGAGTCTATCCTTGAGGTGAGACCATCGGGGTCTATCCTTGAGGTGAGACCATCGGGGTCTATCCTTGAGGTGAGACCATCGGGGTTTATCCTTGAGGCGAGACCATCTGGGTCTATCCTCGAGGTGAGACCATCGGGGTCTATCCTTGAGGTGAGACCACCGGGGTCTATCCTTGAGGTGAGACCACCGGGGTCTATCCTTGAGGTGAGAGGCTAGAACACACTGGGTGTGGATTGTGGAAAGCTATCTACAGCCTATCATCATATTTCATCCTGTTGATCTGCACTTGGACACTTTTTTCTCTTCCCTTTTCCCCTACTGAATTTTTTTGCACGTGATTCTTTGCACTTACTTTATACTTTTTGAAGAGACTTATAATCATTGTGACTTTTGATGCACTTTACTACTATTGGACAATTTTTTGATGCCATTTGATTGCACCTTTTGCACATTGAGATAAGATTTATTTATCTGCATTTGCAATATATATTAGCACTTTATATTACTTGAGTATTGGTTACAGTATTTAGCGCTGCTTCACTTTATACAAAAAGATGTGACACCTTCACTGTAACATATAGATAAGGTAGATAGATAGATAGATAGATAGATAGATAGATAGATAGATAGATAGATAGATAATAGAGTATACAGTATACAAGTTAAACAGATGATAGAGAGATGGAAATAGGGGTGGATAGATAGCGAGCAAGAAGAGAGAGGAAATGGGAAGGAAGAAAGGATGGAAGGAGAAAAGGTAGGGAGGGAAGAAGGGAGAGGAAAAGGGAAAAAGGAAGGGAGAGAGGAAGGAAGGAAGGGAGAGAGGAAGGAAGGAAGGAAGGAAGGAAGGGAGAGAGGAAGATACAAAGTAAGGAAGTAAGGAAGAGAGGAAGAAAGGAACTAAGGGAGAGAGGAAGAAAGAAAGGAAGGGAGAGTGGAAGAAAAGAAGGAAAGGAGAGAGGAAGGAAGCAAGGAAGGTGGGAGGGGGAGAGGAAAAGGAAGGAAGCAAGGAAGGAGGGAAGGGAGAGGAAAAGGTAGGGAGGCAAGAAGGAGGAAAGGAGGAGAGGAGGAAATGAAGGTGGGAAGGGAGAAGAAAAAGGGAGGAAGGAAGGAAGTTAGGAAGGAGGAAAGGAAAGGAAAAAGGGAGGAAGGAAGGAAGGTGGGAAGGGAGAAGAAAAAAGGGAGGAAGGAAGGAAGTTAGGAAAGAGGGAAGGAAAGGAAAAAGGGAGGAAGGAAGGCAGGAAGGAAGGGAAAAGGGAAAGAAAAAAGGAAGGAAGGAAGGAAGAGAAAAGGGGAGGAAGAAAGGGAAAAGGGAGGGAGGGAGAGGAAAAGGTAGGGAGGAAAGTAGAAAGGAAGAAAGGAGAAAAAGTAGGGAGGGAAGAAGGAAGAAACGAGGCAAGGGAGAGGAAAAGGTAGGGAGGAAGGAAGGAAGAAAGGAAGGAGAAAAGTGAGAGCAAAAAGGTAAGGAGGGAGTAAGGTAGGTAGGAAGGAAGGAAGAGGAAAAGTTAGGGAGGGAAGAAGGAAGAAAAGAGAGAGGAAAGGAAGGAAGGTAGAAAGGAAGGAAGAAAGTATGGAAAGTGAGAAGGGAGAAGAAAAGGGAAGAAGGAGGGAAGGAAGGACGGGAGGAAGGAGGGAAGGAAGGGAAGGAGAAAGGGAATAAAGAAGGAAAGGGGAAAGAAAAGGAAGGGAGGAAGGAACATATAAGCAAAAAACCCCTACGAGAGATAGATAGAAAGATAGATAGATAGATAGATAGATATATAGATAATAGATAGATAGATAGATAGACAGATAGATAAAGAGATAGATAGATATATAGATAGATACTGTATATAGATAATAGATAGATAGATAGATAGATAGATAGATAGATAGATAGATAGATAGATAGACAGATAGATAAAAAAAAGATGGACAAACAGTGAATTTCACAAAGTATTGGTTTTTTTTTCTGGGTTGGGGGATGGAAGATTTGTTTGGAGTCTCCCGAAATGGTACAACATGTTCTCCGGCTATGGAGGGTGGCAGCAATAAGATGGTGGCGGTGGGGCGAGTATACGCGGCGTGGCGGCTCTCGGCGAGTACATAGAGGTACACAATGGCCGCTGTGCCCTTCACGCGCTGTAATCGGCCTCCATTCAGCAATGTTCTTCTGATCTTGTAATTATCTTCCATTTCCAAAAGAGCAGCACAAGTGACACAAATCACCCCCAGCGGATCAATATCTCCCTCCAGGGCCCGCGCCTATTGTGTGAGGGTCGGGCCGCTTCGATCCAGCGGGGAGCGGAGAGAAAGAAAGGAGAACTTTGTCTGGAATTGTTAACCCGCCATCAGATTTGCCATGTCGCAGGGTGACGGTCTACCTTCCATACCACCGCCTTGTCAGTGCCAGGCCCATGACACCTTATCAGTGCCAGTACAGTGCCAAGCAAGGAATTCCAGACATTTTGGTATGACCCCACCAGAAATGGCCCCCCATCCTCCGACAACTAGAATTCAATCTGTAATTGTGAGACATCTGCTTTTCAACACCAGCTTGGCGGCACCCTGTGAGTTCTACATTCAAGGCACTGCCAAGAAGATCCCATAACTGCCAGTTAAGTGCCACACTACTATAGTCTGCCACACAAAGTCTTCTCATTGCCAACCAAGTGGCACACTACTACGGTCAGCCACACAAAGCCTTCTCCTTACCAGCCAAGTGCAACGGTACTATGACCAGCCACGCAAAGTCTTCTCATTGCCAACCAAGTGCCATGCTACTATAGCCATCCAAGCAAAACCTTCTCACTGCCAACCAAAAGCTACGCTACTACAGCCAGCCACACAGAGCCTTCTCACTGCCAAACAAGTGCCAAGCTACTACAACCAGCCACACAAGGCCTTTTTACTGCCAGCCAAGTTCCATGCTACTACAGCTAGCCACACAAATTGAAAAATAAAAAGGATAGAAAGCATACGCACTGCCGGGATCCACCGCATGTAACTGACAGCGGTTAACTAACTGTAGCCGCCAGAGCGATATCAACCCTTCACCACGTATAACCAGTTTACATCCATGGTGCAGTCCACGTGACCACGTTACGCATATACCAAAGGTAGGAAAGCCTACCAAGAAGGTCACACATGTGGAGCAATACGGTTGAAATAAAATTGGCTTTATTGGAAAAAAAAACACCATGCAAAATACAAAAATAAATATTCAGTGAATTAACCTTCTCAAAAACACTGTTAATTTTTTTTTTTAACAGTGTTTTTGAGAAGGTTAATTCACAAACCTAAGTCTTCTCACTGCCAACCAGGTTCCATGCTACTACAGCCAGCCACACAAAGCCTTCTCATTGCCAACCAAGTACCTACCTACTATGACCAGCCACACAAAGCATTCTCACTGCCAACCAAGTGCCAAGCTACTATGACCAGCCACACAAAGCCTTCTCATTGCCAACCAAGTGCCACGCTACTATGACCAGCCACAAAAAGCCTTCTCATTGCCAACCAAGTGCCACGCTACTATGACCAGCCACACAAAGCCTTCTCATTGCCAACCAAGTGCCATGCTACTATGACCAGCCACACAAAGCCTTCTTATTGCCAACCAAGTGCCACGCTACTATGACCAGCCACACAAAGCCTTCTCTTTGCCAACCAAGTGCCACGCTACTATAACCAGCCACACAAAGCCTTCTTATTGTCATCCAAGTGCCACGCTACTATGAACAGCCACACAAAGCCTTCTCATTGCCAACCAAGTGCCACGCTACTATGACCAGCCACACAAAGCCTTCTTACTGCCAAGCAAGTGCCAAGCTACTACAGCCAGCCACACAAAGCCTGATAATTGCCAGACAAGTGCTACGTTACTGCGACCAGCCCCACAAAGGCAAGTGCTGGAGAGCCTGAGTATCGTGTGTATAAGGCAGCAGTGTGATCCAGGGGGAGGGGGACCGAGAGCCTGAGTATCGTGTGTATAAGGCAGCAGTGTGATCCAGGTGGATGGTGGCAGAGAGCCGGAGCACTGTGTGTATAAAGCAGCAGTGTAATCTGGGGGGAGGGGGCAGAGAGCCAGAGCATTGTGTGTATAAGGCAGCAGTGTGATCCAGGGGGAGGGGGACAGAGAGCCGGAGAATTGTGTGTATAATGCAGCAGTGTGATCCGGGGTAAGGGGGGCAGAGAGCCGGAGCATTGTGTGTATAAGGCAGCAGTGTGATCCAGGGGAGGGGGGCAGAGAGCCGGAGCATTGTGTGTATAAGGCAGCAGTGTGATCCGGGGGAGGGGGCAGAGAGCCAGGGCAGTGTGTGTATAAGGCAGCAGTGTGATCCGGGGGAGGGGGCAGAGAGCCAGAGCATTGTGTGTATAAGGCAGCAGTATGATCCAGGGGGAGGGGGACAGAGAGCCGGAGAATTGTGTGTATAATGCAGCAGTGTGATCCAGGGGGAGGGGGACAGAGAGCCGGAGAATTGTGTGTATAATGCAGCAGTGTGATCCGGGGTAAGGGGGGCAGAGAGCCGGAGCATTGTGTGTATAAGGCAGCAGTGTGATCCAGGGGAGGGGGGCAGAGAGCCGGAGCATTGTGTGTATAAGGCAGCAGTGTGATCCAGGTGGAGGGTGGCAGAGAGCCGGAGCACTGTGTGTATAAAGCAGCAGTGTAATCTGGGGGGAGGGGGCAGAGAGCCAGAGCATTGTGTGTATAAGGCAGCAGTGTGATCCAGGGGGAGGGGGACAGAGAGCCGGAGAATTGTGTGTATAATGCAGCAGTGTGATCCGGGGTAAGGGGGGCAGAGAGCCGGAGCATTGTGTGTATAAGGCAGCAGTGTGATCCAGGGGAGGGGGGCAGAGAGCCGGAGCATTGTGTGTATAAGGCAGCAGTGTGATCCGGGGGAGGGGGCAGAGAGCCAGGGCAGTGTGTGTATAAGGCAGCAGTGTGATCCGGGGGAGGGGGCAGAGAGCCAGAGCATTGTGTGTATAAGGCAGCAGTATGATCCAGGGGGAGGGGGACAGAGAGCCGGAGAATTGTGTGTATAATGCAGCAGTGTGATCCAGGGGGAGGGGGACAGAGAGCCGGAGAATTGTGTGTATAATGCAGCAGTGTGATCCGGGGTAAGGGGGGCAGAGAGCCGGAGCATTGTGTGTATAAGGCAGCAGTGTGATCCAGGGGAGGGGGGCAGAGAGCCGGAGCATTGTGTGTATAAGGCAGCAGTGTGATCCGGGGGAGGGGGCAGAGAGCCAGGGCAGTGTGTGTATAAGGCAGCAGTGTGATCCGGGGGAGGGGGCAGAGAGCCAGAGCATTGTGTGTATAAGGCAGCAGTATGATCCAGGGGGAGGGGGACAGAGAGCCGGAGAATTGTGTGTATAATGCAGCAGTGTGATCCAGGGGGAGGGGGACAGAGAGCCGGAGAATTGTGTGTATAATGCAGCAGTGTGATCCGGGGTAAGGGGGCAGAGAGCCGGAGCATTGTGTGTATAATGCAGCAGTGTGATCCGGGGGAGGGAGCAGAGAGCCAGGGCAGTGTGTGTATAAGGCAGCAGTGTGATCCAGGGGGAGGGGGCAGAGAGCCGGAGCACTGTGTGTATAAGACATGAAAAATCCATGTTATGCCTTGTACACACGGTCGGATTATCTGTCGGAATAAACTCTGACGGGTTTTTCCGACAGAATTCTGGTCAAGCTGTCTTGCATACACACTGTCACACCAAATTCCGACTCTCAAGAACGCGGTGACGTACAACAATACGACGAGCCGAGCAAATGAAGTTCAATGCTTCCGAGCATGCGTTGACTTGATTCTGAGCATGCATGTTTTTTTCTCAGTCGGAGTTCCATACAGACAAACGTAATTTCCGAAAAAAAAAAAGAACATGTTCTCTTTCTAAGTCCGTCGGAATTTCCGACGGAAAAAGTCCGATGGGGCACACACACACGGTCGGAATATCCGATGAAAAAATTCCGTCTGACTTTTTTCCTCGGAAATTTCGACCGTGTGTACGCGGCATAAGTGGTCCGTGGGATTGAAAATTGTGACTTTAGTGGTCCGGGAGGTCCGAAAGGTTGGCGACCACCACTTTAGAAAACCAAATGGGTTACTGTCACGGGTGGGGAATATTAGAGTGTCTATTGTTTTTTTTTTTGGGGGGGGAGAGATGAAGCAGATTCAGGGCTGATAATGGCCCCTCTGGGATGACACAAAAGGGTGTCAAGGCACCTCCCCTCTTCTTTCCTTTGCAGCCGGGCCGGTGTCCTCTCTGTTGGACTAGTGCGGAGGTTGCACTAGGAGCGTCTCTAGCTGCAGCTACAAACTGCATGTCAATGAGGAGCGGGGGGGGGGGGGGGCAACGGACCGATCCCCTGGCAGACCTCCCATGACCGATCAGCAGATTCAGCCAACGGTTGAGGCTGGCCGCCTGCCGAAGCGAGGCTTGGACTCAGATGACGTGGCGGGAGCAGCTGGTCGTCTGCTGTGCTGCATTCAACTGTTGACTGTTTTCTATGCTTTTCTTTATAGATGTGAAAGAGATCAGATGAAAATAATCTAACTGCTGCAAGTCACTGACTCATAAACCTCGGAGAATAGTCTGTACATACACACCTTGGGGGGGGGGGGGGAATTTGCTCATTTGCAAGCTTTGCTGCACAGCTCCATCTAGTGGCCATCGTGTGGTATTTTCCTACAATGCCGCAATCAGGAAAATACCACATGATGGCCACTAGATGGAGTTGGGGTTTAAAGGACTTTGCCATGTGGATCCTTCATTGCATTGTGGATCGGAAGGTCTATTATACCCGGACACAGCTCCCTGCCTCTGTCCATGACACCGGCTGCCTGCCAGTCCTCCTCCCGCCTATATCAAAGCTACTCGAGCGGCTCCGCTGTTAGCGTTGTGTATGAAGAGGAAAAATCATCTCGGTGAGTCATTTATCATCACAGAGACCTCATACATTTTAATGCCGTTCTCCCAATTTACAAGTTCCTGAAACTTCGCTGCTTTACACTGCTGTAGCCTCATCCTTAAAGCTGACTTGCTGCAGCTTCTGACGCACATAGTGAGAAGCTCACAGTGTGCGGGGAAATTAGAGGAAGCCGCTTCAGTCCAGGAGATGAGCCGCTACAACTGTGCAAGACTGAGATTTGGGTGGAGTGGATAGAGGCGTTAAAGTGGACCTGTCATGCTCAGTAATGTGTCAGTGTAACCCCTCCAGGTATTTATTACCTCTCGCAGAGATCACAGTATTCCCCCTTCATCTGCTTTTCTCTCTAGAAGAACGGCACCATCTTTGTTCAGGCATCATCCAGGGTCACCATCTACTTCCAGGACTGTGATTCTGGTTCAGAGACGATCATGTAAATCCTGGCAGCTCTAGGCTGTATTTACAAATGTCAGACATAGATCAGCTCCTGCCCTCTGTGACTTGTTATAATGTTACAATGTTCCAATCTGATCACTGGGGGAGGGAAGAGTGAGGAAATGCCTCCTTCTGCCTGCAGCAGACTGATAACATCACCTCAGCCTAGGAAATGTCACTGATTGGTGACCTCATCTCAGCCTAGGCAACGTCACTGACTGGTCATCTTACCTTAGCCTAGGCAACGTCACTTATTGGTGATCTCACCTCAGCCTAGGCAACATCACTGACTGGTGACCTCATCTTAGCCTAGGCAACGTCACTGACTGCTGACCTCACCTCAGCCTAGGCAACGTCACTGACTGGTGACCTCATCTTAGCCTAGGCAACATCACTGACTGCTGACCTCACCTCAGCCTAGGCAACGTCACTGACTGCTGACCTCACCTCAGCCTAGGCAACAACACTGACTGGTGATCTCATCTCAGCCTAGGCAATGTCACTGATTGGTGACCTCAATTTAGCCTAGGCAATATCACTGACTGGTGACCTCATCTCAGCCTAGGCAACGTCACTGACTGGTGACCTCATCTCAGCCTAGGCAACATTACTGACTGGTGACCTCATCTCAGCCTAGGCAACATCACTGACTGGTGACCTCATCTCAGCCTAGGCAACATCACTGAATGGTGACCTCATCTCAGCCTAGGCAACATCACTGACTGGTGACCTCATCTCAGCCTAGGCAACATCACTGACTGGTGACCTCATCTCAGCCTAGGCAGCATCACTGACTGGTGACCTCATCTCAGCCTAGGCAACATCACTGACTGGTGACCTCATCTCAGCCTAGGCAACATCACTGACTGGTGACCTCATCTCAGCCTAGGCAGCATCACTGACTGGTGACCTCATCTCAGCCTAGGCAACATCACTGACTGGTGACCTCATCTCAGCCTAGGCAACGTCACTGATTAGTGACCTCACCTCAGCCTAGGCAACGTCACTGAGTTGCCTAGGCTTTTTAATGACAAAAGGTGTAGCTTCTCTGCACAATGATACTGCTGCTGTATATTGTGACATGTCGGGGATTTATTCATTGTACGTTTAAAGAACTTTGTATGAGCCTTGGCTGCAGAGCTAACAATCACATAGTAAGGGCGGCCTTATGAAATCCTTTTAAAAGGAAATGGAGTGGAAAGAAAAGTTTCTCTATGTGTGGAAGTGACAACAAATAGAGGAAAGTGTTACAAATTGTAACGAAATCTTCGCCGGCAGAGAAAACAGACGTTTCCTTTAACCAGTAACCCGCCCGTGATGTCACCGGCGGATAATGTCACTTGTGTTTCTGTTGCTCAGTTTAATGACTCACATGCTTCATTAAGTGACAAAAGGGACAAATTGGCTCCTTTCAGATGTGACTGAAGTCTAATTATTGAGACGTGCAGCCGCCGCGTCCCCCCTGTCGCCGGCGCTAAGATTACCTGGGCTGGGATGAGGTGGGGGGGGAGGGGGGGGCTTCCCGGCCCTGTCATTACAGAGCAGAGGACATCGGCGCACAGCGACAGATTGCTGGCACTTGTCATCACATCACGGCGGAGGGCACACATCTCCGCTCGCTCGCTCAGTCGGGGGGCTGCCAAATGTGTCTGGAGGTCCTCCTGACCTCAGAAAATCTCGCCGGCGTCCTAGCGGTTGTCCATCACGCCTCGCCGTACGATCCGAGACACCTCTCGCCCGCGGAAAATACTGGATGAGCGAATTCTGGCGTTCCGGCTGTCACTGAGCGATGCCCCCCCCCATCCACGGAGGGCTGCATAGGCTGTGGCGCGTAGCACGGCAACAGCTGCAGTAATAATGGCTTCCTGCTCCCCCTGCCGCCGCTTATCGCTGAAAAGCGCAGCCGCTACCAAAAAGGAGAGTGGAAGGAATGACTCCAGAGGTGTGTCGGCTGCGGGGAAAACAATCCGCCTGCGCTTTCAGTTACAAATGCGTCCAATTTCTAGCAAAAAAAAAAAAAAGCTTGATGTTTACAAAAAATAAATTGCAACAAATTGTAACAAAATGTAAACATTAAAGAACGATTTGAAAACAAATTGGTGACATCATCAGGGTTCACAGAACCTGCGGCGTGGGAAACGTGCGACTCTGCACACGTTTCCCGCACCGCCTGAAACAGCGCTGCCTCCTTCAGGCGCGCACGGGTAATATTATTTCTTAATGACACCCCCAGATATCTTGCGAACGCAGCTGCGTTCGCAACCACCAAACCACACGGTGTCTTGGTAGCAAGCAGCTTGGTAGGACACCATCTTAAATATCGCGACTGTCATACTTTTTGCACGTTCCTGTGCGTTTGGCAGCCAAACGAAATAAATGCACTACCGAAAAACTCGCCGCGTGGGATTGCGCAAGACCGCACGTCTTGGGAAGCACCTTTTATGGTGTGAACCGGCCCTGAAAGCTAAAAAAACAAAAACAAACAAAAAAAAAACACTTGGCTTAGCTTGAACTCATATTTTTTCATGCATGTTTAACCTCCGGAAGGTTTTACCCCCTTCATGACCAGACCATTTTTTGCTATTTGGCACCGCGCTACTTTAACTACTTCAATACCGGGCACTTCCATCCCCCTCCTGACCAGTGCTGTGGCACTTTGAATGACAATTGCGCGGTCATGTACATACATGACATTTTTATCATTTTTTTTTTCGATCAATAGAGCTTTCTGGTATTTAATCACCACTGGGATTTTTTATTTTTTTTTGCTAAATAAATGAAAAAATACCCAAATTTTTGAAAAAAAAAACACACAAAAAAAAAAAAGTTTTCTTTGTTTCTGTTATAAAATTTTGCAAATAAGTATTTTTCTATTTCTGCACTGATGGACACTGATGAGGCGGCACGGATGGGCACTGAGGAGGAGGCACTGATGAGTATGGATAAGCTGCACTGATGGGCACTGATGAAGCTGCACTGATGAAGCTGCACTTAGGAGAAAGCACTGATGAACACTGATGAAGCTGCTTTGATGGGCACTGATCAGGCGGCACTGATGGACACTGATTCGACTATAGCGCAATCGGCAAGAGATTAACTGGTAATTTTGCAGTCATGCAACGCTGTACCCAAATGAAATTTATATCATTTCTTTCACACAAATGTTGCTTTCTTTTGGTGGTATTTGATGACCACTGCATTTTTTATTTTATATTATTAAAAATGTAAAAAGACAACAAATTTTGAAAAAAAAACAAACAATATTTTCTACTTTATGTTATAAAACATATCCAATAAAATCAAGGTTCTTCCTAAATTGAGGGCAAAATGTATTCTGCTACATGTCTTTGGTAAAAAAAAACAAAAAAAAACCCAATACAGTGCCTTGAAAAAGTATTCATACCCCTTGAAATTTTCCACATTTTGTCACGTTACAACCAAAAATGTAAATTTATTTTATTGGGATTTTATGTGATAGACCAACACAAAGTGGCACATAATTGTGAAGTGGAAGGAAAATGATAAATGGTTTTCAACTTTTTGGAAAAAAAAATATGTGAAAAGTGTGGGGGGGGGGGCATTTGTATGGTGCCCCCCGGAGTCCATACTTTGTAGAACCCCTTCTCTACAATTACAGCTGCAAGTCTTTTTGGGGATGTCTCTACCAGCTTTGCACATCTAGAGAGGGACATTTCTGCCCATTCTTCTTTGCAAAATATCTCAAGTTCTGTCAGATTGGATGGAGAGCGTCTGTGATCAGCAATTTTCAAGTCTTGCCACAGATTTTCAATGGGATTTAGGTCTGGACTGTGACTGGGCCATTCTAACACATGAATATGCTTTGATCTAAACCATTCCATTGTAGCTCTGGCTGTACTTTCGGGTCGTTGTCCTGCTGGAAGGTGAACCTCCCCCCAGTCTCAAGACTTTTGCAGACTCTAACAGGTTTTCTTCTAAGATTGTCCTGTATTTGTCTCCATCCATCTTCCCATCAACTCTGACCAGCTTCCCTGTCCCTGCTGAAGAATGGCATCCCCACACCATGGGCCTCTTGGCTGCTTATATGATGAATGCTCTCCTTGCCCGGCCAGGTCAGTTTAGGTGGACGGCCATGTCTTGGTAGGTTTGCAGTTGTGCCATACTCTTTCCATTTTCCGATGATGGATTGAACAGAGCTCCGTGAGATGTTCAAAGCTTGGGAGATTTTTTTTATAACCTAACCCTGCTTTATACTTCTCCACAACTTTATCCCTGACCTGTCTGGTGTGTTCCTTGGCCTTCATGATGCTGTTTGTTCACTAAGGTTCTCTAAAAAACCTCTGAGGGCTTCACAGAACAGCTGTATTTATACCGAGATTAAATGACACACAGGTGGACTCTATTTACTAATTAGGCGACTTCTGAAGGCAATTGGTTCCACTAGATTTTAGTTAGGGGTATCAGAGTAAAGGGGGCTGTATACAAATGCCCACCCCCAACACTTTTCAGATAATTATTTGTAAAAAATGTTTGAAAACCATTTATCATTTTCCTTCCACTTCACAATTATGTGCCACTTTGTGTTGGTCTGTCACATAAAATCCCAATAAAATGCATTTACGTTTTTGGGTGTAACATGACAAAATTTGGAAAATGTCAAGGGGTATGAATACTTTTTCAAGGCACTGTATGTGTGCTGCTTATACTCACAGGTTGTCTTTTCTCCCTGAACTCCGAGTTGATTTCAGGGAGAAGAAACAGCCCGATCGCAGTTCTGTGTTCATTGTTTTGTGTGTTTGCAAACACACAGAACTCTGTGCTGTGCTTGGCCACAGCTGATCAGCAGGTATGCAGCCAAAAATAATTGGCTGTAACCTGCTGACAAATTGGTGCTGTGTCCAATCACAGCACAGATCAGCAGGGGGTGCATGCATGCGTGCCCGAAAAACCAGGAAGTGGCTCGCGACGTACCGGTACATTGTCATGGCTGGCTGTGTGACCTACTAGCAGTAAAATAAGGGGGGGGGGGGGGCAAGTTGTTTAAAAAAAATGATTTAAGGCCTGAAGATTAGTTAAACCCCCCAAAACTTTATATATTTTCTGAAAGTGGTGACCCTGGAGATTAAAAAGATGGTAGTTACAATTTTTTACGCAAAATTTGCACAATAGTTCATCAAGTGCAAATTTCCAGGAAAAAAAAATACACTAAAAGTTAATTTTTGGGCACAAAAACAAAATATATTACCGAATTTTTGGGTAAAAATATAAAAGATGACATTGTGCAGAGGAAATAAATACCCAACATGTCAAGATTTAAAGGAAACCGACAACGAACTCCTATATTTTGGCTTAAAAAAAGGGTAGGCTTGGGGCGCAGAGTACTGCGCCCCGAGCCCACCCACTTGTGTGACAATAGCAAATTAATATTGTATTATATATATATCCTAACAATTATATGTGCCGACCGATGGGGGGGGGGGGTTTGTTAGTCACCCCCCCCAATGGAGCACCAGCCGCCACCTGGAAACAGGAAGTGAAGCCTTGCGGCTTCACAGCCTGGTTCCTACTGCGTATGCGCAAGTCGCGCTGCACCTTGTGAATGGTCCTGTAGTCTTCTGGGACCTGCGATATGTCCCAGAAGACTGCGGGGTAAGGAGGAGGGGGGCTGAACTTCCAGCTCAGTTCACCATGGCGATCTGAGAAGGAAGTAGAAGCAGGCACCGGTCAAAACCAGGTACCCACTCCCCCCTCCCCCCCATGTGCCAGTGGAGGGGGGGTTCAAACAAGCAGAGCTTCCCCCTTTTGGGTGGAGTTCCACTTTAATAAGACATCAGGGAGTTCTTTTAGACCCCCTGATGTCTCACCTGCCCTCCATGAAGCTAATGGAGTGGAGATTGGACGGTTTTGGGGGGTCACAGAAAGCAACACGGCGGTGGCAGGAAAAAGGTTAAAGTGACATCTACAGAGCAAGCTTCAGATAGGATTGGATGGACGATAAGATTTTTTTTTTTTTGCAGTCAGTATTTAATTAGTGAGATTTTTCTTGATTTCCTGTCCCGGAGACCCAACGGGGAGTGATGGAAAATCTCTGGTGACAACTGTAACATTTTGGATTTCCTGTCACTTCCTGTTTCAGTAACAGCAGGCCAAGGAGAGTTTTCATCTCCCCACTGGGGGTACAGAGCGCAAAAAAACAAAAACAAAAACCTGCCAGGGGGTCTAACTCTTCCACACTCCATTCAAAAAAAAGTGTGCAAAACACACTAAAGGAAAACCTGCCAGTCCAGGGCCCCCTCCCCCCCCCCTCGGGTGGGAAAATGCCAAGGTTCAGAACGAATGTTGGCTGTTGGGATGTTGCATCATTTATAGAAGCCGTATCTTCAATGGTTCCTGAGGAAGCAGCGGGGCTTGGCATGTGCCCCATCACCATTGTTGGGGCTCCTGCAAGCGTCGCTGGGCTGGAAGGGGTTAATCTGCGTTTAATGCGTCTCTACAATTACTCAGCGCCGCATTATGCCCCCGTCCGCCCGGCACACTATGATAAATACTGTGATTTGTAGCACTCTCCGCGCTTGTACACTCAGCCCCCCGCTGATACACTACTTGAGCCGACTCATATACATAGATCCCAGAATCCTCCGCAGAACGGCAAGGGAATTGTGGGACGGCGAGAGGAGTGCGGGCTAAAATGTGGGGGTGGGGGTATATGATATGACAAGGTGGGGGGCAAGAGGGTTACTGAGGAGGAGAGAGGAGGAAAGTGGGAAAAGGGAGAGGGAGGTATTGGGGAGGGGGGAGGGAATAAAAGAGGGGTGGGAAAGAGGGACAGGGCAAAAAGAAGGATGGGGGGTGTGAGAGGTGGCATAGGAAATGGGAGAAAAGGAAAGAAGGAAGCAAGGAACAGAGGAAGGGCAGAAGGAAGGAAGAGAGGGAGGTAAGGTGAATGGAGAGAGGAAGTAAGAAAGGGAATGGAGAGAGGGAGGAAGGAAGGAAGGAAGGAAGGAAGGAAGGAAGGAAAGAAAGAAAGAAAGAAAGAAAGAAAGAAAGAAAGAAAGAAAGAAAGAAAGAAAGAAAGAAAGAAAGAAAGAAAGAAAGAAAGAAAGAAAGAAAGAAAGAAAAGAAGGGGTTGGGATAGGTGGTAGTGGGGAGGCGGGAAGGTTGGGGCCGGTGGCAGTAGGGAGGGGAGGTTGGGGTCGGCAGTAGTGGGGGTGTTGGAGAAAGGGTTTGTTGGCAGTGGGGGGGGAAGGTTGGGGTTGGTGGCAGGTGGGGGGGAAATTGGGATCGGTGGTAGTAGGCAGGGGAGGGGTTTGGGTCGGTGGTATTGGGGGGAAGGTTGGGGTCGACGGCTGTGGGAAAGAAGGTTGAGGTCAGCAGTATTGGGGGGGATGGGTTCGGCAGCAGTGGGGGGGAATTTTGGGGTCAGAGGCAGTTGGGGGGAGGTTGAGATCAGTGTCAGTAGGCAGGGGTGGGAAAGAGGATTGGGTCGGTGGTGGCGAGTGGAAGGTTGGAGTCTGTGGCTGTGGGGGGGAAGGTTGAGGTCGGCAGTGGTGGGGGGAGTTTGGGGTCGGTGGAAGGTGAGGGAAAGGTTGGTTGGTGGTGGTTGGGGGGGAAGGTATGGGTCGGTGGCAGTGGGGGGAAGGTTGGGGTCAGCGGCAGGTGGGGGGAAGGTTGAGGTCAGCGGCAGGTGGGGGGAAGGTTGGGGTCAGCGGCAGGTGGGGGGAAGCTGCAGGTGGGGGGAAGGTTGGGGTCAGCGGCAGGTGGGGGGAAGAAGTTGGGGTCAGCGGCAGGTGGGGGGGAAGGTTGGGGTCAGCGGCAGGTGGGGGGGAAGGTTGGGGTCAGCGGCAGGTGGGGGGGAAGGTTGGGGTCGGTGGCAGGCGAGGGAAAGTTTGGGGTCAGCGGCAGGTGGGGTGGAAGGTTTGGGTCAGCGGCAGGTGGGGGGAAGGTTGGGGTCAGCGGCAGGTGTGGGGAAGGTTGGGGTCAGCGGCAGGTGTGGGGAAGGTTGGGGTCAGCGGCAGGTGGGGGGAAGGTTGGGGTCAGCGGCAGGTGGGGGGGAAGGTTGGGGTCAGCGGCAGGTGGGGGGAAAGGTTATGGTCAGCGGCAGGTGGGGGGAAGGTTGGGGTCGGTGGCGGCTGGGGGGTAAGGGTGGGGGTCAGCGGCAGGTGGGGGGAAGGTTGGGGTCAGCGGCAGGTGGGGGGGAAGGTTGGGGTCAGCGGCAGTTGGGGGGGAAGGTTGGGGTCAGCGGCAGTTGGGGGGGAAGGTTGGGGTCGGTGGCAGGTGAGGGAAAGATTGGGGTCAGCGGCAGGTGGGGGGGAAGGTTGAGGTCAGCGGCAGGTGGAGGGAAGGTTGGGGTTAGCGGTAGGTGGGGGGAAGGTTGGGGTCAGCGGCAGGTGGGGGGAAAGGTTATGGTCAGCGGCAGGTGGGGGGAAGGTTGGGGTCGGTGGCGGCTGGGGGGTAAGGGTGGGGGTCAGTGGCAGGTGGGGGGAAGGTTGGGGTCAGCGGCAGGTGGGGGGAAGAAGTTGGGGTCAACAGCAGGTGGGGGGAAGGTTGGGGTCAGTGGCAGGTGGGGGGAAGGTTGGGGTCGGTGGCAGGTGAGGGAACGATTGGGGTCAGTGGCAGGTGGGGGGAAGGTTGGGGTCAGCGGCAGGTGGAGGGAAGGTTGGGGTCAGCGGCAGGTGGGGGGGAAAGGTTATGGTCAGCGGCAGGTGGGGGGAAGGTTGGGGTCGGTGGCGGCTGGGGGGAAGGTTGGGGGTCGGTGGCAGGTGGGGGGAAGAATTTGGGATCAGCGGCAGGTGGGGGGAAGGTTGGGGTCAGCGGCAGGTGGGGGGGAAGGTTGGGGTCAGCGGCAGGTGGGGGGGACGGTTGGGGTCAGCGGCAGGTGGGGGGAAGAAGTTGGGGTCAGCGGCAGGTGGGGGGGAAGGTTGGGGTCAGCGGCAGTTGGGGGGGAAGGTTGGGGTCAGCGGCAGTGGGGGGGAAGGTTGGGGTTGGTGGCAGGTGAGGGAAAGATTGGGGTCGGTGGCAGGTGAGGGGAAGGTTGGGATCAGCGGCAGGTGGGGGGGAAGGTTGGAGTCAGCGGCAGTTGGGGGGGGAGGTTGGGGTCAGCGGCAGTGGGGGGGAAGGTTGGGGTCGGTGGCAGGTGAGGGAAAGATTGGGGTCAGCGGCAGGTGGGGGGGAAGGTTTGGGTCAGTGGCAGGTGGGGGGAAGGTTGGGGTCAGTGGCAGGTGGGGGGGAAGGTTGGGGTCAGCGGCAGGTGGGGGGGAAGGTTGGGGTCAGTGGCAAGTGAGGGAAAGATTGGGGTCAGCGGCAGGTGGGGGGGGAAGGTTTGGGTCAGTGGCAGGTGGGGGGAAGGTTGGGGTCAGTGGCAGGTGGGGGGGAAGGTTGGGGTCAGTGGCAGGTGGGGGGGAAGGTTGGGGTCAGTAGCAAGTGAGGGAAAGATCGGGGTCAGCGGCAGGTGGGGGGGAAGGTTTGGGTCAGTGGCAGGTGGGGGGGAAGGTTGGGGTCAGCGGCAGGTGGGGGGGAAGGTTGGGGTCAGTGGCAAGTGAGGGAAAGATTGGGGTCAGCGGCAGGTGGGGGGGAAGGTTTGGGTCAGTGGCAGGTGGGGGGGAAGGTTAAGGGCAGCGGCAGGTGGGGGGGAAGGTTGGGGTCAGTGGCAGGTGGGGGGGAAGGTTGGGGTCAGTAGCAAGTGAGGGAAAGATTGGGGTCAGCGGCAGGTGGGGGGGGAAGGTTTGGGTCAGTGGCAGGTGGGGGGGAAGGTTGGGGTCAGCGGCAGGTGGGGGGGAAGGTTGGGGTCAGTGGCAAGTGAGGGAAAGATTGGGGTCAGCGGCAGGTGGGGGGGAAGGTTTGGGTCAGTGGCAGGTGGGGGGGAAGGTTGGGGTCAGTGGCAGGTGGGGGGGGGAAGGTTGGGGTCAGTAGCAAGTGAGGGAAAGATTGGGGTCAGCGGCAGGTGGGGGGGAAGGTTTGGGTCCGTGACAGGTGGGGGGGAAGGTTGGGGTCAGCGGCAGGTGGGGGGAAGGTTGGGGTCAGTGGCAGGTGGGGGGGAAGGTTGGGGTCGGTGGCAGGTTGGGGTAAAGTTTGGTGTTTGGCGGTGAAGGCACCATCCCGCTCCTAGTGACGGCCCAATCTCAGGCTGTGAACAGAAATGAAGCAGTTGGCGGGAGCAGACGGACTCGTGTTGATTGGCGGTCCTGGAAGAGGACGCGCTCGTGTTTTCTGATTTCAATCGCCACTTTTGCTCTTTTTTTTTTTAATCCGACAGCCAACAAGGCCGACGACAACATCTCTCATCTGCGATAAAGGGGGGAAACAAAGGGTTAATGTTCCGTCATTAGCGCAGGCTGCCATCCCCTGCCCGCGGCGCGGGCTCTGCGCGGTTGGTCTTAGCTGTAACAGGGGGTAGTCGGTATAAAGCTGATAAGATGTCTCTGCCGCCTGCCAAGTCGTTTCTGCGCCAAATGCTCATCTCTCTGGGAGCCAGGGCGCTGTGTGTGCCAGACGCGGGAGGAGGGCACCTTTCCCAGGGTTTACCCACAATACCGTCTGCTGCAGCGGTGAGTGAGATTGTGTATATGTCAACACCATCTGCTGTAGCATCTTGAAGAAACGATCGCTTGGCGGAGGGGCGGGAGGCGTAAAAACTTGGTACGTTGGGCCTCGTATAATGCTGGAGGAGAAGAACGCTTCACCCCCTAACCCTTTTCTGCATTTCATTACCGTTTTTCACATTACAACCTGACGCGGTGAAGTCTTCCATGCTTCCTCTGCTCTTACTATGAAGAATCCTTCCAAACTGATGGTAACATTTTCCTTCCTGCACTAATGCCCCCTTCTGCCATACAGTGGCCTTGGATATATTTAAAGTGCACCTTTAAGTAGCTTTATATTGTTTTGCTCCACTTTTTATCATTAAAAAGCGTCCTTAATCTTCAGTCAGTGTCTGTGCCTAGGCTGAGATGATGTCATCAGTCTGCTGCAAGCAGAAGGAAGCATTTCCTCAGTCTCCTCTCCCCCGCTGATCAAACTGCAACTTAGTATGCTAGGTTACAGGAGCAGTCAGCATCCTAGCAGCTAAAGATGCTAAGCGGCAGGAGCCACCTGCACCCTAGCAACCGAGGATTCTAGCAACCAAAAACACTAAGCTTCTAGAGATGCCAGCATCCTAGCAAGGTGGAGCGCTAGGTGGGAGAAGCTGCCTGCATCCTAGCAACCGGTGACACCAAGTGTCAGGAGCTGCCTGCATGCTAGTACCCAGAGCAGTAGGCGACATGAGCCACCTGCATCCTAGCAACCAAGGACTTTAGGTGTAAGGAGCAGCCTACGTCCTGGCAGCCAAAAACACTGAGCTGCAAGAGATGCCAGCATCCTAATAATCTAGAGCACTAAGTGGCAGGTGACGCCTGCATCCTAGCAACCGAGGACTCTAGGTGGCAGGAAATGCCTGTGTCCTAGCAACTGAAGAAGCCATGCTTCATGGTCCACCTGCATCTTCGCAACCTAAGGCACAAGGTAGCATTAGCTGCCTAGGTGCTAAGCAGCAAGAGCCACCTCTATTATGGCAACCTAGGGCACCAAGCGACAAGAGAAGCCTGTGTACTAGCAACCAAGGACTTTAGGTGGCAGAAACTGCCTGCGTCCTAGCAACTGAAAACCCTAAGTGGCAGAAGCCCCTGGTATCCTATCAAATTAGGGTGCTAGGCGGCAGGAAATGTCTTCCTCCCAGCAACCAAGGACTCTAGGCAGCAAGAGCGGCCTGCATCCTAGTAACCAATGACGCTGCCTGCATCCTAGTAACCAATGACGCTGCCTGCATCCTAGTAACCAATGACGCTGCCTGCATCCTAGTAACCAATGACGCTGCCTGCATCCTAGTAACCAATGACGCTGCCTGCATCCTAGTAACCAATGATGCTGCCTGCATCCTAGTAACCAATGACGCTGCCTGCATCCTAGTAACCAATGACGCTGCCTGCATCCTAGTAACCAATGACGCTGCCTGCATCCTAGTAACCAATGACGCTGCCTGCATCCTAGTAACCAATGATACTGCCTGCATTCTAGGAAACTGGGCACATGTGTACTGTACATTGTATGCATGGAATGTAAGCACCAATGTCGCATGCGCACAATGTACAGACAATATTTTACGCAGGTTCTTGCTGCCTGTGTGCCTGAGCCCCACCTTGGATGTGGAGTGCATACAATGTACGGTGCTATTGTACTCTGATTGGTAGGATGCAGGTGGCGTCTACTCCTGGTTCCCCAGATCTGCTTCTCATGCCAACTGATAAGGAAGCTTGGTTGTGGTTCCAGAGAAGAAAAGGTGTAGCACTGACATGCCCCTCTTGTGCCTCTTGTGTCATACATGAGCCTGTTTTCATGTGCTCCTGGTAATGCCATGTGAGGTCTGCTTAAGGGAATTTAAAAAATTGGGTATTTGGTGGATTCGGAACATTTCCGATGGGGGAATCCCAGGAGTTTGGAAGAAATGCTTTACAGGTGTGATCTCTCTATTTATCCAGCTCTTGGGGCACTATTCCTTCCAAAGATACCAATGATGGGGCACTATTCCCCCCACTGACACCAATGATGGGGCACTATTCCTCCTACTGATACCAATGATGGGGCACTGTTCCTGCCACTAATACCAGTGATGGGGCACTATTCCTCCCACTGATACCAACAATGGGGCACTATTTCTCCCAATAATACCCTATTATGGGGCACTATTCCTCCCACTGATACCAATGATGGGGCACTATTCCTCCCACTGACACCAATGATGGGGCACTATTCCTCCCACTGATAAGAGTGATGGGGCATTATTCCCCCCACTGACACCAATGATGGGGCACTATTCCCCCCACTGACACCAATGATGGGGCACTATTCCTCCCACTGATACCAATGATGGGGGAACTATTCCTCCCACTGATACCAATGATGGGGGAACTATTCCTCCCACTGACACCAATGATGGGGCACTGTTCCTGCCACTGATACCAGTGATGGGGCACTATTCCTCCCACTGATACCAACAATGGGGCACTATTTCTCCCAATAATACCCTATTATGGGGCACTATTCCTCCCACTGATACCAATGATGGGGCACTATTCCTCCCACTGACACCAATGATGGGGCACTATTCCTCCCACTGATACCAGTGATGGGGCATTATTCCTCCCACTGACACCAATGATGGGGCACTATTCCCCCCACTGACACCAATGATGGGGCACTATTCCTCCCACTGATACCAATGATGGGGGAACTATTCCTCCCACTGACACCAATGATGGGGCACTATTCCTTCCACTGATACCAATGATGGGGCACTATTCCTCCAACTGACACCAACAATGGGGCACTATTTCTCCCACTGATACCAATGATGGGGCACTATTACTCCCACTGATACCAATGATGGGGCACTATTCCTCCCACTGATACCACTGATGGGACACTATTCCTCCCACTGATACCACTGATGGGACACTATTCCTTCCACTGATACCACTGATGGGACACTATTCCTTCCACTGATACCACTGATGGGACACTATTCCTCCCACTGATACCAATGATGGGGCACTATTCCTCCCACTGATACCACTGATGGTATGCACCTGTTTGCACTCGTAACACTCCTATGGAAAGGGCGTAATGACGTTGGTAAGACAGGCCACACCCAGTGCAAACAGGTGCATAGAAGCGGAGGAAGCCCGGACGAGACGCGGTGAGATAGCGCACCCTGTCTGTATACAAAACCGCCCTTCATTTGCCAACTCACTGTAAGTGCAATACGTTCTTTTGATACATTAAACTTGTATACAATATCACACTATGGAGCTCTCTCTTTCCTTCTGAGATACAAACCACGGTCCGTATCTGTATCCTGATACCGGCAGATGGTCTGAAGGGAGACCTACAATCCCTGTGCTTACAGTGAGCACCGTAACACTGGTCCATCCCATCTGGTAAGGAGATTTTGATATCACCTCCTGCGGTGTCTCTAATGGTGGCTGGAGCTCTTTTCCTATTTCAAGTTTACTTTCACATCTCTCCACATCAAGATACCCCGTCTTATGCCGCGTACACACAATCGATTTTCTCGACGGTGAAAACACCGTCGAGAAAATCGACGGGAAAAACGAGGGGAACGACTTGGTTCCCTACACACGGCCGTTTTTCCCGACACTTTTTTTTTTTGGTCGAGAAAAACGACCGTGTGTGGGCTCCGTGGCAGTGTTTCCCTATGGGGAAAACTGTCGCGGAAAAAAACGACGGGAATCACGACGAGAAAAATTAGAGCATGTTCTAATTTTTCTCGTCATGATTAATGCCGTTTTTCCCGTCGGGAAAAATTACAAAAAGCCCACAGACGATCGTTCTTCTTGTAAAAAAAAAAAAAATTTCATTTTTCTCCGACGGGAAAAATGATCGTGTGTATGCGGCATTAAGGATTTCCTTTATCCATTGCTGACTGTCAGCAAGTTACACGGATTTCACTATTGTGATTGGGACTATTTTTTTCATTATAGATGTTTTTTCACAGCTATTTGTGTTTTTCTTATCATGACTGGGACACTTATTTCTTAATCCTTTCAGGTTTTTTCACATTAATTTGTGTTTTCATCACATCATTTATGCACTTTATTAATCAAGTCTATTTGGTTATCTTTACCTCATCACACTAGGTTGATTTTTACTCATTAGCGCCATACTTTATTTATATTTTTATTTTTTGTGTTTTAAATTCTGCGTCTGAAATTTTGTACTGGCAGCTTTTCTCTCCCCTCACGGTTGTTTTTCATATATATTTTTATTTTATGTTGCTCATTTTCTAGCGCAGTGTTCCAAAATATTTTTTTTGTTTTTTTATTTTAGTGAAGGGAACTCTTAAGGCGTCGGCATACCAAGACATTTTGGACAATTTCATGCTCCCAACTTTGTGGGAACATTTTGGGGACGGCCCCTTCCTGTTTCAACATGACTGCGCACCAGTGTACAAAGCGAGGTCCATAAAGACATGGATGAGCGAGTTTGGGGTGGAGGAACTTGGACTGGCCTGCACAGAGTCCTGACCTCAACCCGACAGAACACCTTTGGGATGAATTAGAGCGGAGACTGAGAGCCAGGCCTTCTCGTCCAACATCAGTGCCTGACCTCACAAATGTGCTTCTGGAAGAATGGTCAAACATTCCCATAGACACCCTCCTAAACCTTGTGGACGGCCTTCCCAGAAGAGGTGAAGCTGTTATAGCTGCAAAGGGCGGGGCCAACTCAATATTGAACCCTACGGACTAAGACTGGGATGCCATTAAAGTTCATGTGCGTGTAAAGGCAGGCGTCCCAATACTTTTGGTAATATAGTGTATGCGTTACGTGGGGGGTAAAACAATAATAGCTGTTTGGCTGTCTAACCCTTCAAGGCTTTGGAAGAAGTATTAGAGACAGCCAGGCAATTAGCATTGTAAGGAGAGTTCAGCAATGGCAGTGAGAAGCCTTACAAACCTTTGATACAGACGGATAGCCGACATCTCTGCAGGCACAGGGGATTATGGGAAAGGGAAAAGGAGCAGCCATGATGGTCCAGCAGCTTCATCCTCGTGTAGGACCGTCATAGCTGTCCCCGTACAATGATGGCGTCTATAGGCCGGTGACAGTCTATGAGATTATATCGGCGCTGTGTGCAGTCACCACGCTCTGTCTGAACGGCTCAGCATTGTGCAGCACCGGCGGAGCCCTCTCACCATCAGTGCCGCTTTCATCTCTCTGTGTCCTCCTCTCACCATCAGTGCCGCTTTCATCTCTCTGTGTCCTCCTCTCACCGAACGGCCGCAGAGAAAAGAACAGGACGCCGCTTATTCTTCAGCTAACATGGCGTCCAGGCGCTGGAGTGTGCGGGAGTGTGTTACACTGTAATCAGCCTTAACTAGGAGCATTCAGAGCACAAATACCGTCACAATGGCGCCGCGTCCTCGGGACTCACTCCTAATTGGCGCTCAAGCATCACTTTTCTCTCCAAGAAATAGAAATGACGGGTCAAGATCCTCTAATGCACATAATGCATGCAATGTTCCCAAAAACACATTTACACAGCGAGAGCGAGGAGGAGAGAGAGAGAGAGAAAGAGTGCGAGGAGAGAGAGAGAGAGCGAAGAGGAGAGAGAGAGTGTGAGGAGGACAGAGAGTGAAAAGAGAAAGAGTGCGAGGGGAGAGAGAGAGAGAGAGAGAGAGAGCGAAGAGGAGAGAGAGAGTGTGAGGAGGACAGAGAGTGAAGAGAGAAAGAGTGCGAGGAGAGAGAGAGAGAATGAGGAGGAGAGAGAGTGTGAGGAGGATAGAGAGTGAAGAGAGAAAGAGTGCAAGGAGGAGAGAGAGAGAGACTGAGTGAGGAGAGAGAGAGAGAGAGAGTGAGGAGAGAGAGTGTGAGGAGGATAGAGAGTGAAGAGAGAAAGAGTGCGAGGAGGAGAGAGAGAGAGTGAGTGAGGAGAGAGAGAGAGTGAGTGAGGAGAGAGAGAGTGTGAGGAGGATAGAGAGTGAAGAGAGAAAAAGTGCGAGGAGGAGAGAGAGAGAGTGAGTGAGGAGAGAGAGAGTGTGAGGAGGATAGAGAGTGAAGAGAGAAAAAGTGCGAGGAGGAGAGAGAGAGAGAGTGAGTGAGGAGAGAGAGAGAGAGTGAGGAGAGAGAGTGTGAGGAGGATAGAGAGTGGAGAGAAAGAGTGCGAGGGGGAGAGAGAGTGCGAGGAGGAGAGAGAGAGTGTGAGGAGGACAGAGAGTGAAGAGAAAAAGAGTGTGAGGAGAGAGAGAGAGTGTGAAGAGGAGAGAGAGAGTGTGAGGAGGACAGAGAGTGAAGAGAGAAAGAGTGCGAGGAGAGAGAGAGAGAGAGTGAGGAGGAGAGAGAGAGTGTGAGGAGGATAGAGAGTGGAGAGAAAGAATGCGAGGAGGAGAGAGAGAGAGAGTGAGTGAGGAGAGAGAGAGAGTGTGTGAGGAGGACAGAGAGTGAAGAGAGAAAGAGTGCGAGGAGAGAGGGAACGAGGAGAGAGAGAGGGAGGACAGAGAGTGAAGAGAGAAAGAGTGCGAGGAGGAGAGAGAGAGAAAAAGAGAGTGTGAGGAGGAGAGAGAGAGAGGGAGAGAGAGAGAGAGAGTGTGAGGAGGACAGAGAGTGAAGAGAGAAAGAGTGCGAGGGGGAGAGAGAGTGCAAGGAGGAGAGAGAGAGTGTGAGGAGGACAGAGAGTGAAGAGAGAAAGAGTGCAAGGAGAGAGAGAACGAGGAGAGAGAGGGAGGAGGACAGAGAGTGAAGAGAGAGAGAAAAAGAGAGTGTGAGGAGGAGAGAGAGGGGGGGAGAGAGAGAGTGTGAGGAGGACAGAGAGTGAAGAGAGAAAGTGCGAGGAGGAGAGAGAAAGAACGAGGAGGAGAGAGAAAGAACGAGGAGGAGAGAAAAAGAACTAGGAGGAGAGAGAGAGCAAGGAGAGTGTGAGGAGAGAGAGAGAGAACACGAGAAGAGAGAGGAGGAGGAGAGAGAATGAGGGGATAGAGAGAGAGAGAGAGAAGAGAGAGAGGGGGAGAACAAGGAGGAGAGAGAGGAGAAGGAGGAGAGAAAGAGAGAGAGAGAGAGTGTGTGCAAGGAGGAGAGAGAGAGATAAGGAGGAGGAGATAAGAGAGAGAGATAACGAGGAGGAGAGAAGCAAGAAAGAGATAATGAGGAGGGGAGAGAGAGTGAGGAGAAACAAGGGGAAGAGGAAGAGAGAGAGAGGGGGGGGGAGAGAGGAGAAGAGGAAGAGAGAGAGGGGGAGAGAGAGCGTGAGAAAGAGGAGAGGGGAAAGAGAGGGCGAGCGAGGAGAGAGAGAGGGGGAGGGAGAAAGGACGAGCAAGGGGAGAGAGAGGGCGAGTGAGGGGAGAGAGGGGGGAGAGAGAGGGGGAGAGAGAGGGAAGAGAGGGAGAGATAGAGAGAGAGAGAGCATGAGAAAAAGAAAGAAAGAAAAACTGAGGAAGGGAGAGAGGGGAGAGAGAAAAAGAATCAGAGGCAGAGAGGGAGCACACCCGGACTCACCTCCTATTCCCTTTATATTATCCTTCACCCAGAGAAATATTCCTTCCAACCCATAATAACCACTCAATTGCTTTGGCAATGCTACATTTTTTTTTGGTCCTGCCAATACAGATTATTTTAATTTGAACTTGAGGAGAGGAGGAGAGAGAGGGGAAAAAGCATGAGAGAGAATCAGAGGAAAACAGGAAAAGAGGAAGGAAGGGAGGTGGATAAAAAGGAAGGAAGGACAGAGAGAGAGAGAGAGAGAGAGAGAAAATAAGATGGGCACAGAAAATAGGATGGATGGATGGAGAAGAGAAGAAGAATGATGAAGAAGAGAGATATAAAGGAGCGAATGGGCGGCTTCACACTGATTGGCTGTGCTTTGGCCGCAGCGCAGGGTACCCGCGGTTTTTATGTGGGTTAGCTGCGCCTTCCCATAGACTTCTTTTGTATCCCGCTTTTTTGGTGCATTCTCTGGAAACACATCCAAACTGTGGGATATAATAGAACTCTATGGGATGGGCAGCGGCTAAAGTGTGAAAGCGCCCAGAGTGGGATAAACATAGGGAGGGAAAAAGAGAGAAAGAAGGTAATGGGGGAGGGCTAAAGGAGAGGAATAGGGAGGGAGACAGAGGGGGGGAAGTAAAATAGGATTTTTATAACAGCTTACCTGTAAAATCCTTTTCTTGGAGTACATCACGGGACACAGAGCGACATAGTCATTACTAATGGGTTATATAGTTACCGTCAGGTGCTGGCACTGGCAACTTCCAAAACCGGAAGTACCCTCCCCTATATAAGCCCCTCCCATCCGGGAGCACCTCAGTTTTGTAGCAAAGCAATAAGTGTCCCCAAAGAGGGGCGGGAGCTCTGTGTCCCGTGATGTACTCCAAGAAAAGGATTTTACAGGTAAGCTGTTATAAAAATCCTATTTTCTTTCTCGTACATCACGGGACACAGAGCGACATAGTCATTACTATGTGGGACGTCCCAAAGCAATGCCCAATGAGGGGGGGGATACACCATATATAAGCTGAGCGCTATCAGACATGAGGATCTTTTGCGGCCTGCAACACACTGCGCCCAAAGGCGACATCCTCCTGACTTCTAACGTCCACCTGGTAGAACCTAGTAAACGTGTGTACTGAAGACCATGTTGTGGCCTTACAGATTTGAGCCAGGGAGGCCTGGTGATGCACTGCCCATGAAGTTCCAACTGCTCTCGTGGAGTGCGCTCTAACTTTGAACGGAGGCGGTCTACTTCTCAAGCCATAGGCTTGTATTATGACCTGTCGAATCCACTTGGCTAAAGTAGATTTTGACGCTGCCTGACCCTTTCTGGGGCCTTCCGGCAGAATAAACAAAGTATCCGTTCTGCGAATCTGAGCAGTGGCTTTTAGATAAGTTTTAACTGCTCTTACTACATCCAAAGAATGCAATAACTTTTCCTCTACCGAAGTAGGTTTGGGGAAAAAAGAAGGAAGAACCACATCTTGGTTCAAATGAAACCTCGATACCACCTTAGGAAGAAAGGCTGGATGAGGACGTAACACTACTCTGTCCTTATGGATAACCAGATATGGCTCCTTACAGGACATAGCTGCTAATTCCGATACTCTTTTAGCCGAACAAATGGCTATTAGAAAAATCAATTTCCTGGTGAGAAGAACCAAGGAAATATGCTGTAATGGTTCAAATGGTTGTTTCTGTAGAACCGACAGAACCAAGTTTAGATCCCATGGACATATGGGAATATTAACCGGAGGGCTAATACGCATCACTCCTTGTATAAAGGCTTTGACTAGTGAATGCGAAGCCAAGGGCCTTTGAAAAAATATTGACAAGGCCGAAATCTGACCCTTGATAGTACTCAAGGCAAGCTTCCTATCTACAGCCCATTGTAGGAAGTCCAGAATCCTACCTATTACGTATTTACGTGGATGCCATTTCTTGGCTTCACACCAGGCGATGTACGCCTTCCAGATTCTATAGTAGATCTGCCTGGATACCGGCTTCCTGGCATTGATCATGGTAGATACCACAGCATTAGAGAGCCCTCTCTTTTTTAGAATGTGGGCTTCAATAGCCAGGCCGTCAAACCTAGGGCTGGTAAGGAAGGGTGGTATATCAGTCCTTGCGAAAGCAGGTCCGGACGATGTGGGAGGGTCCAAGGACTCCCCACAGACATTTTTACAATCTCCGCGTACCATGCTCTTCGGGGCCACGCTGGAGCCACCAGAATCACTGGTTTCTTTTCTACCCTGATTCTGCGGAGTAATCGAGGTAACAATTGTGGCGGTGGGAATGCATATATCAGCTTGAACTGATCCCAAGGGAACACTAGGGCATCCGAGCCGCACGCTAGGGGATCCCTTGCCCAAGAGACAAACCTGTCCACTTTTGTGTTGAATCTGGATGCTAGCAGATCTACATCCGGTGTTCCCCACCGCTGACATATTGTCCGGAAAACCTCGGGATGAAGGGACCATTCCCCTGGGCATAATTGTTGGCGACTTAGAAAGTCCGCCTTCCAATTCTCCACCCCTGGAATGAATACCGCAGATATGGCTGGGACATATCTTTCTGCCCATCTCAGGATGTAATTTACTTCCCTCTGGGCTGCACGACTCCTGGTGCCCCCCTGACGATTGATATATGCCACTGCTGTGGCATTGTCTGACTGAACTCTGACAGGGGACCCTTGGAGTTTGGATGTCCATGCTACTAGGGCATACCGGGCTGCTCGTATCTCTAAGAGATTGATGGGCAGGGCCTTTTCCGCATCCGACCATCTGCCCTGGAGAGACCATTGCTCCAATACTGCTCCCCAGCCTATAAGGCTGGCATCTGTAGTGACCACCTTCCAGGAAATCGGACTGAAGGATTTCCCTCTTTCCAGATTCCGGGGAACCAACCACCAACGGAGGCTTCTGCGAACGGAAGGGGACAAGGACATTGGTAAGTCCAGAGCCTGAACTTTTTTGTTCCAGGCTGACAGTATGGCCCTTTGCAACTTCCTTGAATGGAATTGACCGTAGGGTACTGCTTCGAATGATGCCACCATTTTTCCCAGCAGCCTCATGCACAGGCGTATGGATGGCTGTCTTTTTGAACCCACTAAGTGGATCAAATCTCTCAAAGACGACCCCTTTTCTCGAGGCAAGAAAATTTTTCTCTGGTCTGAATCCAGCCTTAGCCCCAAGTATTCCAGACTTTTGACTGGTTTTAGGGCTGACTTGTCTCGGTTGATAATCCAACTGTGATATTCCAGATACTTGATTGTCTCGTGAACAACCACTTCTAGTTTTTCCACTGAGTGGTCTATCAGCAACAAGTCGTCTAGATATGCCATTATCGTTACACCTCGTGTTCTTAGATTGGCCAATAATGGGGCCAGAATTTTTGTGAACACTCTTGGTGCTGTGGCCAGACCGAAGGGTAAGGCTCTGAACTGAAAATGGCGCCCTTCTATCGCAAAGCGTAGAAATTTTTGGTGGGCTGGAAAGATGGGGATGTGCAAATAAGCATCTTTGATGTCGATCGAGGCTAACCATTCCTCCCCTTGTAGGGCAGTGGCCACCGATCGGATCGACTCCATCCGGAAAGTCCTGATATGTAGGAATTTGTTTAGCCCTTTTAGATTTAATATGGGCCTCACGTCCCCGTTTGGCTTCGGGACTGTAAAGAGGTTTGAGTAAAACCCGAACCCCCATTCTTCCAGGGGGACCTCTATAATTACTGCTTGAAGCAATAATTGTTCCAGTGCCAACAGGAGGGATCCTCTCTTCTGGGGATCCCTTGGCACGTTCGACCTTATAAAGCGGGAAGGAGGGGAGTTTTTTAACTCCAATTTGTATCCCAGATTTACTGCGGAGAGCACCCATCTGTCTCGGATCGTGTCCCGCCAGGTTTCTGTGAACAACTGAAGTCTTCCCCCCACCCGATTGGGTGGGGGCAACCCTTCATGCATTTGACTTTGGGGGAGGTTTTGTACCTCTCCTGCTCCAGGGCTTCTTGTTACCCTGCAACTGTCCCTGATTTTTACCTCCGGGATTTGACCGGGGAGGCCGTCGGAACTGTTTCACAGCCGATGTCCTAGGGACTGGAGAAGCCGGCCTCTTAAAAGAGGGACCTCTAACTCTATTTTTGACCGGCAAGAGTGTACTTTTACCGCTGGAAATTCTCTGGATATACTTGTCCAGGTCTTCCCCGAATAAGTGCTCCCCATGAAATGGGAAGCTGACCAGCAATTTTTTACAGGGAGCTTCAGCAGACCAGTTTTTGAGCCATAGAAGCCTGCGCATATGTACTACAGACAGCGTAAGGCGGGAGGCCTGATGGATTGAATCCTTTATAGCGTCCACCGCAAAGCATAAGGCTCTAGGTAGATCAGCTAGAGCAAGAGCCTGCTGATCTGGCACGTCCCTTAAGACCTGTTTCAACTGATCCTTCACTGCTTGGCAGACCCCTATAGCTGCCACTGCTGGTTGTGTCACCAATCCTGCTGTAGAAAAAGCAGATTTCAATAAGGACTCCAATTTTTTATCTATTGGGTCCTTGAACATTTGGACATTTTCCACCGGACATGTCAGTGATTTATTCACACAAGAGATGGCTGCGTCCACTGTAGGGACCTTCCATTTTCTGACGAACTTATCCTCCATAGGATAGACCACCGGAAATCTCTTGGGGGGAGTAAATATTTTGTCAGGATGCTCCCAATCCTGGTAAATGAGCCCCTCCAGTAAAGGATGGATCGGAAAAGAACAAACAGTCTGGGGAGCTTTTAGCGACCCCAACGAGGAAACAGAAGAGGAGGATGGCTCCGCAAGTGGCATTTTAAATGCTGATCGGACCATATTAGTCAGGGACTGAACCCATAACCTCTCAGCATGTGATGCTGAGAACGGCTCCTCCACTGTTGATTCCTCTACAACTGAATCAACCTCATCCTGATCCCCCTCAGGTAGGTCGTTCTCTGTATGGGACTGTTGCTCTGTTAACAGGCACTCTGAGGGAGGAGACGGAGATCGAGCGCTTTTCTCCTGTGACAGGGAAGCAGCAATTAGTGCTGACAATCTCTCTTCCAGCCCTCCCAGAGCTGAGGAAAAAACCTCCTCTGTTACATACACAGGAGCAGGTGAACTGAGGACAGCCACAGTACCAGGTACTCCTGAGGGTGCTCTACGGTCACTAACCTCTGATTCTTCAGGGGAGACTGGTGCAGCCAAAGCATGCCCAAGATCCTCAGAGCCCGATGGAGACCCCCTATTCCTCCTGGAATTTCTAGTCCCGGAGTTTTTAGACGGCATATTCCTAAGCCACAAAGCTGAGGTATTCCAGCCGAAAATACACCAGTTACTGATAATAGTCTAGCACAAATGCTGCTATAAAACCAGTTGGTGTCTACTAATGTGCCTTTCTAGGGGATGCCTGTATCAACCGCTTGCTGTATGCCTTTAAATGTTGCCAGCTCTGTCTCTGTACTTCATAGCCAGCTTACTGCAATAATGTGGCTTTTTAAAAACCTGCTGGGACGCCCGCACATGCGCAGAAGCGCTGCGGCGCGCACAGAGCGTCATCCCCCAGGCCCCGCCCCTTTTTCCGGCCACCTCTATATATAGAGGCGCGTGCACGCGCACGCGCGCGGCCACGTGCGCCTCGGCGCTAATTTTCAAACATGGAAACCAGGGACAGGAGCCAGGGCCCCCTTTGCCGCAGGCCGGGGGATAGACGAACACTGCAACATGGCAGAGGAAACAGTTTCCTGTAGGAGAACTCACCAGCTGCCTGGACTTTGCTCTCTGAGAAGAAACTAGTCCATATGACAAGAAAAACATTCCACAGCGGCCTCTAGTGGACAAACACAGGTACCGCAGTTTAATATACTAAACATATATAAAAAAACATTCTTTTTTTTTCTTTTTTTCTTGACCACCATTAAAAATTATTACATTTTTTTTTTTTAGTAGTTACAGGCATGCACAGATATTAGCGGGAATACCGTTAGGTAACAGACAGAAAGACAAATTAGGCTTGGGGGTCCCCCAATAGAACCAAGTTCCTGGGGGCCCCCACTTACCTGTTCCCCGCCGCAGGACTTTGTTTGGTCCACAAAAGCCCA
>CM055120.1:288753035-288819109 GCA_029206835.1 Rana muscosa
ATGGTGGAGACGGGTACGGAAGGAGGGATGGTGGAGACGGGTACAGAAGGAAGGATGGTGGAGATGGGTACGGAAGGAGGGATGGTGGAAATGGGTACGGAAGGAGGGATGGTGGAGATGGGTATGGAAGGAGGGATGGTGGAGACGGGTACGGAAGGAGGGATGGTGGAGATGGTCATGGAAGGAGGGATGGGTACGGAAGGAGGGATGATGGAGATGGGTACGGAAGGAGGGATGGTGGAGATGGGTACAGAAGGAGGGATGGTGGAGCTGGGTACGGAAGGAGGGATGGTGGAGACGGGTACGGAAGGAGGGATGGTGGAGACGGGTACGGAAGGAGGGATGGTGGAGACGGGTACGGAAGGAGGGATGGTGGAGACGGGTACGGAAGGAGGGATGGTGGAGACGGGTACGGAAGGAGGGATGGTGGAGATGGGTACAGAAGGAAGGATGGTGGAGATGGGTACGGAAGGAGGGATGGTGGAGATGGGTACGGAAGGAGGGATGGTGGAGATGGGTATGGAAGGAGGGATGGTGGAGATGGGTACGGAAGGAGGGATGGTGGAGATGGGTACGGAAGGAGGGATGGTGGAGACGGGTACAGAAGGATGGTGGAGACGGGTACGGAAGGAGGGACGGTGGAGATGGGTACAGAAGGATGGTGTAGATGGGTACGGAAGGAGGGATGGTGGAGATGGGTACGGAAGGAGGGATGGTGGAGATGGGTACGGAAGGAGGGATGGTGGAGATGGGTACAGAAGGATGATGTAGATGGGTACAGAAGGAAGGATGGTGTAGATGGGTATGGAAGGAGGGATGGTGGAGATGGGTACGGAAGGAGGGATGGTGTAGATGGGTATGGAAGGAGGGATCGTGTAGATGGGTACGGAAGGAGGGATGGTGAAGATGGGTACAGAAGGATGGTGTAGATGGGTACAGAAGGAGGGATGGTGGAGATGGGTATGGAAGAAGGGATGGTAGAGATGGGTATGGAAGAAGGGATGGTAGAGATGGGTATGGAAGGAGGGATGGTGGAGATGGGTACGGAAGGAGGGATGGTGTAGATGGGTACGGAAGGAGGGATGGTGTAGATGGGTACGGAAGGAGGGATGGTGGAGATGGGTACGGAAGGAGGGATGGTGGAGATGGGTACAGAAGGATGATGTAGATGGGTACAGAAGGAAGGATGGTGTAGATGGGTATGGAAGGAGGGATGGTGGAGATGGGTACGGAAGGAGGGATGGTGTAGATGGGTATGGAAGGAGGGATGGTGTAGATGGGTACGGAAGGAGGGATGGTGGAGATGGGTACAGAAGGATGGTGTAGATGGGTACAGAAGGAGGGATGGTGGAGATGGGTATGGAAGAAGGGATGGTAGAGATGGGTATGGAAGAAGGGATGGTAGAGATGGGTATGGAAGAAGGGATGGTAGAGATGGGTATGGAAGGAGGGATGGTGGAGATGGGTACGGAAGGAGGGATGGTGTAGATGGGTACGGAAGGAGGGATGGTGTAGATGGGTACGGAAGGAGGGATGGTGGAGATGGGTACGGAAGGAGGGTTGGTGGAGACAGGTACAGAAGGATGGTGGAGACGGGTATGGAAGGAGGGATGGTGGAGACGGGTACAGAAGGATGGTGCAGATGGGTATGGAAGGAGGGATGGTGGAGACGGGTACGGAAGGGGGGATGGTGGAGACGGGTACAGAAGGATGGTGTAGATGGGTACGGAAGGAGGGATGGTGGAGATGGGTACAGAAGGAGGGATGGTGGAGACGGGTACAGAAGGATGGTGGAGATGGGTACGGAAGGAGGGATGGTTGAGATGGGTACAGAAGGATGGTGGAGATGGGTACGGAAGGAGGGATGGTGTAGATGGGTACGGAAGGAGGGATGGTGGAGATGGGTACGGAAGGAGGGATGGTGGAGATGGGTACGGAAGGAGGGATGGTGGAGACGGGTACAGAAGGATGGTGGAGATGGGTACGGAAGGAGGGATGGTGGAGACGGGTACGGAAGGGGGGATGGTGGAGACGGGTACAGAAGGATGGTGTAGATGGGTACGGAAGGAGGGATGGTGGAGATGGGTACAGAAGGAGGGATGGTGGAGACGGGTACAGAAGGATGGTGGAGATGGGTACGGAAGGAGGGATGGTTGAGATGGGTACAGAAGGATGGTGGAGATGGGTACGGAAGGAGGGATGGTGTAGATGGGTACGGAAGGAGGGATGGTGGAGATGGGTACGGAAGGAGGGATGGTGTAGATGGGTACGGAAGGAGGGATGGTTGAGATGGGTACAGAAGGATGGTGGAGATGGGTACGGAAGGAGGGATGGTGTAGATGGGTACGGAAGGAGGGATGGTGGAGATGGGTACGGAAGGAGGGATGGTGGAGACGGGTACAGAAGGATGGTGGAGATGGGTACGGAAGGAGGGATGGTGGAGATGGGTACAGAAGGATGGTGTAGATGGGTACAGAAGGAGGGATGGTGGAGATGGGTACGGAGGGAGAGATAGAATGAGTGACGCCTCTATCATGGTGGAGAGGATCAGGAGAGGACTCTGGGGGGTGGATTAGAAGCGGCGGGTGGACGGGGAACATCCGAGTACCAGCCGGCATGAGAAATGCCAGGGGGAAGGTAGGGAAGAGCAGGAGAAGACGGGGGAGCGGCTCAGCGGGAGACAAGGTGTGAAATCGGCAGATTGCTGCATGAGAAATGGCCTAATTCTGAGGCGGCCGTCCATGGCGCCGAGCGATTATCAGCAGTGTCGCACGTGATGGCTTCATCTCACACCCGCCTGTGTCAGGGAGCCAATCGGTGGGGCCAAGCACTGTTCCGGGGCCCCTCACCCTTTCTTCAGGCCAGGGTCAGGTGCGATATAACCTTGGGTGCCCCACGTAGGGTCGCCTATTCATCTGCCCTTCACACAAAAGAGAAAAAAAGCCCCTGAACCTTTTCCAAAATCGCGCCAAACGCAAACGTTAGCGGATGTGCGCCGGCGCCATTTACCAATTATTGGCACTGCTGCACATTTGTCCGCTTGTTTGTGTGTTGGGAAAGTGCGCAGTTTTGCATGCGTTCCCGACACACACAAGGTGTGACCCTAAATGCATTCCTTAACCTCATCAGGTGCATTTATTTTTAAAAGCAGCCAATATAAGCGCCGGAATCTGTCCTTCTGTTCCCATGAATTCCTTGCACAGCAGAGTGGGAAGAGGAGGAGGGGCATCACTTGGAGCCAATCAGATCTTGCTGCATGCACATGTGCTGACAGGAGGAGGGAGCAGAGGGATGAGTTTGTGGGCGTGCTGCTCCTCCATCGTCCAATCAGAGGGCTTGGGGGCGTGTTCTTGGCTGAGAGTTGGTCGGCAGTTTTGATGCACTTTTTGGCCGCAGTGTCGGGATCAAACCCTTCAACAAGTGAGACCACTCCCACTTTAATACCCCACCCTCTTTTTAAATCCTCCCTCCGGCCCCCTCCCCCTCAGTCTTGCACAGGTGTAGCGGCTCCTCTCCTGGACTGAAACGGCTTCCTCTGATTTCCCCGCACACTGCGAGCTTCTCACCATGTGCATCAGAAGCTGCAGCAAGTCAGATAGAGCCACGCCCCATTCCCTGGCTGGAGGATGTCCCTGCCCCTGGCCCCGCCCCTTTTAATCACTGGATTTCAGTTCCTTCAATCACGGAGGCTCAGAATCACATGTGGGCGTTACCTATCCAAATACAGCCTTGCCTGGGAACGCCCACTCCTCCAGACTGACTCCCACCCATCAAGGCATTGTGATATTTGCATAACTCCTCCCACTGCCTGCATCAGAGCTGAGGGCTCTTGGGAGGAGTACTAAGGCAGGGCCAATCATAGACTCAGAATCACATGTGGGCGTTACCTATCCAAATACAGCCTTGCCTGGGAACGCCCACTCCTCCAGACTGACTCCCACCCATCAAGGCATTGTGATATTTGCATAACTCCTCCCACTGCCTGCATCAGAGCTGAGGGTTCTTGGGAGGAGTGCTAAGGCAGGGCCAATCATGGACTCAGAATCACATGTGGGCGTTACCTGTGCAAATACAGCCTTGCCTGGGAACGCCCACTCCTCCAGACTGACTCCCACCCATCAAGGCATTGTGATATTTGCATAACTCCTCCCACTGCCTGCATCAGAGCTGAAGGCTCTTGGGAGGTGTACAAAGGCAAGGCCAATCATGGACTCAGAATCACATGTGGGCGTTACCTATACAAATACAGCCTTGTTGGGGAACGCCCACTCCTCCAGACTGACTCACACCCATCAAGGCATTTTAAAATTTGCATAACTCCTCCCACTGCCTGTGTCAGGACTGAGAGCTCTTGAGAGCAGGAAGCTATCCCCCATGCCGGCCCCTCCCACCAGCCATGATCTGCCTGCATTGCATAGAGAAGCTCTGAGACCCAGTGATGACATCACAGAGACCCAGTTATGACATCACTGAGTAATATAAGGTATGTAATGAAATTGGAAAGGTAATATTTTATTGGTGGGGGACACATTATGAGGAAACGTAATCTTGCAGAAAGTCATTTATTATTATATTATCACAGCTCAGCTTTATTTATAAATACGATGTGGCGCTGCGCAGTTTTCCTTGGAGCGGCAGGTCGATGTATAAGCTGCACCCCCCCCCCCCCCGCGCTCCTCGCCGCCCCCCCCCGCCGGTCCCTAGCTCCTCTTCGCCTTTGTGCCGCCACGCAGCCTCCGCCGGCAAACAATGCAAAATAAATAAAAACAACAAGTCTGGATTTGAAGAATTAAAATTATAATGAAAACAAAGCTACTAACCAGTAATTAGGGAGGCGGGGGAGGGACGGGGCCGCATTGTCATTATTAATTACCATGCGCGGAGATTAGACCTGCGAGGGATTTGCTGAACTCCGTTCCTTGGGAGCCGGGAAGGATTTGTGCCGAGGAGAGCGCTGCCGCTGCAACCCGACTGGCGGCTTCAGGGGGGGGCGACAAAAAAGCTCGCTGTGCGTCTGATGGGGGCGCCAAAAATGAGGCCCTGCGGCGCGTCTTCTCTGGGACGCGTTTCGCATGCAATGCGTTCCGGGGGGGAGGGGGGGTCAGCTGCTGTGTATGGAGTGCCGGCGGCATTGGCTCTTTGGGGGGATCATTATCAGAATTACAGCCAATCGCACACAGCGGCCAAAAACAATCCTCACCTCATGTAATTATCAATAAATTCCGGACATGACAGCAACAATATCAGAAAATCTCCACCTTCTATCATTAAAAATAACATTTTCAGCTCCAGCCAGTGACTTTTCCTAGGCTATCGGTCTGCTGCAGGCAGGAGGGAGCATTTCCTCAGTCTCCCCTCCCCCCAGTGATCAGACTGTACATTGTAACTTTGTAGAAGGAGGAGGAGCCATTTCCTCAGTCTCCCCTCCCCCAGTGATCAGACTGTACATTGTAACTTTGTAGAAGGAGGAGAAGCCATTTCCTCAGTCTCCCCTCCCCCAGTGATCAGACTGTACATTGTAACTTTGTAGAAGGAGGAGGAAGCATTTCCTCAGTCTCCCCTCCCCCAGTGATCAGACTGTACATTGTAACTTTGTAGAAGGAGGAGGAGGCATTTCCTCGGTCTCCCCCTCCCCCAGTGATCAGACTGTACATTGTAACTTTGTAGAAGGAGGAGGAGGCATTTCCTCGGTCTCCCCCTCCCCCAGTGATCAGACTGTACATTGTAACTTTGTAAAAGGAGGAGGAAGCATTTCCTCAGTCTCCCCTCCCCCAGTGATCAGACTGTACATTGTAACTTTGTAGAAGGAGGAGGAAGCATTTCCTCGGTCTCCCCCTCCCCCAGTGATCAGACTGTACATTGTAACTTTGTAGAAGGAGGAGGAGGCATTTCCTCAGTTTCTCCTCCCTCAGTGATCAGACTGTACAATGTAACTTTGTAAAAGGAGGAGGAAGCATTTCCTCGGTCTCCCTTCCCCCAGTGATCAGACTGTACATTGTAACTTTGTAAAAGGAGGAGGAAACATTTCCTCGGTCTCCCCTCCCCCAGTGATCAGACTGTACATTGTAACTTTGTAGAAGGAGGAGGAAGCATTTCCTCGGTCTCCCCCTCCCCCAGTGATCAGACTGTACATTGTAACTTTGTAAAAGGAGGAGGAAGCATTTCCTCGGTCTCCCTTCCCCCAGTGATCAGACTGTACATTGTAACTTTGTAAAAGGAGGAGGAAACATTTCCTCGGTCTCCCCTCCCCCAGTGATCAGACTGTACATTGTAACTTTGTAGAAGGAGGAGGAGACATTTCCTCAGTCTCCCCTCCCCCCAGTGATCAGACTGTACATTGTAACTTTGTAGAAGGAGGAGGAGTCATTTCCTCAGTCTCCCCTCCCCCAGTGATCAGGCTGTACATTGTAACTTTGTAGAAGGAGGAGGAGTCATTTCCTCAGTCTCCCCTCCCCCAGTGATCAGACTGTACCTTGTAACTTTGTAGAAGGAGGTAAAAAAATGCAAGAGAAACCCTCTGATGGGACTTTAAAGGCCAAATAATTTTGCACAACTGTAGATTTATCAAGAAATTATATTTATTACAAAATCTTTAAAACATGAATATGGAGACGGGTCCTTATAAAGAAACTCTAAATCCCAAATAAAAGACCATAAAAACGACCGCCAATTCTAACACTCTTGTATGAATATACGCAGTGCAGCTCTACGCGTTTCGAGGTTTTGAAGGTATAGCCTCTTCATAAACAGTTCAACACCACGTGCTCCCGACGAAGAGGCTATACCTTCAAAACCTCGAAACGCGTCGAGCTGCACTGCGTATATTCATACAAGAGTGTTAGAATTAGGCTTTGGTAATATCCAATGACTATGAGCTGTGAGACCCCCTCCCCCCTTTATGTGCATCCTATATATGACAAACAATGCCGACGCGTTCCGCTGGAGGAATTCCAAGGACGTGTCCCGCATGTCACCGACACCCCCCCCCCCCCCCCCGTCCCCCCCGCCGCTCATTAGCTCATCTGTTACACTGCTGGATTTTTAATCCAATTAAACCTGCCGGGCTGAGCTGATTGAGATGACTGTCGGGCAGGACGGACTTTGTCACTAATGAGGGAGAGAATCGCAGAGCGTGCGTCCTGTGACCCCCACAGAGGACATTATCCCTGCGTGTCGCCCCCCCTCCCCTCCCCCCCCCGGGGGCCGGGATATAAAAACATCGTCCGTCCGTCTGCTGAGAAAATCGGTTTTATGAAACAGACGCGACCCTCGGCTCCGGGGGGGAGGGGGGGGGGCTGAAATACAATCATCTGATTCCTCTGAGTTCTGCTCGGCCGGTCCTGTGATCCCCCCCCCCCCCCGGGCCAGACAGACAGCGTCCCGTTTTTAAAAGACATTTATTTTTGTTTTCATAAATACAGTATCTGACAAAAGTAAGTACACCCCTCAGATTTCTGTAAATCTTTTCTTGTATCTTTTCATGTGACAACACTGAAGAAATGACACTTTGCTACAATGTAAAGTAGTGAGTGTACAGCTTGTATAACGGTGTAAATTTCCTCTCCCCTCAAAATAACTCAACACACAGCTATTAATCTCTCTGAGGACACCCCTAAGTGAAAATGTCCAAATTGGGAACAAAGTGTCAATATTTTGTGTGGCCGCCATTATTTTCCAGCACTGCCTTAACCCTCTTGGGCATGGAGGTCACCAGAGCTTCACAGGTTGTCACTGGAGTCCTCTTCCCCTCCCCCATGATGACATCACGGAGCTGGTGGATGTTGGAGACCTTGCGCTCCTCCACCTCCCCTCTGAGGATCCCCCACAGATGATCAATAGGGTTTAGGTCTGGAGACATGCTTGGCCAGTCCATCACCTTTAGGCCCCCGGCACACAAGATGCCGGTGCAAACTCTGCTGAACACACGTCTTTAACCGCTGAAACCGGCGTTTAGAAACGCCCGTTTTGCCGCGATTGCATCCACGTTTAGCGGCGTTTTACCACGTTTGCGTCTAGAAGCGTTTAGTTAAGAAACATCATAAGACGCTCCCTAAGCTCAAAAAACAGTATTATTAACCATTTCAGCTATTTTGTGAGACCAGAGTGAGTAGCAGCAGCTGAGAGAGCAGCAGTGTCCTTGTATTTAGTGTGTCACCTGCCACAATATGTGGATTGTCCACTTGCCACGTCACCTGACACGTCACCTGGCCACGTCACTTGCCACAAGCTGTGGATTGTCCACTTGCCACGTCACCTGCCACGTCACTTGCCACAAGCTGTGGATTGTCCACTTGCCACGTCACCTCCCATGTCACCTGGCCACATCACCTGACCATGTCACCTGGCCACGTCACCTCCCATGTCACCTGGCCACAAGCTGTGGATTGTCCACTTGCCACGTCACCTGGCCACAAGCTGTGGATTGTCCACTTGCCACGTCACTTGCCACAAGCTGTGGATTGTCCACTTGCCACGTCACCTCCCACGTCACCTGGCCATGTCACCTGGACACGTCACCTGACACGTCACCTGGCCACAAGCTGTGGATTGTCCACTTGCCATGTCACCTGCCATGTCACCTGCCACAAGTTGTGAATTGTCCACTTGCCACGTCACCTGCCATGTCACCTGGCCACGTCCCCTGGCCACGTCACCTGACCACGTCACCTGGCCACGTCACCTGGCCACGTCCCCTGGCCACGTCACCTGACCACGTCACCTGGCCACGTCACCTGGCCACGTCACTTGCCACAAGCTGTGGATTGTCCACTTGCCACGTCACTTGCCACAAGCTGTGGATTGTCCACTTGCCACGTCACCTCCCATGTCACCTGGCCACGTCACCTGGCCACGGCACCTGGCCACGTCACCTGGCCACGTCACCTGGCCACGTCACCTGGCCACATCACCTGGCCACGTCACATGGCCACGTCACATGGCCACGTCACTTGCCACAAGCTGTGGATTGTCCACTTGCCACGTCACCTGCCACAAGTTGTGAATTGTCCACTTGCCACGTCACCTGCCACGTCACCTGGCCACGTCACCTGCCACAAGTTGTGGATTGTCCACTTGCCACGTCACCTGCCACAAGTTGTGGATTGTCCACTTGCCATGTCACCTGCCACAAGTTGTGGATTGTCCACTTGCCATGTCACCTGCCACAAGTTGTGGATTGTCCACTTGCCATGTCACCTGCCACAAGTTGTGGATTGTCCACTTGCCACGTCACCTGCCACGACACCTGGCCACGTCACCTGCCACAAGTTGTGGATTGTCCACTTGCCACGTCACCTGCCACAAGTTGTGGATTGTCCACTTGCCACGTCACCTGCCACGACACCTGGCCACGTCACCTGCCACAAGTTGTGGATTGTCCACTTGCCACGTCACCTGGCCAAGTCACTTGCCACAAGCTGTGGATTGTCCACTTGCCACGTCACCTCCCATGTCACCTGGCCACGTCACCTCCCATGTCACCTGGCCACGTCACCTGGCCACAAGCTGTGGATTGTCCACTTGCCACGTCACCTCCCACGTCACCTGGCCACGTCACCTCCCATGTCACCTGACACGTCACCTGCCACAAGTTGTGGATTGTCCACTTGCCACGTCACCTGACACGTCACCTGCCACAAGTTGTGGATTGTCCACTGGCCACGTCACCTGCCACAAGTTGTGGATTGTCCACAATGCATAACAAGCAATTACATTTTTTTAAATATTTTTTAATGGTTTTTCATCATTTGCCATCATTTTTGAGATTTCTAATGTAAAAAAAAAAAGGTCACCTTTAAAAACGCTTATAAAAGAAAACGCGGCAAAACGCCGGTACCACATTTAGCCGCGTTTAGCGTCTGAAACGTGGAAAACTTTTGCGTCTGAACCCCTTTTTTTGCTTCTGGAAAAACAAGGTTAAACCCAACTGCATATAAACGGCAATAAACGAGACGGTGTGCAATGGTCACATAGGATAACATTGAATGGGTTCAGGGGCAGTTGAAAAAAGTGTCCACCTGCCTCTGAACGTCCGTTTACCAGCGTCTCGTGTGCATGGGGGGCCTTACCCTCAACTTCTTTAGAAAGGCAGTGGTGGTCTTGGAGGTGAGTTTGGGGTCGTTATCATGTTGGAATACTACCCTGCGGCCCAGTCTCTGAAGAAAAAAAGTTTTCTTTTGATTAAAATATATAAATAAAAAAAGTAAAAGAATGTTTCCTTTAGTCTGAGACCGGAAGTGACGTCGCGATCACCGCTCACAGGTCGGCGTGACTTAAAGTCGCAGTGACTTTTAAAATGTGCCTGCATTACACTGATCCAAAGAAAATAAAGTCGGATGAAAATCGCGCCAAAAGTCACATCAAAGTCACTCTCCAAAACCGCACTGGAAATCGCGCAACTTTGGAGACGCACTAATGTAAATGGAGCCTTGTGCCCCCCGATCAGACATTGCGTTGCGGGGGGGACGAGCGTTTCCGCTTGCCAATCTGAAACTGCGATTGATGCACGTGTTTCCATGCGTCACGCACAGGGCTCCTGCTCGCTTTTTTGGGCGACGAGCTCAGCGCGATTTTTTTAAATGTGCCCTTTGCCGCGATTTCCGCAGGAATCTGTCACGCGACAATCGCGGGCAGAATCGCACACCGTTTGGGGGGGTTCCATTAAAAAATAACGGCACCCAAAAACGCGCACCGCACGTTTTGCCACAAATTTGAAATTGTGACGATTCTGCTTGCAATTCCAAATTTTTTTCTTCCTCTAAACGCCCCTCTTTGCGTCCTTGCACACATAGGCAGTTACAGGCGTTTAAAGGCGGTAAAATAAAAAAAAAGCGTCAGTTGCGTTCGGCAGAGGAGCATTTTGTCGCAAGAAAAATTCTAATGTGCCTAAGCGCTAGTCGCATTTAGCGCTTGAGCGTTCATTCATTCCAATGGCCAGAATAAAATGAATATTCTGGCCAATGGAATGAATAAATGAGCGCCAGGCGCTCGGCGCGCCTCAACGCGTTTGCACCAGGGGAGGAGAATTCTGCGTTTTGCGGTTGCGTCGGTTATCAGCGGCGGTTCTTTACACGTCTGACACGAGGATCGCGCGCTGATGAGAAAAGTTCTTTTCAGATTCCTCCATCGCAGATTAATTCCCCTTTAAGTGCTTCGAGGAATTAACAAACAATGCGTCTGCGAGTCGATACAATGCGATTCCCGGAGCCGGCAGAGATAGAAGAGATACATCGTCTCCGCGGCCGAATCTTCCCGGCTTATCGCCGCTTGTCATTTCCTGCTGCTCAATAAACGCTGATAATTAAATAGGCTTCAAAAACATCCCCGATCAGCCGACAATCAATTCACACCGCAACAAACAAACCCCCGACATGTTCTTATCAATCGTTTTCCTGGCTCAACCATCGCGCCGCCGCGCCTCGGGATTACGCCGACCTACCTTCCATTAAAGGGCCGGAACACCAAAAGTTCTCTTTCTACAGAGGGACCCCCGAATCCCCTTCACATGAACTACAAGAGGGGCGGGCAACCTTTCTGAGGGCGAGATCTACCTGGACAACGTGAAGGAAATCAAAAGATCCCTGTCTTTTGGTGTGGGGGGGGGTTTCAAAAAACATAAATTACAATAACTTTCAAGCCCCCAATAAAATGACGACATGAAGAATACATAGTGTGTCACAATAGTGTCCTCTGCCCCCCTTCACATCACCCCCCCCACAGTAGTGTCCTCTGCCCCCCTTCACATCACCCCCCCCACAGTAGTGTCCTCTGCCCCCCTTCACATAACCCCCCCACAGTAGTGTCCTCTGCCCCCCTTCACATCACCCCCCCCACAGTAGTGTCCCCTGCCCCCCTTCACAACCCCCCCACAGTAGTGTCCTCTGCCCCCCTTCACATCACCCCCCCACACAGTAGTGTCCTCTGCCCCCCTTCACATCACCCCCCCCACAGTAGTGTCCTCTGCCCCCCTTCACATCACCCCCCCCCACAGTAGTGTCCTCTGCCCCCCTTCACATCACCCCCCCCACAGTAGTGTCCTCTGCCCCCCTTCACATCACCCCCCCCCCCACAGTAGTGTCCTCTGCCCCCCTTCACATCACCCCCCCACAATAGTGTCCTCTGCCCCCCTTCACATCACCCCCCCCCACAGTAGTGTCCTCTGCCCCCCTTCACATCACCCCCCCACAGTAGTGTCCTCTGCCCCCCTTCACATCACCCCCCCCCACAGTAGTGTCCCCTGCCCCCCTTCACAACCCCCCCACAGTAGTGTCCTCTCCTCTGCCCCCCTTCACATCACCCCCCCACACAGTAGTGTCCTCTGCCCCCCTTCACATCAACCCCCCCCCACAGTAGTGTCTTTTGCCCCCCTTCACATCACCCATCCCCCACAGTAGTGTCTTCTTCCCCCCTTCACATCACCCCCCACAGTAGTGTCCTCTGCCCCCCTTCACATCACCCCCCCCACAGTGGTGTCCTCTGCCCCCCTTCACATCACCCCCCCCCCACAGTAGTGTCCACTGCCCCCCTTCACATCACCCCCCCCCACAGTGGTGTCCTCTGCCCCCTTCACATCAACCCCCCCACAGTAGTGTCCACTGCCCCCCTTCACATCACCCCCTCACAGTAGTGTCCTCTGCCCCCCTTCACATTACCCCCCCCCCACAGTAGTGTCCTCTGCCTCCCTTCACATCACCCCCCCACAGTAGTGTCCTCTGCCCCCCTTCACATCACCCCCCCCCACAGTAGTGTCCTCTGCCCCCCTTCACATCACTCCCCCCACAGTAGTGTCCTCTGCCCCCCTTCACATCACCCCCCCACAGTAGTGTCCTCTGCCCCCCTTCACATCACTCCCCCCACAGTAGTGTTCTCTGCCCCCCCTTCACATCACCCCCCCCACAGTAGTGTCCTCTGCCCCCTTCACATCACCCCCCCCCACAGTAGTGTCCTCTGCCCCGCTTCACATCACCCCCCCACAGTAGTGTCTTCTGCCCTCCTTCACATCACTCCCCCCACAGTAGTGTCCTCTTCCCCTCTTCACATCACCCCCCCCCCCGCAGTAATGTCCTCTGCCCCCTTCACACCACTCCCCCCCCACAGTAGTGTCCTCTGCCCCCATTTACATCACCCCCCCCAACTTTGGTGTCCTCTGCCCCCCTTCACATCACCCCCCCCCTTAGTAGTAGATGTGGAGGAGGGATGTGAAGGGGCAGAAGACACTAGTATGGGGGTGGATGATGTGAAGGGGGGCAGAGGAAACTACTACACCATTTCCCTCCACAGTAGTGTCCTCTGCCCCCCCTACACATCACTCCTCCCCACAGTAGTGTCCTCTGCCCCCCTACACCCCCCACAGTAGTGTCCTCTGCCCCCCCTTCACACCCTCCCCCCACAGTAGTGTCCTCTGCCCCCCCTACACACACCCCCCCCCACAGTAGTGTCCTCTGCCCCCCTACACATCACTTCTCCCCACAGTAGTGTCCTCTGCCCCCCTACACCCCCCCACAGTAGTGTCCTCTGCCCCCCCTACACATCACTTCTCCCCACAGTAGTGTCCTCTGCCCCCCTAAACACACCCCCCCAGTAGTGTCCTCTGTCCCCCCTTCACACACCCCCCCCACAGTAGTGTCCTCTGCCCCCCCCCCCCCCCACAGTAGTGTCCTCTGCCCCCTACAGACCCGGGAACTCAGCACAGGGATGGTGGGAACCCCTCATAATGGGCATCATATAAAACAAAAAGTTGGTTACCTTCAGCGCTCGCACTTTCTTGGCGAGGAGGGTCTCGATGTCGCCGGCCACTTTTTCCACCAGTCTCCGAGGAACGTTCTCCTTCACCTCAAAGAGGTTCCTCTTCTCTCTATAGAGCTGCGGAAGGACAATAAGGAGACGTGTCAGAGAAGAGGGGTACACAGGACTTCCACCCAATCATAATCTGACCCCAAAACTCCACCAATCACATCACAACACAAGAAATTCATTCTTTACTCTTTGTATCTGATTTCCCACAACCGAGGGGAAGAAGAAGAGGAGGTCGGTTTCCCTCGGGTGTCACTCATCTCCCCTAACGCTCTCACTTTGATCACTGGGGGAGGGGAGACTGAGGAAATGACTCCTCCTCCTTCTACAAAGTTACAATGTACAGTCTGATCACCGGGGGGAGGGGAGACTGAGGAAATGTTTCCTCCTCCTTCTACAAAGTTACAATGTACAGTCTGATCACTGGGGGAGGGGAGACTGAGGAAATGCTTCCTCCTCCTTCTACAAAGTTACAATGTACAGTCTGATCACTGGGGGAGGGGAGACTGAGGAAATGCTTCCTACAAAGTTACAATGTACAGTCTGATCACAGGTCAATGTGTAATAAATGACAGCGATTGATTCCCTGCCAGCGAATGTTCGGTGAATGTCACATGAATGCCTCTCTCGCCTCTCTCCGATGGTCTGACGGTCTTTTTGCCGCTGAATTCTGACATTATTATGACCGTAGCGGCGAGGCGTTGTCCGCCTGGGTATTTTGGCCATGGAAGGCGTTCCCCCCACCTCCCCCCATCTCGGGAAGTGGCGAGGTAAGTCCGGGATCGGCGCAGGTCTCGGCTCCTCGGGCCTGTCTCCGTTTTGATGTCGCCGCCGCGCTCCTTTGATGTTCCTCCAGAGCCGGCGTGAGACGGGAAGGTAGAGACCTCCCCGCGGAGATTCTGCCGCAGGAGCAAAACGACATTTCGAAATCAAAAGCGTTTCCGCCCGCCGCCCTTCTGTCAGTAATTAACGCGAGTCTGAGCATCCAGCTGCCGCGCCTGAGACCCCCGCTGGGAGATGCGTTCCGCCACGCTAAAAGAAACAAAACCTTCAATTTCCAGGGAAGGGGCCCCCGAAGACGCTTTCCGCTCACCGGGGGGGGACAACAGAAATGTACCCCCCCCCCCCGGGGTCACCCCAGGAATGGCGCTGTTCCTGCTATTGCACCCCCACACAGCAACCAAGGGTGGGGGCAATGAGGGGTTAACGCTCATCATTCGAAAAATTGACGTCCAACACAAAAATATTAAAAAAAACATCAAGTTCCAAGCTGTCTAAACGTGGACCTGTCCTTAAAATTCACACACCCCATTATTTACCATATGAGCACGACCAGCTCCTCTACACATGGAGAAAGATACAAAGTAACATTGTTTATAAACATTGTTCAGATGAGAGCTAGAGACATACAAAGTAACATTGTTTATAAACATTGTTCAGACATTAGAGAGAGATACAAAGTAACATTGCTTATAAAGATTGATCAGACAGGAGATAGATAATACAAAGTAACATTGTTTATAAACATTGTTCAGAGAAGAGCTAGAGACATACAAAGTAACATTGTTTATAAACATTGTTCAGACATTAGAGAGATACAAAGTAATATTGTTTATAAATATTGATAAGACAGGCAATAGAAAGATACAAAGTAACATTGTTACTTTGTATCTCTCTATCTCCTGTATGGTCACCAATTATAAACAGTGTTCAAAAGGGGAGATAGAGAGATACAAAGTAACAGTGTTTATAAACATTGTTCAGAGGAGAGATTGAGAGATACAAAGTAAGATTGTTTATAAACATTGATCAGATAGGAGAGAGAAAGTTACTAAGTAACATTGTTTATAAACATTGGTCATACGGGAGATAGAGAGATTCCTGTTAGTAATGTTTATAAACAATCTTACTTTGTATCTCTCCTCTAAACAATGTTTATAAACACTGTTACTTTGTGAGATAGAGAGATACAAAGTAAGATTGTTTATAAACATTGATCAGAGAGGAGATAGAGATACAAAGTAACATTGTTTATAAATGTTGGTCAGACGGGAGATAGAGGGATACAAAGTAACATTGTTTATAAACGTTGGTCATACGGGAGATAGAGAGATTCCTGTTAGTAATGTTTATAAACAATCTTACTTTGTATCTCTCCTCTAAACAATGTTTATAAACACTGTTACTTTGTGAGATAGAGAGATACAAAGTAAGATTGTTTATAAATGTTGGTCAGACGGGAGATAGAGGGATACAAAGTAACATTGTTTATAAACATTGATCAGCTCATTCGATTTTATAAAAAGTTCAATGCTCCAATCTAATCTCAGAGAAATGAGAGCATTTGTGGAATCCTGATAAGAGGAATGTAATCTGTTTGAATTAACAGATGGCAGGAGGTGCGGCGCCCAAAGTGGGGTCCCAATCTGCAGTGTCCTGTCACCTTAAACAGCCACCCCCTCCCCCTCCGCACATTACAAGCTATTTATACCGCATAATCAGTATTTTCTGCCCGGTGGTGGTGACAGCCTAATCAGCAGACTGGAGGTACCTGCAGACCGGGGAAGGGGATCTGCCGGACGCAATTTGCTGACTGGACGGATTGTCTCAGGAATGAGGGCAGCACATGCAGCGCAGATGTATGGTGCTTAAAGAAGACGCGCGCTGAGAAAAATACGCCGTGACCGACCCTCGTCCCGCAATGCCAGCTGTCCGGCTGATCCAATACTTTCCATACGTCCTGCAACAAATATGCAAGTCAGGACTTCACTGGCTGCATGCTTGAGAACGTATGGAGACCAGTGACAGCCCGGAAAGTAGCAAGGGAAGGCCTGTGTACTAAAGAGGACCTGTCACAGCATGCAATGCCAAGCTGCTGCTAACAAAGCAAACAGAATATTGGGATTAACTCCAGAGATAAAAGGATAATTCTCACGCTCTACAAGACTCTGGTCCGGCCGCACCTGGAGTATGCTGTCCAGTTCTGGGCACCAGTCCTCAGGAAGGATGTGCTGGAACTGGGGAGAGTCCAGAGAACTCAACTGACAGGTCATTGAACCAGTTCCTGCCCGCGCTATACCTGAAAGATGACTACAGCGTGGACTTACAATGCCGGGAGAGCTTACATGGCGTACGGACTTGGCTGATCACAGATTGGGGTAAAGAGCCAATCACAGCGTGTCCTTTACTACGTGATCAGATGTCAGCCAATGACAGCTGATCACATGATGTAAACAGAAGCCGGTTATCGGCTTTTTTTCCCCTCAACACTGACAGTAAGAGGAGAAAAGTAGAGAGCCGATAACCGGCTTCTGTTAAAGTGACATCGGTCCCAACATTGCCCACCAGTGCTGCTAATCAGTGCCTCATCATCTGTGTCACCTATCAGTGCCGCATATCAGTGCCCATCAGTGCTGACTAGCAGTGCCCATCAGTGCCACCTATCAATGCCACTCATTAGTGGCACCTATCAGTTCCACCTCTCAGGGCCATTCAGTGCCACCTATCAGTGCCAATTAGTGTCACCTATCAGTGCCCATCAGTGCCACCTATCAGGGCCCATTAATGATACCTCAAAGTGCCGCCTATCAGTGACCATCAGTGCAGCCTATCAGTGCCACCTTTCAGGGCCCTTCAGTGCTGACCATTAGTGCCACCTAGCAGTGCTGCCTATCAGTGCCCATCAGTGCCACCTATCAATGCCACCCATCAGTGCCACCTCTCAGGGCCCTTCAATGCTGCCTATCAGTGTCCATTAGTGCCACCTATCAGTGCCCATCAATGCTGCCTCATCAGTGCCACCTATCAATGCTGCCCATCAGTGCCACCTCTCAGGGCCCTTCAGTGCCACCTATCAGTGCCCATCAATGCTGCCTCATCAGTGCCACCTATAAGTGCCTATTCATGCCCATCAGTGCAGCCTATCAGTGCCCACCAGTGCTGCCTATCAGTGCCACCTTTCAGGGCCCTTCAGTGCTGACCATTAGTGCCACCTATCAGTGCAGCCTATCAGTGCCCATTAGTGCCACCTATCAATGCCGCCCATCAGTGCCACCTCTCAGGGCCCTTCGATGCTGCCTATCAGTGTCCATTAGTGCCACCTATAAGTGCCACCTATCAGTGCCCATAAATGCTGCCTCATCAGTGCCACCTATCAATGCTGCCCATCAGTGCTACCTCTCAGGGCCCTTCAGTGCTGCCTATCAGTGCCCACCAATGCTGCCTATCAGTGCCACCTATCAGTGCCCATCAATGCTGCCCATCAGTGCTACCTCTCAGGGCCCTTCAGTGCTGCCTATCAGTGCCACCTATCAGTGCCCATCAAGGCTGCCTCATCAGTGCCACCCATCAGTGCCTATCCGTGCCCATCAGTGCAGCCTATCAGTGCCCACCAGTGCTGCCTATCAGTGCCACCTATAAGTGCCCATCAATGCTGCCTAATCAGTGCCTATCAGTGCAGACTCATCAGGGCACATCAGTGAAGGAGAAAAATGACCTGCTTGCAAAATTTTACAACAAACTTTTTTTTAAAAAAATTTATTTTTAAAAAAAATAGCAAAGTAGAAAAAAATAAAAACCCTGCAGTGATTAAATATCGCCAAAAGAAAGCTCTATTTGTGTGAAAAAAATGATAAAAAAGACCTATGTGTACAGCGTAGCATGACCGCGCAATTGTCATTCAAAGTGCGACAGCGCCGAAAGCTGGAAATTGGCCTGGGCAGGAAGGCGGTGAAAGTTCCCGGTATTGAAGCGGTTAATAATGAAACCTTTCCCCTTGTAGTGGGTCCCCCTTCCCACTGGACGGGTTACCTGCCCATCTTGCCTAGATAATGATGAATGAGGTCATCCTCATCCTCTGTCCTCATATTTTCCATAAAGGGGCAGATAAAGTCCGGGTGCCGGCCAGACACGGGGCAATTCTCCATCTCTACAAAGAAAACCGAACAACTTACCACCGGCAATTTACGTATTGATACATTTCAAAGACAAACGATAAGTCGCCGTTCTCGCTTTGTTGAAAATGAAACGTTGTAGCGACAGGCAGGATTGTACGACACGAGGAGCGAACAGAATGTTAATCCTATTAAACGCCGCGCTCGCCACTTCACCAACCAACAGCATGAAAAAAAACAGAAACACAGATAAATTCAATTAGGGGTAATATATAGAACGATTTCTTCCAATAGGATGAATCAGATTAAGAAGGGCGCTCGGTATTAGCGCGGAAAAAAAAACGCGCAGCCAATCAGCGGAACTGTAAGATGAAATGAAAGTTAATCCGACATAAAAGAAGAATCACAAACTAAACTCAAAAATAGACACCCGGAGGACCCTACAGATGCCGACAGACTCCAATGTGCCGTATAGGTAAGGTGCCGATATCTGAAAATTGGTTTTTATTTTAAAGCTGAAGTTTAATCTGTTTATATATCTCTCTCCCTGGTCCCCATGCAGAGCATTGCAGACAGGGGGCACTCCTGAGCTAGAAACTAAAAGACAGCAACAGAAGAGGGAGCAGAGGGATGACCTCATCAGTCTGCTGCTTCTCCTTTATATTACAGTCGGAGGGATTAGCAGTGACCAAGCTGAATTACATAACTGCAATAGAGACGATTGAGGTCACTGATCCCGCAGTACTGTCTGGCAGGAGCGCCTGGATCAGAAGACTGAGTAAGAGTATATACATACAATATGTGAGCTGTATCATGCACTGTACTGACTCATTAATCCTAGACCTCGAACCCAAACCCTAACTCTCTAACCCTAACCCCCCTAACTCTAACCCTCTGACCCCAATGACAACTCTCTAACCCTAACCCCAAATCAAACCCTAACCCCCCTAACTCTAACCCTCTGACCCCAATGCCAACTCTCTAACCCTAACCCCAAATCAAACCCTAACTCTAACCCTCTGACCCCAATGAGAACTCTCTAACCCTAACCCCAAATCTAACCCTAACCCCCCTAACTCTAACCCTCTGACCCCAATGAGAACTCTCTAACCCTAACCCCAAATCTAACCCTAACCCCCCTAACTCTAACCCTCTGACCCCAATGCCAACTCTCTAACCCTAACCCCAAATCGAACCCTAACCCCCTAACTCTAACCCTCTGACCCCAATGCCAACTCTCTAACCCTAACCCCAAATCGAACCCCAACCCCCTAACTCTAACCCTCTGACCCCAATGACAACTCTCTAACCCTAACCCCAAATCTAACCCTAACCCCCCTAACTCTAACCCTCTGACCCCAATGCCAACTCTCTAACCCTAACCCCAAATCAAACCCTAACTCTAACCCTCTGACCCCAATGAGAACTCTCTAACCCTAACCCCAAATCTAACCCTAACCCCCCTAACTCTAACCCTCTGACCCCAATGAGAACTCTCTAACCCTAACCCCAAATCTAACCCTAACCCCCCTAACTCTAACCCTCTGACCCCAATGCCAACTCTCTAACCCTAACCCCAAATCGAACCCTAACCCCCTAACTCTAACCCTCTGACCCCAATGCCAACTCTCTAACCCTAACCCCAAATCGAACACTAACCCCCCTAACTCTAACCCTCTGACCCCAATGACAACTCTCTAACCCTAACCCCAAATCGAACCCCAACCCCCTAACTCTAACCCTCTGACCCCAATGACAACTCTCTAACCCTAACCCCAAATCTAACCCTAAATCCCTAACTCTAACCCCCTGACCCCAATGACAACTCTCTAACCCTAACCCCAAATCTAACCCTAACCCCCCTAACTCTAACCCTCTGACCCCAATGACAACTCTCTAACCCTAACCCCAAATCTAACCCTAACCCCCCTAACGCTAACCCTCTGACCCCAATGCCAACTCTCTAACCCTAACCCCAAATCAAACCCTAACTCTAACCCTCTGACCCCAATGAGAACTCTCTAACCCTAACCCCAAATCTAACCCTAACCCCCCTAACTCTAACCCTCTGACCCCAATGCCAACTCTCTAACCCTAACCCCAAATCGAACCCTAACCCCCTAACTCTAACCCTCTGACCCCAATGCCAACTCTCTAACCCTAACCCCAAATCGAACCCCAACCCCCTAACTAACCCTCTGACCCCAATGACAACTCTAACCCTAACCCCAAATCTAACCCTAAATCCCTAACTCTAACCCCCTGACCCCAATGACAACTCTCTAACCCTAACCCCAAATCTAACCCTAACCCCCCTAACTCTAACCCTCTGACCCCAATGACAACTCTCTAACCCTAACCCCAAATCTAACCCTAACCCCCTAACTCTAACCCTCTGACCCCAATGACAACTCTCTAACCCTAACCCCAAATCGAACCCTAACCCCCCTAACTCTAACCCTCTGACCCCAATGCCAACTCTCTAACCCTAACCCCAAATCTAACCCTATCTCCCTAACTCTAACCCTCTGACCCCAATGCCAACTCTCTAACCCTAATCCCAAATCTAACCCTAACCCCCCTAACTCTAACCCTCTGACCCCAATGCCAACTCTCTAACCCTAACCCCAAATCGAACCCTAACCCCCTAACTCTAACCCTCTGACCCTAATGCCAACTCTCTAACCCTAACCCCAAATCTAACCCTAACCCATTGACCCCAATGCCAACTCTCTAACCCTAACCCCAAATCGAACCCTAACCCCCTAACTCTAACCCTCTGACCCTAATGCCAACTCTCTAACCCTAACCCCAAATCGAACCCTAACCCCCCTAACTCTAACCCTCTGACCCCAATGCCAACTCTCTAACCCTAACCCCAAATCTAACCCTATCTCCCTAACTCTAACCCTCTGACCCCAATGCCAACTCTCTAACCCTAATCCCAAATCTAACCCTAACCCCCCTAACTCTAACCCTCTGACCCCAATGCCAACTCTCTAACCCTAACCCCAAATCGAACCCTAACCCCCTAACTCTAACCCTCTGACCCTAATGCCAACTCTCTAACCCTAACCCCAAATCGAACCCCAACCCCCTAACTCTAACCCTCTGACCCCAATGACAACTCTCTAACCCTAACCCCAAATCTAACCCTAAATCCCCAACTCTAACCCCCTGACCCCAATGACAACTCTCTAACCCTAACCCCAAATCTAACCCTAACCCCCCTAACTCTAACCCTCTGACCCCAATGACAACTCTCTAACCCTAACCCCAAATCTAACCCTAACCCCCCTAACTCTAACCCTCTGACCCCAATGACAACTCTCTAACCCTAACCCCAAATCTAACCCTAATCTCCCTAACTCTAACCCTCTGACCCCAATGACAACTCTCTAACCCTAACCCCAAATCGAACCCTAACCCCCCTAACTCTAACCCTCTGACCCCAATGCCAACTCTCTAACCCTAACCCCAAATCTAACCCTATCTCCCTAACTCTAACCCTCTGACCCCAATGCCAACTCTCTAACCCTAACCCCAAATCTAACCCTAATCTCCCTAACTCTAACCCTCTGACCCCAATGACAACTCTCTAACCCTAACCCCAAATCGAACCCTAACCCCCCTAACTCTAACCCTCTGACCCCAATGCCAACTCTCTAACCCTAACCCCAAATCTAACCCTATCTCCCTAACTCTAACCCTCTGACCCCAATGCCAACTCTCTAACCCTAACCCCAAATCTAACCCTAACCCCCCTAACTCTAACCCTCTGACCCCAATGCCAACTCTCTAACCCTAACCCCAAATCAAACCCTAACCCCCTAACTCTAACCCTCTGACCCTAATGCCAACCCTCTAACCCTAACCCCAAATCTAACCCTAACCCCCTAACTCTAACCCATTGACCCCAATGCCAACTCTCTAACCCTAACCCCAAATCGAACCCTAACCCCCTAACTCTAACCCTCTGACCCCAATGCCAACTCTCTAACCCTAACCCCAAATCGAACCCTATCTCCCTAACTCTAACGCTCTGACCCCAATGCCAACTCTCTAACCCTAATCCCAAATCTAACCCTAACCCCCCTAACTCTAACCCTCTGACCCCAATGCCAACTCTCTAACCCTAACCCCAAATCGAACCCTAACCCCCTAACTCTAACCCTCTGACCCTAATGCCAACTCTCTAACCCTAACCCCAAATCTAACCCTAACCCCCTAACTCTAACCCGTTGACCCTAACTCCCTAATGCCAACTCTCTAACCCCAACTTTAACCCTAACCTTAAACCTCTAACCCTCTCACCAACGAAATCCCCAAACGATAACCCTAAAGGCGGCCATACACGGTTCAAATTTCGAAAGAATTTTCTTTCGAAAATCGTATCAAAGAATATTCGTACGAATTTCGCACCGTTAGTGGGGCTGCAGCATTAGGCGATTTTCGTGCGGCAATCAAATTTGAGGAATCCGACATGTTGGAAATTTTTTGAAAAACGAACGATTTTCTGATCAATGATGGGAGAATCGTGCGAGAAATGTAATAGAAAAGAAAATGCGCAGAATATTCCCAGAGAGAAACAAATATTCCCGGAGAGAAACTAATATAATTCCGGAGAGAAAAGAATATTCTCGGCAACATGAAGGTTTGGTCGGCCAAATTTTGAAAATCAATGGTGGCGTCATCGGATCACAAAAAAAACGAACTTTCTGATTTTGAAAAGAAAATTTGTTCGAAATTTGACGTGTATGGTCTGCTTAACCCTCTAACCCAAACGTTAAGCCTTTAATCTTAAACCCCCCCCCCCCCCCCAATGCTAACACTCTAACTAACCCTATAACCCTACCTCTAACCTTCTAACCCTTACTCTAACCCTAATTGTAACCCACCCTCAACTACCCTGCCCTCACTTACCCCTTTACTTCCCACCCTGCCCTCACCCCAGCCTCACCCAACTCCCCAACAACCCCCCCGCCAAACCACCCTCCTACCTTTGCGATGGGTATCAGTAATTGGTATTGGCGAGTACTTGAAAAAAAGTATCGGTACTCGTACTCGGTGCTAAAAAAAGTGGCATCGGTGCATCCCTAATTTAAACCTTAATTCCAACCTTCTAACTCTAACCCTAACCATAACCTCTACTCTAACCCTAACCCCAACTTTAACCCTGACTTATACCCTAACCTCTAACCCTAGCCCCAATCATAACACCAACTTAATCCCTAACAATAACCTTAACCCTCTAACCCAAACGTTAAGCCTTTAACCTTAACCCCCCCCCATGCTAACACTGTAACTAACAATATAACCCTACCTCTAACCTTCGAACCCTTACTCTAACCCTAATTGTAACCTTCAAACCCTAACTTAAACCCCAACTATAACCCGAACATAAAACCCCAACTCCAACCTTCTAACAATCCTAATTCTAACCCTAACCTCAACTCTAACCCTAATCCAACTATAACCCTAACCCTCTAACCCTAATTCAAACCCTAACCCCAACTTTATCCCTAACTGTAACCTTAAAACCCCAACTTAAACCCTAACCCCAACTAAATCTCTAACTATAACCATAACTTAAACCTTAATTCCAACCTTCTAACTTTAACCCTAACCATAACCTCTACTCTAACCCTAACCCCCAACTTTAAACCTAACTCTCTAACCCTAACTTAAACCCCAACCTAAAACTTCTAACCCTAGCCCCAACCATAACACCAACTAAATCCCTAACGATAACCCTAACCCTCTAACCCAAACGTTAAGCCTTTAATCTTAACCTCCACAATGCTAACACTGTAACTAGCCCTATAACCCTACCTCTAACCTTCTAAGCCTTACTCTAACCCTAATTGTAAACTTCAAACCCTAACTTAAACCCTAACTATAACCTGAACATAAAACCCTGCCTCCAACCTTCTAACAATCCTAATTCTAACCCTAACCTCAACTCTAACCCTAATCCAACTATAACCCTAACCCTCTAACCCTAATCCCAACTTTATCCCTAACTGTAACCTTCAAACCCTAAATTAAACCCTAACCCCAACTAAATCTCTAACTATAACCATAACTTAAACCTTAATTCCAACCTTCTAAATTTAACCATAACCTCTACTCTAACCCTAACCTCAACTTTTACCCTAACCCCTACTGTAACCCTAAAGCCCTGTACATACGATCGGTTTTACCGATGAAAACCGTCCGATGGATTTTTTTCATCGGACAAACCGATCGTGTGTGGGCCCCATCTGTCTTTTTTCCATCGGTTTTAAAAAATAGAACATGTTTTAAATTTTTCCGATGGATCCAAAACCGATATCAAATTCCAATTGTCTATGGGCAAGTCAATCGGATAAAAAACCCACGCATGCTCAGAATCAAGTCGACGCATGCTCAGAAGCATTAAACTTAATTTATCTCGGCTCATCTGAGTGTTTTACGTCATCGCGTTTGGAACGGTCGGTTTTTTGACTGATGGTGTGTGGGCAAGACTGATGGAAAACAGTTTCAACGGATATCCGATGGACAAATCCATCAGACTAGAATCCATAGGAAATCCGATCGTGTGTACAGGGCTTAACCCTCTAAGCCTAACTTAAACTCCAACTCCAACTAGAGAGTTAGCATTAGGGGGTTAGGGTTAGAAGCTTAAAGTTTGGGTTACAGGCTTAACGTTTTTTGGGTTAGAGTTAAGGGTAAGGGTTAACTCTAACCCAAAAAACGTTAAGCCTGTAACCCAAACTTTAAGCTTCTAACCCTAACTCCCTAATGCCAACTCTCTAACTCTAACCCTCTAACCCCACCCTTCTTATCCCAACCATCTCATCACCATCAACTCATCATCCAAACTTATACCTAAATCCCAACCTTTTAACCCTAAACCCAACTAAAACCCTACCTGTGACCCAAATTTTAACCCTAACTGTGGCTACTGTATATCCCTAACTCTAACTCCAACCCTGACCCTCCAACTCTAATCCTCCAACTCTAACCCTCGCCCAAATTTTAACCATAACCCGAAATCTAACGCTCACTTTTACCCTCTAACCCTGACTTAAACCCTAACCCCAATTATATTCCCAACTCAAACCCTCGAACACAAACTTTAACCCTCTAGCCCTAACCCCTAAATGTTAGCTCTCCAACTCCAACCCTCTAAACCCAACGTTCTAACCCTAACTTAAACCATAACCCCAACCCTAACTCTGACCCAAAATTTACCCTAGACCCAACTATATCCCTAACTCTAAACCTAACCCTGTAACAAAAAATTTAACTTGAACCCTCTTAACCCAAACTTAACCTTCTAACCCCCTAACACTAACTTTTTAACTCTAACCTTCTTACCCTAACTTAAGCCCTAACCCCAACCTTCTAACCATAACCCCAACTCTAACCCTAAACCCAACTATATTCCTAACTCTAACCCTCTAACACAAACTTTAACCCTCTAACCCCCTTATGTTAGCCCTCAAAACCCAACCTTCTAACCCTAACTCTAACACTAACTTAAACCATAACCCCAACTATATCCCTATCTCTAACCCTCTAACCCAAATCGTAACTCTAACCCTCTAACCCAAACTTAACCTTCTAACCCCCTAACACTAACTTTTTAACTCTAACCTTCTTACCCTAACTTAAGCCCTAACCCCAACCTTCTAACCGTAACCCCAACTATATTCCTAACTCTAACTAACCCTCAAACACAAACTTTAACCCTCTAGCCCTAACCCCTTAATGTTAGCTCTCCAACTCCAACCCTCAAAACCCAACGTTCTAACCCTAACTTAAACCATAACCCCAACCCTAACTGACCCAACTATATCCCTAACTCTAAACCTAACCCTGTAACAAAAAATGTAATTCGAACCCTCTTAACCCAAACTTAACCTTCTAACCCCCAAACACTAACTTTTTAACTCTAACCTTCTTACCCTAACTTAAGCCCTAACCCCAACCTTCTAACCATAACCCCAACTCTAACCCTAACCCCAACTATATTCCTAACTCTAACCCTCTAACACAAACTTTAACCCTCTAACCCCCTCATGTTAGCCCTCTAAACCCAACCTTCTAACACTAACTTCAACCATAACCCCAACCCCAACTATATCCCTAACTTTATCCCTCTAACCCGAACCATAACTCTAACCCTCTAACCCAAACTTAACCTTCTAACCCCCTAACACTAACTTTTTTAAATCTTGCCCTCGAACCCTGTTCCCCTAACTTAAGCCCTAACCCCAACCTTCTAACCCTAACTCTAACCATCCAACCCCTAACCCTAACTCCAGCTATATTCCTTACTTTAACCCAACCCTCGAACCCCCAACCCCCTAACTTTAACCCTTTATCCCTAACTTCCCCCCTCTGTAACCCCATTACTCTGACCCTCTACTTCTAAACCCCAAAGCCTGTGTACTTAGCCGGCTGCCTAGAGTTCGGCTTTAAGATTCTACAACTATTTTCTGCAAATTCTGTGAAAATAATCAATTTCTCAGCACAAAGTGCCGGCGCTGATCATGTTCCAGTCGGCGCACAAAGTGACACATTTAAACATTTTTTTTTGTTGTACCCATTTAAGGAAAGCTGGCATTTGTGTTCCTGCAGAGGCGGAAGACGGCACAGCCCCTGTCGGTGTAGCACCTGCGCTCAGTATAATTAGCGTATTTCTTCTGCATCGGCACACGATCTGAGGACGGCAAGAGACGACGTGATACTTCTGGATGGTGGGGGGCGGTGGGGGGGGAGGTGACAGCCGGGAAGTAAAAACCACTCTCCTGCCTGCGTCCTGGCGGGATCTTGGTGAGCGGCACCCAGGGAGGCGACCCCCATTAGCGATCGTGCCGCAATTAATAAAGCGAGGAAAGTGATTATGCGGCGGGTTGTCCGGTGATTGTCACCATGACGCCGCAACTGATCCACATCGCCGAATATGAACAGAGATGTCAGCGGCTGCAGAATATTTTATTGTCGGCCTCGGCTGCACATTCTGCAAACTGGAGGAAAACGGCTGCAGTCCCTGCTAGCCTGAGGCCCAATCTGGGGCCCCCGGGGTCAAGGGCCCCCCCAAGTCTTAGCACTGCTCTCTCTTCTTTACCAATCACATTCTTATATTTTATCTTCTACAGCCACGCCCACCCGACCTTCGACCTCAACCGGCACCCTCCATACTTTCAATACCGCCCTTTGCAGGCCACATGAGCCAGGAACTTATAAAGAAGATGTAATGGCATTGATCTCTAGAAGTCTCCCGCGGGATGTCCCCAGTCTCCAACCACAGCTGAAGCATGTCCCCAGTCTCCAACCACAGCTATAGCATGGCCCCAGTCTCCAACCACAGCTATAGCATGGCCCCTGTCTCCAACCACAGCTGAAGCATGTCCCCAGTCTCCAACCACAGCTATAGCATGGCCCCAGTCTCCAACCACAGCTATAGCATGGCCCCTGTCTCCAACCACAGCTGAAGCATGTCCCCAGTCTCCAACCACAGCTGAAGCATGGCCCCAGTCTCCAACCACAGCTATAGCATGGCCCCAGTCTCCAACCACAGCTGAAGCATGGCCCCAGTCTCCAACCACAGCTATAGCATGGCCCCTGTCTCCAACCACAGCTATAGCATGGCCCCAGTCTCCAACCACAGCTATAGCATGGCCCCTGTCTCCAACCACAGCTATAGCATGGCCCCAGTCTCCAACCACAGCTATAGCATGGCCCCAGTCTCCAACCACAGCTATAGCATGTCCCCAGTCTCCAGCCACAGCTATAGCATGGCCCCAGTCTCCAGCCACAGCTATAGCATGGCCCCAATCTCCAACCACAGCTATAGCATGGCCCCAGTCTCCAACCACAGCTATAGCATGGCCCCAGTCTCCAACCACAGCTATAGCATGGCCCCAGTCTCCAACCACAGCTATAGCATGGCCCCAGTCTCCAACCACAGCTATAGCATGGCCCCAGTCTCCAACCTCATCCTGTAGCATGGCCCCAGTCTCCAACCACATCCTGTAGCATGGCCCCAGTCTCCAACCACAGTTATAGCATGTCCCCAGTCTCCAACCACCTCCTGTAGCATGGCCCCAGTCTCCAACCACAGTTATAGCATGGCCCCAGTCTCCAACCACAGTTATAGCATGGCCCCAGTCTCCAATCACAGTTATAGCATGGCCCCAGTCTCCAATCACAACTATAGCATGGCCCCAGTCTCCAACCACAGCTATAGCATGGCCCCAGTCTCCAATCACAGCTATAGCATGGCCCCAGTCTCCAACCACAGCTATAGCATGTCCCCAGTCTCCAACCATCACCTGTAGCATGTCCCCAGTCTCCAACCACCTCCTGTAGCATGGCCCCAGTCTCCAACCACCTCCTGTAGCATGGCCCCAGTCTCCAACCACAGTTATAGCATGGCCCCAGTCTCCAACCACAGGTATAGCATGGCCCCAGTCTCCAATCACAACTATAGCATGGCCCCAGTCTCCAACCACAGCTATAGCATGGCCCCAGTCTCCAACCACAGCTATAGCATGGCCCCAGTCTCCAACCACAGCTATAGCATGGCCCCAGTCTCCAACCACAGCTATAGCATGGCCCCAGTCTCCAACCACAGCTATAGCATGGCCCCAGTCTCCAACCACAGCTATAGCATGGCCCCAGTTTCTGTCAGTCTCCTGCAGAATGGTCCCAGTCTCTAACTACAAATGTAGCATGTCCTCAGTCTCCAACCACCACCTGTAGCATGTTCTCAGTCTCCAACCACCACCTGTAGCATGTTCTCAGTCTCCAACCACGTCCTGTAGCATGTCCCCAGTCTCCAACCTCATCCTGTAGGATGTCCCCAGTCTCCAACCACCTCCTGTAGCATGTTCCCAGTCTCCAACCTCATCCTGTAGCATGTCCCCAGTCTCCAAGCACGTACTCTAGAATGTCCCCAGTCTCCAACCATATCCTGTAGCATGTCCCCAGTCTCCAACCACCTCCTGTAGCATGTCCCCAGTCTCCAACCACCTCCTGTAGCATGTCCCCAGTCTCCAACCACCTCCTGTAGCATGTCCCCAGTCTCCAACCACCTCCTGTAGCATGTCCCCAGTCTCCAACCTCATCCTGTAGCATGTTCTCAGTCTCCAACCACAGCTATAGCATGGCCCCAGTCTCTGTCAGTCTCCTGCAGAATGGTCCCAGTCTCTAACTACAAATGTAGCATGTCCTCAGTCTCCGACCATCTCCTGCAGAGTGTCCCCAGTCTAAAACCACAACTGGAATATGTCCTCAGTCTCTGACAGTCTTCTGTACTATGTTCCCAGTCTAAAACCATGTCCTGCAGCATGTCCCCAGTTTCCGATCACCTCCTGTAGCATGTTCTCAGTCTCCAACCACCACATGTAGCATGTCCCCAGTCTCCAACCACCACCTGTAGCATGTTTTCAGTCTCCAACCCCCACCTGTAGCATGTCCCCAGTCACCAACCACATCCTGTAGCATGTTCCCAGTCTCCAACCACCACCTGTAGCATGTCCCCAGTCTCCAACCACATCCTGAAGGATGTCCCCAGTCTCCAACCACCACATGTAGCATGTCCCCAGTCTCCAACCACCACCTGTAGCATGTTTTCAGTCTCCAACCCCCACCTGTAGCATGTCCCCAGTCACCAACCACATCCTGTAGCATGTTCCCAGTCTCCAACCACCACCTGTAGCATGTCCCCAGTCTCCAACCACATCCTGAAGGATGTCCCCAGTCTCCAACCACCACCTGTAGCATGTCCCCAGTCTCCAACCTTATCCTGTAGCATGTCCCCAGTCTCCAACCTCATCCTGTCGAATGTCCCCAGTCACCAACCTCATCCTGTAGCATGTCCTCAGTCTCCAACCACCTCCTGTAGCATGTCCCCAGTCTTCAACCATATTCTGTAGCATGTCCCAAGTCTCTAATCACCTCCTGTAGCATGTCCCCAGTCTCCAACCACATCCTGTAGCGTGTCCCCAGTCTCCAACCACATCCTGTAGCATGTCCCCAGTCTCCAACCACATCCTGTAGCATGTCCCCAGTCTCCAACCACATCCTGTAGCATGTCCCCAGTCTCCAACCACATCCTGTAGCATGCAAAAAATCTGAGGAAAACGTTTGGAAAGCCGCACTCCAAAAAAGGTTCTTTTATTTAAAACAAAAGCACAAATAACATGCCACAGCAAAAAAACAGCAAGTATGAGCTGATGTTTTGCACTGCGATTCAGTGCTTAATCATAGCATCCTGTAGCATGTTCTCAGTCTCCAACCACCTCCTGTACCATGTCCCCAGTCTCCAACCTCATCCTGTAGCATGTCCCCAGTCTCCAAGCACGTACTCTAGAATGTCCCCAGTCTCCAACCACATCCTGTAGCATGTCCCCAGTCTCCAACCACATCCTGTAGCATGTCCCCAGTCTCCAACCACCTCCTGTAGCATGTCCCCAGTCTCCAACCATATCCTGTAGCATGGCCTCAGTCTCCAACCACCTCCTGTAGCATGTCCCCAGTCTCCAACCTCATCCTGTAGCATGTCCCCAGTCTCCAAGCACGTACTCTAGAATGTCCCCAGTCTCCAACCACATCCTGTAGCATGTCCCCAGTCTCCAACCACATCCTGTAGCATGTCCTCAGTCTCCAACCTCATCCTGTGGCATGTCTCCAGTCTCCAACCACCTCCTGTAGCATGTCCTCAGTCTCCAACCACCTCCTGTAGCATGTCCTCAGTCTCCAACCACCTCCTGTAGCATGTCCTCAGTCTCCAACCACCTCCTGTAGCATGTCCCCAGTCTCCAACCACCTCCTGTAGCATGTCCCCAGTATATGATTGTCCCCTCTAGGTATGTCCGAGGTCTCTGCCAGTCTTCCCATGCCTCAGCACATGAATGTGCATTGCTTTAAGGCAGCCAAATTATTTGGAATGGACTGCCAACGCAGCTCTGCGCACCCGACCCTTTATTAGCAACACAGGTGACCAGTGCAGGCGGCAGCCTTACTGCACTGGGGGGGGGGGGGCATTCAATATAAGTGGCACTTCAGCGTGCCAACGTACACGCCACCGCAACACTCGGCTATCTTCACACTCTGTGCGGATTGGGACTTGCAAGAAAGTGAACCAAAGATGAGCATGACACCCCCCTAATCCGGCAAAACAAACAGTTGTCTCTTAAAGGGCCAGTCGTCGCTTAATGGAATTAGTCACCCCCCTGAAATAATGAGAGATCTCCCCGCCATCGTATTTATTTCTGTCCCCGCCCACCATAGGTTGTCCCCGCCCATTTTTTATTTATTTTTTCAAGCTCCTACTATTCCGCAGATTATATCAGGGGGTGTCTAAACTTTATAAACAAAGTGCCAGTTTACTGTCCTTCAGACATCAGGAGGGCCAGACTAAGGCCAGTGGAAGTGTAAAATGCCTTGGGAGTAAAAAAAAGCACATGTGGTCAGAAAGAGGAGGAATAGTGCCCCATCATTGGTGTTATTGGAGGAATAGTGCCCCATCATTGGTGTCAGTGGGATACATAGTGCCCCATTATTGGTGTCAGTAGGAGGAGTAGTGCCCCATCATTGTTATCATTGCAAAATGGGGGATAGGTGCTGAGGATGGTCTATAGAGTAAAAATTCCCGCATCCCATTGGCTAAATGTACGGGAAAAGGGGGGTTCCTCTTGGGGGACTTTGGAGGGAACTTTACTCTAGTAGTAAATGCGTGGTACACAGATAGAAAGTACAAAGTTATTTTATTTCCAGGATATCTTACAGGAGTAATAAGTTTGAACATAGGAAGGATGCTAACACAAAAACATACAATACATGAAATAATACAATCAGGAACACCATATAGTTCCAAAAAACATATAATGGTGAAAACCGACGCGTTTCGAAAAGTACAGTTATTTTCTTCTTCAGGGAGATGATTGTGTCAAACAGGCATATTTAGTATGTCATGTATATAGACTTGGGGATCATAGGGTTGCATCCGTGGGGGAGGGATGGAAACATAAAATCAAATCAAAAGACACCAGGGAAGAAACCTCTTATTCCAGACGAGCCAAGTCCCACCGGCGTCCGGTGCCCAGGGTTCACCCGGGAGGGTGGGCACACACACCAACCCCAGCGGAGAGAGGGCTCCCCAACAAGGGGCACGTAGCGCTGAAAGTAAGGTCGGAGACCGGAGTGTAGAGTATAAACTGTGGGCTGGTCCAATAAAGGAAGGCTTGCTGTCATGCACTGAATCCTGATGCTGGGAGAGTTTGGAAAGAGGTAGGTAGTAGGGTCACCTACGTTTAAATATTGATAGATGGACCATTAGGGTGGGGGGAGGGGGTTGGTTTACAGGGTAGATATACACCCCCTGCCGACAATACTCATCAGTGATGTTGGAGGAGACGGAACAAACTTGGCCTTTTGGCAGGATCAGGGAGGCAGGCATGGAGCACAGCAGCGTGTGTTGGAATGCGTTCAGCTGGTGGTGAATCATTGTTATCATTGGGAGGAATAGTGCCCCATCATTGGTATCAGTGGGAGGAATAGTTCCCCATCATTGGTATCAGTGGGAGGAATAGTGCCCCATCATTGGTGTCAGTGGGAGGAATAGTGCCCCATCATTGGTGTCAGTGGGAGGAATAGTGCCCCATGATTGGTATCAGTGGAAGGAATAGTGTCCCATCATTGGTGTCAGTGGGAGGAATAGTGCCCCATCATTGGTATCAGTGGGAGGAATAGTTCCCCATCATTGGTGTCAGTGGGAGGAATAGTGCCCCATCATTGGTGTCAGTGGGAGGAATAGTGCCCCATGATTGGTATCAGTGGAAGGAATAGTGTCCCATCATTGGTGTCAGTGGGAGGAATAGTGCCCCATCATTGGTATCAGTGGGAGGAATAGTTCCCCATCATTGGTGTCAGTGGGAGGAATAGTGCCCCATCATTGGTGTCAGTGGGAGGAATAGTGCCCCATGATTGGTATCAGTGGAAGGAATAGTGTCCCATCATTGGTGTCAGTGGGAGGAATAGTGCCCCATCATTGGTATCAGTGGGAGGAATAGTGTCCCATCATTGGTGTCAGTGGGAGGAATAGTGCCCCATCATTGGTATCAGTGGGAGGAATAGTTCCCCATCATTGGTATCAGTGGGAGGAATAGTGCCCCATCATTGGTGTCAGTGGAGGAATAGTGCCCCATCATTGGTATCAGTGGGAGGAATAGTTCCCCATCATTGGTATCAGTGGGAGGAATAGTTCCCCATCATTGGTGTCAGTGGGAGGAATAGTGCCCCATGATTGGTATCAGTGGAAGGAATAGTGTCCCATCATTGGTGTCAGTGGGAGGAATAGTGCCCCATCATTGGTATCAGTGGGAGGAATAGTGTCCCATCATTGGTGTCAGTGGGAGGAATAGTGCCCCATCATTGGTATCAGTGGGAGGAATAGTTCCCCATCATTGGTATCAGTGGGAGGAATAGTGCCCCATCATTGGTGTCAGTGGAGGAATAGTGCCCCATCATTGGTATCAGTGGGAGGAATAGTTCCCCATCATTGGTATCAGTGGGAGGAATAGTTCCCCATCATTGGTGTCAGTGGGAGGAATAGTGCCCCATCATTGGTGTCAGTGGGAGGAATAGTGCCCCATCATTGGTGTCAGTGGGAGGAATAGTGCCCCATCATTGGTATCAGTGAAGGAATAGTGCCCCATCATTGGTATCAGTGGGAGGAATAGTGTCCCATCATTGGAATCAGTGGGAAGAATAGTGCCCCATCATTGGTGTCAGTGGGAGGAATAGTGCCCCATCATTGGTGTCAGTGGGAGGAATAGTGCCCCATCATAGGTATCAGTAGGAGGAATAGTGCCCCATCATTGGTGTCAGTGGGAGGAATAGTGCCCCATCATTGGTGTCAGTGGAGGAATAGTGCCCCATCATTGGTATCAGTGGGAGGAATAGTTCCCCATCATTGGTATCAGTGGGAGGAATAGTTCCCCATCATTGGTGTCAGTGGGAGGAATAGTGCCCCATGATTGGTATCAGTGGAAGGAATAGTGTCCCATCATTGGTGTCAGTGGGAGGAATAGTGCCCCATCATTGGTATCAGTGGGAGGAATAGTGTCCCATCATTGGTGTCAGTGGGAGGAATAGTGCCCCATCATTGGTATCAGTGGGAGGAATAGTTCCCCATCATTGGTATCAGTGGGAGGAATAGTGCCCCATCATTGGTGTCAGTGGAGGAATAGTGCCCCATCATTGGTATCAGTGGGAGGAATAGTTCCCCATCATTGGTATCAGTGGGAGGAATAGTTCCCCATCATTGGTGTCAGTGGGAGGAATAGTGCCCCATCATTGGTGTCAGTGGGAGGAATAGTGCCCCATCATTGGTGTCAGTGGGAGGAATAGTGCCCCATCATTGGTATCAGTGAAGGAATAGTGCCCCATCATTGGTATCAGTGGGAGGAATAGTGTCCCATCATTGGAATCAGTGGGAAGAATAGTGCCCCATCATTGGTGTCAGTGGGAGGAATAGTGTCCCATCATTGGTGTCAGTGGGAGGAATAGTGCCCCATCATTGGTATCAGTGGGAGGAATAGTTCCCCATCATTGGTGTCAGTGGGAGGAATAGTGCCCCATCATTGGTGTCAGTGGGAGGAATAGTGCCCCATGATTGGTATCAGTGGAAGGAATAGTGTCCCATCATTGGTGTCAGTGGGAGGAATAGTGCCCCATCATTGGTATCAGTGGGAGGAATAGTGTCCCATCATTGGTGTCAGTGGGAGGAATAGTGCCCCATCATTGGTATCAGTGGGAGGAATAGTTCCCCATCATTGGTATCAGTGGGAGGAATAGTGCCCCATCATTGGTGTCAGTGGAGGAATAGTGCCCCATCATTGGTATCAGTGGGAGGAATAGTTCCCCATCATTGGTATCAGTGGGAGGAATAGTTCCCCATCATTGGTGTCAGTGGGAGGAATAGTGCCCCATGATTGGTATCAGTGGAAGGAATAGTGTCCCATCATTGGTGTCAGTGGGAGGAATAGTGCCCCATCATTGGTATCAGTGGGAGGAATAGTGTCCCATCATTGGTGTCAGTGGGAGGAATAGTGCCCCATCATTGGTATCAGTGGGAGGAATAGTTCCCCATCATTGGTATCAGTGGGAGGAATAGTGCCCCATCATTGGTGTCAGTGGAGGAATAGTGCCCCATCATTGGTATCAGTGGGAGGAATAGTTCCCCATCATTGGTATCAGTGGGAGGAATAGTTCCCCATCATTGGTGTCAGTGGGAGGAATAGTGCCCCATCATTGGTGTCAGTGGGAGGAATAGTGCCCCATCATTGGTGTCAGTGGGAGGAATAGTGCCCCATCATTGGTATCAGTGAAGGAATAGTGCCCCATCATTGGTATCAGTGGGAGGAATAGTGTCCCATCATTGGAATCAGTGGGAAGAATAGTGCCCCATCATTGGTGTCAGTGGGAGGAATAGTGCCCCATCATTGGTGTCAGTGGGAGGAATAGTGCCCCATCATAGGTATCAGTAGGAGGAATAGTGCCCCATCATTGGTGTCAGTGGGAGGAATAGTGCCCCATCATTGGTGTCAGTGTGAGGAATAGTGCCCAATCATTGGTGTCAGTGGGAGGAATAGTGCCCCATCATTGGTATCAGTGGAAGGAATAGTGCCCCATCATTGGTGTCAGTGGGAGGAATAGTGCCCCATCATTGGTATCAGTGGAAGGAATAGTGCCCCATCATTGGTGTCAGTGGAAGGAATAGTGCCCCATCATTGGTATCAGTGGAAGGAATAGTGCCCCATCATTGGTGTCAGTGGAAGGAATAGTGCCCCATCATTGGTATCAGTGGAAGGAATAGTGCCCCATCATTGGTATCAGTGGAAGGAATAGTGCCCCATCATTGGTGTCAGTGGAAGGAATAGTGCCCCATCATTGGTGTCAGTGGAAGGAATAGTGCCCCATCATTGGTATCAGTGGAAGGAATAGTGCCCCATCATTGGTATCAGTGGGAGGAATAGTGCCCCATCATTGGTATCAGTGGGAGGAATAGTGCCCCATCATTGGTGTAGTGCCCCAAGGGTTGGATAAAGGCAAAGGGCCACATCTGGCCTAAGGGCCCCAGTTTGGAGACCGCTGGTCGATAGCATGAAACAAATCCAGGAGAGCCAGAGCCCCTCCCAATGGCCAGAGCAGGCAATACCCTCCCCCACCTCAACCAATCAGATTCCAGCTCCATAAACCTCAGGATGGATCTGATTGCTCGGGGAGAGTGACAGACAGTCCTCATTTCAGGCACCAGCACAATTATCTCAGCTGGATGGGCAGTATGTTAAGAAGTGTCACTAATGTGCGCTGATTGCAGACTTCCCGCTTGGCGCCCGCCCAGGACGCACAATGATAGTCCATCCATTTTAATGCGGCGTGCGGACAAAGCACGCCGGCTACATAATTGCAGCAAAGTGGCGGCGAAAAACTAGAGCAGATCTCGTGTTTAAACGCAGAATAATTTAGCAGAACAGCGGTGGAAAGGGGGAGGGGAATGGGGGGGGGGCTTTGCGAGACGGCGATATCAGACCCCGGATCTCCCCTCGTTTTACCGACGCTCGCCCGGCGCGCACGCACCGAAAATTATAAAGCGGCAAAATGGAGCAAATTACAGCTTGTAGGCCGCTGTATAATGAATCTGCAATCTGCAGCTCTCTGGATCCACATTAATTGCTTGATAAGTGACCCCGGACAGCTGGAGAACAGAGAATCACGACACGCGTGGGGGGGGAGCCGGGCTCGGAAACGAGGGCGAGAAGTGGCGGGCTGCGGCAGATTAAACAGATGCGCAAGAGATGGGTTGATGAAAATAGACAACAACAAAGAGCGAGAAATGGAGGGCTGAAGAGGTCCGCTAAGCTTTGGTCAGTCGGCAGCTGAGAACTGGCTTTGTTGACGAATGTCTGACACAGATCAGCCCCTTGCTGCAGCCTCTCACCTTGACTGGCTACAAAGTTACAACATTGCAGTCTATTCACCGGGGGGGGGGGGGGGGAGACCAAGGCAATGCTTCAGGAAGACGGGGGGCTCAGCAAAGCAGAAGATGCTCCACTGCGGTGATATCAAATATGGAGAGCAGTGATTGGTGATGTACCCAACCCCAGGTCAGAAATGGGGAAGGGTGACACCATTGTTTGGCATTTAAGCAAAACTGGAAAATCTGGGGAGAGGAGACTAAGGAAATGCATTCTCGTGCCTGCAGCAGACGGATGACCTCACCTCAGCCTAGGCAACATCACTGACTGGTGATCTCATCTCAGCCTAGGCAACGTCACTGACTGGTGACCTCATCTCAGCCTAGGCAACGTCACTGACTGTGACCTCACCTCAGCCTAGGCAACATCACTGACTGTGACCTCACCTCAGCCTAGGCAACATCACTGACTGTGACCTCACCTCAGCCTAGGCAACATCACTGACTGTGACCTCACCTCAGCCTAGGCAACATCACTGACTGTGACCTCACCTCAGCCTAGGCAACATCACTGACTGGTGACCTCACCTCAGCCTAGGCAACATCACTGACTGGTGACCTCACCTCAGCCTAGGCAACATCACTGACTGGTGATCTCATCTCAGCCTAGGCAACATCACTGACTGTGACCTCACCTCAGCCTAGGCAACATCACTGACTGGTGACCTCACCTCAGCCTAGGCAACATCACTGACTGGTGACCTCATCTCAGCCTAGGCAGCACCACTGACTGTGACCTCACCTCAGCCTAGGCAACATCACTGACTGGTGACCTCACCTCAGCCTAGGCAACGTCACTGACTGGTGACCTCACCTCAGCCTAGGCAACGTCACTGACTGCTGACCTCACCTCAGCCTAGGCAACATCACTGACTGGTGACCTCATCTCAGCCTAGGCAACATCACTGACTGGTGACCTCATCTCAGCCTAGGCAACATCAGTGACTGGTGACCTCATCTCAGCCTAGGCAACGTCACTGACTGTGACCTCATCTCAGCCTAGGCAACGTCACTGACTGTGACCTCATCTCAGCCTAGGCAACATCACTGACTGGTGACCTCATCTCAGCCTAGGCAACATCAGTGACTGGTGACCTCATCTCAGCCTAGGCAACATCAGTGACTGGTGACCTCATCTCAGCCTAGGCAACATCACTGACTGTGACCTCACCTCAGCCTAGGCAACATCACTGACTGTGACCTCACCTCAGCCTAGGCAACATCACTGACTGGTGACCTCACCTCAGCCTAGGCAACATCACTGACTGGTGACCTCACCTCAGCCTAGGCAACATCACTGACTGGTGACCTCATCTCAGCCTAGGCAACATCACTGACTGGTGACCTCACCTCAGCCTAGGCAACATCACTGACTGGTGACCTCATCTCAGCCTAGGCAACATCACTGACTGGTGACCTCATCTCAGCCTAGGCAACATCACTGACTGTGACCTCCTCTCAGCCTAGGCAACATCACTGACTGGTGACCTCATCTCAGCCTAGGCAACATCACTGACTGGTGACCTCACCTCAGCCTAGGCAACATCACTGACTGGTGACCTCATCTCAGCCTAGGCAACATCACTGACTGGTGACCTCACCTCAGCCTAGGCAACATCACTGACTGGTGACCTCACCTCAGCCTAGGCAACATCACTGACTGGTGACCTCATCTCAGCCTAGGCAACATCACTGACTGGTGACCTCACCTCAGCCTAGGCAACATCAGTGACTGGTGACCTCATCTCAGCCTAGGCAACGTCACTGACTGGTGACCTCATCTCAGCCTAGGCAACATCACTGACTGGTGACCTCACCTCAGCCTAGGCAACATCACTGACTGTGACCTCACCTCAGCCTAGGCAACATCACTGACTGGTGACCTCACCTCAGCCTAGGCAACATCACTGACTGGTGACCTCATCTCAGCCTAGGCAACATCACTGACTGGTGACCTCACCTCAGCCTAGGCAACATCACTGACTGTGACCTCACCTCAGCCTAGGCAACATCACTGACTGGTGACCTCACCTCAGCCTAGGCAACATCACTGACTGATGACCTCATCTTAGCCTAGGCAACGTCACTGACTGATGACCTCATCTCAGCCTAGGCAACGTCACTGACTGGTGACCTCACCTCAGCCTAGGCAACATCACTGACTGGTGACCTCATCTCAGCCTAGGCAACATCAGTGACTGGTGACCTCATCTCAGCCTAGGCAACATCACTGACTGTGACCTCACCTCAGCCTAGGCAACATCACTGACTGATGACCTCACCTCAGCCTAGGCAACATCACTGACTGGTGACCTCACCTCAGCCTAGGCAACATCACTGACTGATGACCTCATCTTAGCCTAGGCAACATCAGTGACTGGTGACCTCACCTCAGCCTAGGCAACATCAGTGACTGGTGACCTCATCTCAGCCTAGGCAACATCACTGACTGTGACCTCACCTCAGCCTAGGCAACATCACTGACTGGTGACCTCACCTCAGCCTAGGCAACATCACTGACTGATGACCTCATCTTAGCCTAGGCAACGTCACTGACTGATGACCTCATCTTAGCCTAACAACATCACTGACCAGAATCCACATACAGCAGAGATCCCACCGCCTGCACCGGGCGGGTTATCAGGAGCAGCCAGAAGTTGGGAGAGCCGATGCCGTTTGCCCCGCGCGGCTCTTTTATGGACTGCGGCCCTGATGAGGTTTTACACGGAACTCGTGGAGAGTCTGGGATCACAATCTCAGCAAGAGGCCGCCATCTCTCCCAGTCACTGAAGGGGGAGGAGTCATTTGCTGGCCAGCATGGAACAAAACCCAACAAGAACGATTAAAACGTTGAAAACCTTTGTCTTTGGGGGGGTGCCGCTAATTCCTCTCCCCCCCCCCCCGCCGCGTCTTCACCCCGGAGTCCCCCTTTTAAATGCCGCAATCCCTGAAATGGATTTTTTTTTTCTGCAGCGCTTCAATTTGCAGCAGCGGCATGCCCGATCCTTGTAATGAGCCCTTCGCCCGGATGGCGCTCTGCGGCGGCACGCCCGATCCTTGTAATGAGCCCTTCGCCCGGATGGTGCTCTGCGGCGGCACGCCCGATCCTTGTAACGAGCCCTTCACCCGGATGGCGCTCTGCGGCGGCACGCCCGATCCTTGTAATGAGCCCTTCGCCCGGATGGCGCTCTGCGGCGGCACGCCCGATCCTTGTAATGAGCGCTTCGCCCGGATGGCGCTCTGCGGCGGCACGCCCGATCCTTGTAATGAGCCCTTCGCCCGGATGGCGCTCTGCGGCGGCACGCCCGATCCTTGTAATGAGCCCTTCGCCCGGATGGCGCTCTGCGGCGGCACGCCCATAAAACTCTTCTTTGTGAGCGCTGTGTATGCAGATGAGGCCGGGCCGCCATTTACATATTGATCAGAAGGCGACGGCGGAGCGCGCTGAGGATACAAATAGCCGCATGTCGTAAATTACAACCGAGGGAAACGATTGCCAGCGCAGCCGCCGGAGGGTGGGGGAGGGGCGGGTACCGCAAGGACTGACAATGCAGCAATCCCCAGGAGTGTAATGGACATGCTGGGGGTTGTAGTCCCACCGCGGCTGGGGTAAGTTATGGGCAAACTCCGCGCTCCAGGCGCGGGGAACACGTCCGCCTCCCTGTGCAACGCTCTGCAGCAGGACGAAGGCCAGAATATCCCCGCAGAGATAAAGGTGGCGAGGGGGACCCCAAAACTTACATCTCTGGATCTGCTTCTCTCTCCGGAAAGAAGGAGCCATCTGTGTTCAGGCATCACCCAGGGTTGCCACCCGGACTGAGATGGCGGCTCAGAGATGACGCAATCATACAAATCCTGGTACCTGGCTGTGTTCACAAATGTCTGACACAGATCAGCCCCTGCTGCAGGATCTCACCATGTGACCTGCTACAAAGTTACAATGTACAGTATGATCACTGGGGGGAGGGGAGACTGAGAAAATGCTTCCTCCTCCTTCTACAAAGTTACAATGTACAGTCTGATCACTGGGGGAGGGGAGACTGAGGAAATGCTTCCCCCTCCTTCTACAAAGTTACAATGTACAGTCTGATCCCTGGGGGGGGGGGGAGACTGAGGAAATGCCTCCTCCTCCTTCTACAAAGTTACAATGTACAGTCTGATCACTGGGGGAGGGGAGACTGAGGAAATGCTTCCTCCTCCTTCTACAAAGTTACAATGTACAGTCTGATCACTGGGGGAGAGGAGACTGAGGAAATGCTTCCTCCTCCTTCTACAAAGTTACAATGTACAGTCTGATCACTGGGGGAGGGGAGACTGAGGAAATGCTTCCTCCTCCTTCTACAAAGTTACAATGTACAGTCTGATCACTGGGGGAGAGGAGACTGAGGAAATGCTTCCTCCTCCTACAAAGTTACAATGTACAGTCTAATCACTGGGGGAGGGGAGACTGAGGAAATGCTTCCTCCTCCTCCTACAAAGTTACAATGTACAGTCTGATCACTGGGGGAGGGGAGACTGAGGAAATGCTTCCTCCTCCTTCTACAAAGTTACAATGTACAGTCTGATCACTGGGGGAGGGGAGACTGAGGAAATGCTTCCCCCTCCTTCTACAAAGTTACAATGTACAGTCTGATCCCTGGGGGGGGGGGAGACTGAGGAAATGCCTCCTCCTCCTTCTACAAAGTTACAATGTACAGTCTGATCACTGGGGGAGGGGAGACTGAGGAAATGCCTCCTCCTCCTTCTACAAAGTTACAATGTACAGTCTGATCACTGGGGGAGGGGAGACTGAGGAAATGCCTCCTCCTCCTTCTACAAAGTTACAATGTACAGTCTGATCACTGGGGGAGAGGAGACTGAGGAAATGCTTCCTCCTCCTACAAAGTTACAATGTACAGTCTGATCACTGGGGGAGGGAAGACTGAGGAAATGCTTCCTCCTCCTTCTACAAAGTTACAATGTACAGTCTGATCACTGGGGGAGGGGAGACTGAGGAAATGCTTCCTCCTCCTACAAAGTTACAATGTACAGTCTAATCACTGGGGGAGGGGAGACTGAGGAAATGACTCCTCCTCCTTCTACGAAGTTATAATGTACAGTCTGATCACTGGGGGGAGGGGAGACTGAGGAAATGTTTCCCTCTCTTTCTACAAAGTTACAATGTACAGTCTGATCACTGGGGGGAGGGCGCTCAGATGGGCCCTCATAGCACAGTGACCGCGCTGTCACCAATCGCTCACCTAGCAATGATCGGGGGATGGTGGTACGGGGCTCCCAATCACATGGTGGCCCCTGCAAAGAGGTGACATTGCTGCAGCATTGCGTTCGCCTTAAAGGCCTGGGGGTGGGCGGAGCCTCTCTGAAAAAGATCCTGTTGCTGAATATTGTGACACGTCAGGAATCCATTCATACAGACTTAGAAATCTTACTGACAGGTACTCTTTAAAGTTTTGTCCCTATTTTAGGTTGGAGCCGCCAAAACACGAACAAAACCGCAAGCCGTGACGCCGCGTCTCTTCGGTTCACACATTTCCTCTTTTTCGTCTTTGAAATCTCATAAACTGTCCCCCAAATAATCCTCCCTCCTGCCGCAAAGAAGAAGCCGCGCCGGATGGTCTGCCGGACGCACCGCCGTCATTAGCGGTTTTAATCCGTTATCGTGGCTCCGTCTAAGAGGATTTCCCGATTCACAAATTCGCCCCCCGGCGAGAAATATATTCATTTAATGGGTTTATCTCCCTATGGAGGCCTGATGGCGGACGGAGCAGATTGTTCGCAGGGAGTCGCGGGGGGGGGATTGGAAAGGAGCATCTGCGTCGTAAAAAACGGCGAGAGGATCTCAGGAACGATGGGAGGCTGGGAGGAGACCATCGGGTAACGGTCTGCCGCAAACCGGGCGGACGCGCGTTCGAAACTTGACCACTGTCCACTTTTTCTTTCTCGGCATTGCGCATTTTTCAGGCTAATGGAGGAAGCGTGGCTTGCCTCCAAAAACGCATCCCTATTGGCTACAGATTCTTGGGCCGACAGGTCGTATACATAGGCTGTAGGATCCTGCGACGTCACCGAACCCAGCATGCACCGGTCCGTGACGTCACCAGGTGACGTCGCCATAAGGCCCCGCCCTTACCTTTTATAAGAACAGTCAAACGGCGATGGAGGCATTCGGCTGTCAATGAGGTCGGAAGGTTTTTTTTTTTTCTCAGGTTGGTGGTGCTGCGGGCGGCGTGATCAATGATGGATTTACATCAGGGGGACACTTTTTTTTATTTTTTAATAAAGGATTTGTCAAAAACTCTCAGTTTTTATTACTTGTTGACACTCTTTTGGTGAATGGGTAGGGGTACTATATACCCGATACTCATTCACATGGGGGAGGTCGTTATCTGGGGGCCCCCCTTGTTAAACCCTCAGACCCCTACAACCACAATCCAGGGTTGTCGGGAAGAGGCCCTTGTCCCCATCAATATGGGGACAAGGTGCTTTGGGGGGGCGGAGCCACCCTTGCCCCAAAGTACCCCCCCATGTTGAGGGCACGTGGCCTGGAACAGTTCAGGAGGAGGGTGGGGCACTCGCACGTCTTTCCCCCCTTTTCTGACCTGCCAGGCTGCATGCTCGGATCAAGGTCTGGTATGAATTTTGGGGGGACCCCACGCCGTTTTTTTATCTTTTTTTTTTCTTCCAATAGCCGGGTGACGGCAATTGCAAACACGGCGAGTCATTTTAAATGTGATTTGACTCGTTTTTTTGTTCTTTCGAAATTTCATTTTTGCTGCAGCAGGTTCTATACATGGTACAGATGCGCCACTTTACAGGCAGACTAAGGGGACCCCCAGGCACTATATTTAAAGGATTTTTTATTTTATTTTTAACTTTAAGCATCGTTAAAATCACTGATCCTGAAAAAAAAATATGTTTTTAATTTTTTTTTTTTTTTTTTTGCATTGATACTTGTTCCCCAGGGCAGTACCTGGACCCCCATACCCCTTTTATGGCCAATTATCTGCATATAAGCCTTCAAAATGGGCAATTTTGATTTCTCATGTTCTGCTCCCATAGAATTCAATGAACTTTTCCCCTGTTCGGGAATTCTGCTGCGAACTGAACAGGGGGGTGTTCAGTCCATCTCTATTCGAAGTACCGTATATATTCGAGTATAAGCCGACCTGAATATAAGCCGAGGCACCTAATTTTACCACAAAAAAAACGGGAAAACGTATTGACTCGAGTATAAGCCTAGGGTGTCCATCTGCATGCCTCACTGTGCCTCACTGTGTCCATGTCCATGCCTCACTGTGTCCATGCCTCACTGTGTCCATGCCTCAATGTGCCCATGACTAGACTGACGTTTAACATGGGAGTCTATGGAAGGGGTGCCCGGCTTCAAAAAATCGTTGCTCCCCGGCCGTAGATCCCCCAGACAACAAACTTTGCACACTTGTAGAGGAGAAATGGGGCTACATGTGTGCCATAATTCGGATACATGGGACCTACGACCGGTCGGTACCGGGTCCCCAAAGTCACGAGAGAAATTACCGCTTAACATGAGAGTCTATGGAAGGGGTTCCTGGCTTTGAAAAATCGGTGCTCCCCGGCCGTAGGTCCCACAGACAACAAACTTTGCACACTTATAGAGGAAGAGTGGGGCTATATGTGTGCCAAGACCTTCGGCCGGCCTGTACCGGGCCCCCAAAGTCCGGGAGATCAGGCGCAAAAAGGTGACTCGAGTATAAGCCGAGGGGGGCATTTCCAGCACAAAAAAATGTGCTGAAAACCTCGGCTTATACTCGAGTATATACGGTATATATATATATATATTAAAAAAATCCAGTATATACACAATAGTTTGTAGACGCTATAACTTTCACACAAACCAATCAATATGAACTTATTGGGATTTTTTATTACGAAAGAGATGTAGCAGAATATATTTAGGCCAAAATTTATAAAGAATTATTTTTTTTTTTATATGTTTTTATTGTAAATGTTTTGTAGCAGAAAGTAAAATAGTTTTGTTTATATAATAAAAAAAAAAAAAAAAAATGCAGAGGTGATCAAATACCACCAAAAGAAAGCTCTATTTGTGTAAAAAAAATGATATAAATTTTATTTGGGTACAGCGTCGCACGACCGCGCAATTGTCAGTTAAAGTAGCGCAGTGCTGAATAGCAAAAAAATGGCCTGGTCATGAAGGGGGGTAAATCTTCCGGAGGTCAAGTGGTTAACCCTCCACTACCCCACGCTAACGCGCTGCAACTGCGTTTATTGCCTACGACTACCGGGTGGACACGTGCGGTACGTTTCGTTCCGAATTAAAATTTGGACAAATTTTTGTTTTTCGGAAATTCAGATGTATCCGAATCTCCGAATTGGAATAGTACCGAATTTAACTGAATCTGAAATAACAAAAAAAAAAAAAAAATTCGGATGAAATCCGGATTCGAAAAGTTTTGGAATTCGAATAGTTTTCACATTCAAAAAGTTTTAGAATGGTATTTAAATTTGAAAACTTTTCGAATTGGAATAGTTTTCCAATTTCCAAAGAGAATAAAATAGAATAGATAATAAAGGAATAGAATATTTTTCCTATTCTATTCCGTTATTTTCTATTCTATTTTATTCGGTTTGGAAATTGGAAAAGTATTCGAAACTGATTTGAAAATGTTTCCAATCGATCCAAATTAGAAAAATTTGAAATCGATTCGAAAACGAATAAAGAAAACGAATTCTGAAAACGAATGAAACAAATTTAACTAAACAAATTTATGTAAAATGCCGAATCGAAATGAAACAAAATTAATTTTTTCGTTCTGCACATGTCTACTGCAGGGCGCTTGCTGATCGGCCTCAATTACTCGAATGGGATGTATTCAGCTGGCGCAACGCCTGCCGAAAGCAACAGGGGGTGCAATTCCTGCCGCAGTCATGAAGCAAAAACCGGCCTTAAGGGGGCAGCGGTTGGGGGGGGGGGATGATGACGGTAAAAGCACGGCTCAACTGCAGGGTTTTCCACCCCCTCCCCACAACCACTAGTGTGAAAGAGCCCATAGGATGCTTTCATACGAACGGCAGTGTTTTCCGCCCCCCTCAAAAAAAAAGCGATCTGCAGTGGATCACTTTTCAGAGGATGACGGTGAAGACCAGTTTGCAGGCTTCAGGAGGCAATACTGTTGATGATTATGCCTGTTTGTTTTGTTTTTGGGGGGGGGCTTTTTTTTTTTTTTTTGCATTGTGGGGACGTGCCACATCTGGGAGCCCAGTGTATGGCTTGCACAGCCCCTTTCACTTTCAAGGCGGAGCTTAACAGGCAGTGCCGCAACGTAGCATTAGAACTGCCTTTGGGACAGGAAGTGATAGGAAATCCAAATTTTCCGTTGTCACCAGAAATCAGAGGATGGGGGGCTCAACCCGTGGCCCTCCAGCTGTTGCGGAACTACAAGTCCCATCATGCCCCTGCCTTCGGGAGTCATGCTTGTAACTGTCAGCTGCTTGCAATGCATCATGGGACTTGTAGGTGAAGGGCCGCAGGTTGAGCACCCAATGCAGGGGCTGGGACAAGGGGGTGGGCAGGAGGGACGGCTGCCCCGGGCACTGTGGTATCATGTGAGGTGGAGGGGGCTCCACAAGGAGATTGAGAGGGAGAGGATTTGTTTTGGAAGGGGGGAATTTGGGTGGCGGCTAGGGGTAAGTCTTGGTCTAGGAGGGGAAATTTGAGGGGGGGGGTGCTTTAGGGGGATTTGAAGTGGGGGGGTGAGAAGATGTGTACTAAGAGGGGAAATTGTAGGGGTAGATGATTTGTGCTGGGAGGGGGTGAAGTTTTTTTGTGGGGGGGGGATTTGGCGGACAGGAGGGGGGCAAAGATTTGTGCTGAGAGGGGGGATTTCAGCTGGGGGGCGGATTTGTACTGGGTGATTAGTGCTCAGTGTTTTTGCAGGGGGGGTTTTGCTGACACATAATGGTCATACATCTGGGGGGGGGGGGCAGTTTGGCATGTTCGCCTTGGGCTCTAGGTGACCTTGTCCCGGCATTGCACCCATGACTTCCCTAACCAAAACCTGAGAAAGAGCGGTCTTAGTTTTTGATACATTTTATCATTCTTAGTTGTCTGGCGGCTGGGAAAGGAAACATTGTCTAAACTCACACGTCGGTATATTCTGTAAATATCTATTTCATTTCCCGCACACAGATAACTCTCGGATCGGATGGTGTGCCGTTGGCGCTGTTGGCTCCTGCTGTTTCCTTGCCATCAGCTGACAGGCGTTGCCCGCCTCCGCTCTTCCCGGTATTAGCGCCGGATACAGTCTGTCTCCCCCTTAATAGCTTCGTTCATCTTTCTCTGGAGAATATTTATCTGTGTTCCCGAGAGCGCGATGCCAAATCAATATCGGCCTTATAGCGAGGAAATCACCTTCTCTGGATGGGAGATCCAGCACAGCTGGGGCCCCGCTGACATCTGGGACCTGGGGTGGGGGGGCTATTGGATCAGTATTGGGGGGGGGCCGCTAATGAAAATTCCTTGGTCACCCAACTCTTGCAGGGTCACCACCCAAGGCAAACTCCCTAGGCAGTGGCGGTGCGTCCATAGAGGGCGCTGGAGCGCCGCCTTCTCTCGCTCCTGCACCGCCACTGAAAGACAGAACACAGATTCATGCATTGCATGAACCTATGTATTGTCGCCGCTGCCGCCCACTATTCAGATGGCCGGCCTCCTGGTGAGTGCCAGCCATCTGAATTAGAGCGGTGGCCGGCGGTTGGTGTGTTTTGGAAGTGTCTATCAGAGCCAGCGGCTCTGATAGGCTGTAATCGGCTTCCAAATAGTTCACCAAAGGACGCACGGGGGGTGCGTTCCTTGGTGAACACTGACACGCATCTCAGCCAATCAGGTTCACCGGATCTGGTTACCGGTAACCTGATTGGCTGAAGCGACATCGAGGGCGGGACTTGGGAGAAGACATCGAGGGAGGATGGCTGACCCGAGAAAGGTAAGTGCTGGGGGACTGGGGGAAGCAATCTGGCGGTTTTTGAGGGGGCAAACTGGCGGCAATTGATGGGCACAGTGGTGACAATTGCTGGCACAGTGGTGACAATTGATTGCACAGTGGCTGCGTTTGATGGAACAGTGGCTGCGTTTGATGGCACAGTGGCGACAATTGATGGCACAGTGGCGACAATTGATGGCATGGCACAGTGGTGACAATTGATGGTACAGTGGCGACAATTGATGGCACAGTGGCGACAATTGATGACATGGCACAGTGGCGACAATTGATGGGCACAGTGGCGACAATTGATGGGCACAGTGGCTGCGTTTTGGACACAGAGAGGCTGCAATTGATGCTTTTTTTGTTTGTTTGTTTGCGCCCCCCCCCCCCAAAAAAAAAATTGAACACCAGCCACCACTGGCCCTAGGCCAGGTTTAGGATGGGCCAATAAAATCGGTCAATGTGACCAATGTTCCAACACAACATCTCATCTCATCCCAGCAGATATTCTGAGCTCTTCACACACATTGCTATCTGATTGTACAACCCCCTTAACCCCTGGTTCACACCTATGGCATTTTTATAGTGCGTTTTCAGTTTTGCAGCAACACACGACACTCCATGCAACATGGTTTCCTCTGGATGTAGTTCACATCTGTGCATTTTATGGAAAGGGCCGGGGACTTTTTTCTGGTTCCATAGACTTCAATGGATCAAAAACATGTATTGAAAAACGCAAAATGCACCTGAAATATGCAAACTGCCGCTGATAGGGGGGGGGGGGGACCAACAGCCCTCCTGTAGGGGGCCCAGGCACACAGAGGGGCCCAAACAGCAGGAGGAATTGGTGTGGTCGGGCAGAGGGGCAATTACAGAAAGATGCCCCGTGCTGCTCTCTGCAGCAGCTGAAAGACGGTTTCTCTTCCTCCCATCCGCATTCAGCTGCTGCAGGGAGAGACACAGGGCATTGTTCCTTTAATTACTTCCCCCGCACTGATTCCGTTCCCTGGTCTTCCCACTTCTGACCCCCCCCGTGTGCCCCCCCTGTCACTGTGCCAAGCCCCCTCCCGTGGCACTGCCGGCTTCCCTGTCCTGAAAAAAAAAAATTAACATTGTAATAAATCTTTTTTTTTACATTTTTAATTAAATAATTTTAAAAATGTAAACATTTTTTCAAAAAATTATAATTTTTTTTAAACAAAAAATTTAAAAATATTATTTAACCACTTCAGCCCCCGGACCATTTTGGCTGGTTAAAGACCAGGCCCCTTTTTGCGATTCGCGCACTGCGTTGCTTTAACTGACAATTGCGCGGTCGTGCGACGTGGCTCCCAAACAAAATTGACGTCCTTTTTTTCCCACAAATAGAGCTTTCTTTTGGTGATATTTGATCACCTCTGCGGGATATAAACAAAAATAGAGCAACAATTTGGAAAAAAATTACATGTTTTTTACTTTTTGCTATAATAAATATCCCCAAAAAATATATAAAAAAAAATTATTTTTTCCTCAGTTTAGGCCGATACGTATTCTTCTACATATTTTTGGTTAAAAAAAAAAAAAAAAAAATCGCAATAAGCGTTTATTGATTGGTTTGCATCTACAAAAAATAGGGGATAGTTTTATGGCATTTTTATTAATCATTTTTTTTTACTAGTAATGGCGGCGATCAGTGATTTTTATTGTGACTGCGACATTATGGTGGAGGGGGGGAGGCATTTGTATTCAGCCCCCTTTACTCTGATACCCCTAACTAAAATCTAGTGGAACCAATTGCCTTCAAAAGTCAACTAATTAGTAATTAGAGTTGACCTGTGTGTCATTTAATCTCAGTATGAATACAGCTGCTCTGTGAAGCCCTCAGAGGTTTGTTAGAGAACCTTAGTGAACAAACAGCATCATGAAGGCCAAGGAACACACCAGACAGGTCAGGGATAAAGGTCTGGAGAAGTATAAAGCAGGGTTAGGTTATAAAAAAATCTCCCAAGCTTTGAAGATCTCACGGAGCTCTGTTCAATCCATCATCGGAAAATGGAAAGAGTATGGCACAACGGCAAACCTACCAAGACATGGCCGTCCACCTAAACTGACCGGGCCGGGCAAGGAGAGCATTCATCAGAGAAGCAACCGAGAGACCCCATGGTAACTCTGGAGGAGCTGCAGAGATCCACAGCTCAGGTGGGAGAATCTGTCCACAGGACAACTATTAGTCGTGCTTCTCCACAAATCTGCCCTTTATGGAAGAGTGACAAGAAGAAAGACATTGGTGAAAGAAAGTCATAAGAAGTCCTGTTTGTAGTTTGTGAGAAGCCATGTGGGGGACACAGCAATCATGTGGGGGACACAGCAATCATGTGGGGGACACAGCAAACATGTGGGGGACACAGCAATCATGTGGGGGACACAGCAAACATGTGGAAGAAGGTGCTCTGGTCAGATGAGACCAAAATGTAACTTTTTGGTCTAAAAGCAAAACTCTATGTGTGGGGAAAACTAACACTGCACATCACCCTGAACACAACCATCCCCACTGTGAAACATGGTGGTGGCAGCATCATGTGGTGGGGATTCTTTTCTTCAGCAGGGACAGGGAAGCTGGTCAGAGTTGATGGGAAGATGGATGGAGACAAATACAGGACAATCTTAGAAGAAAACCTGAAATTTCATTTCTTGCTTTTTTTCTTCTCATGATTCTTATACACGGCAAATAATTCTCTGTCTTTACTTCTCTGAATATTATTGTTGGAGCCTCTGCCGAGTCCTCAGCACATACAGTTCATCCCTGGTGGTGATCTCCGGACTCTTTCTGGTGTAAAGTAGTGATAGGACACTAAGCAGTGGGGTGCTCAGGGATTGGGGGCCCTTTAAGTGTCTCTCATAGGAAGCCCACAATTCACTCTGCAGGCCGATATCCAGAGAGGCAGAGCCGGACAGACAGAGATTTACTACTCTCTAAGAAGCTGTCAGCTCTGAGCGATGACGGTCAGGGACACCGGAGAGAGGAAATGGACAGCAAGTTACAGTCCAATCTCCCCGCATCATGAATCTTCTCTCAACTACAGAGCCGGACATCAGACTGAGAGGATGGAGAAGAGAGGAGAGAGAGACAGAGAGACAGGGAGAGACCGAGTGTGAGAGAGAGAGAGAGAGACAGACAGAGACAGAGAGACAGAGTGAGAGAGAGAGACAGAGACAGAGAGAGAGACGCAGAGAGAGGAGACAGAGACAGAGAGAGACAGAGAGAGAGACACAGAGAGAGAGAGACACAGAGAGAGAGAGACAGAGAGAGAGACAGAGACAGAGACTAAAGGAGAGGTTGAGGGAAAGAGATAGGGAAAGATAAATTGAGAATGGATAGAAAGGGGGTAATAGAGGAGGAGAGGAGAGGACAGGGAGAAAATGAAGAAAAGGGAGAGAGATGCAGAGGAGAGGAGCGGGAAATGAAAAGGAAAGGGGAGACAGAGGGGAGAGGAGAGCAAAGCTAAGGGGGATAGAAGAGGGAGAAGAGTGAAAGGTGAGGAAAGAAAAGGAGAAGAGAGAAAGAGAGAGGGAGAAAAGAGGAGAGGGGAGGGAGAGAGATGGAGTGGAGAAAGAAAAATTTGAGAAGAAAGGACATGAGAAGGAAAGAGGAGAGAGAGGAGTGGGGTGGGAGGCAGAGGGGAGGAGAGCAAAGGAAAAGGGAAGAGGAGAAGGAGAGAGAGAAAGGTGAGGAGAGGAAAGGAGAAGAGGAGAGGGAGAAAGAAGAGAGAGTCAAGAGGAGAGGAAGGAAGAGGAGAGGGTGGAAGAGTAGAAGAGATGAAAGAAGAGGAGAGGAGAAGAGAGCAGAGGAGGGAAGAGGAGAGAAGAAGAAAGAAGAGGAGAGGAGAAGAGAGAAGAGTAAAAAGGAGAGGAGAGGAGAGGAGGGGGGGAGAGGAAAGGAGGTAAGAGGAGAGGAAAGGGGGAAAGAGGAGAAGGGGGGTGAGAAGAGGAGGGAAGAGGAGAGAAGAGGGAAGGATGAGAGGAGAAGAGAGAAGAGGAAAGTAGAGAAGAGCAGCGAGGAAAGGGGGAAGAGGAGATGAGAAGAAAGAAGAGGAGAAGAGAGAAGAAGAGAGGGGAGGAGAGAAGTGAGAAGAGGAGAGGAGAGAAGAGAAGAAGAGAGGTGAGAAGTAAAAGGAGAGAGCAAGGAGAGGAGTAGGGGGGAGGAGAGGATAGGGGGGGAAGACAGGATAGGGGGGAGTAGAGGAGGGAAGAGGAGAGGAGAAGAACAAATAGAAGAGGAGAAGAGAGAAGAGTAGGGAAGAGGAGAGGAGAGGGGGGAAGAGGAGAGGGGGGGAGGAGAGAAAAGGAGAGGAGAGGGGGGGAGGAGAGAAGGAGAGGAGAGGGGGGAAGAAAAAATAGGAGAGGAGGAGAAGAGGAGAGAGGAGAGGAGAAGAGGAGAGGAGGGAAGAGGAGAGGAGAAGAGAGGAGAAGAGAGAAGAGGAGAGAAGAGGAGAGGAGAGAAGGGAAGAAGAGAGGTGAGAAGTAAAAGGAGAGAGCAAGGAGAGGAGAGGAGGGAAGAGGAGAGGAGGGAAGAGGAGAGGAGGGAAGAGGAGAGGAGAGGAGAGGAGAGGAGAGGAGAGGAGAGAAGGGAAGAAGAGAGGTGAGAAGTAAAAGGAGAGAGCAAGGAGAGGAGAGGAGGGAAGAGGAGAGGAGGGAAGAGGAGAGGAGGGAAGAGGAGAGGAGGGAAGAGGAGAGGAGAAGAGGAGAGGAGAAGAGAGAAGAGGAGAGAAGAGGAGAGGAGAGAAGGGAAGAAGAGAGGTGAGAAGTAAAAGGAGAGAGCAAGGAGAGGAGAGGAGGGAAGAGGAGAGGAGGGAAGAGGAGAGGAGGGAAGAGGAGAGGAGAGGAGAGGAGAAGAGAGAAGAGGAGAGGAGAGAAGGGAAGAAGAGAGGTGAGAAGTAAAAGGAGAGAGCAAGGAGAGGAGTAGGGGGGGATGAAGAGAAAGGAAAAGACAGAAGAGGGGGAAGAAGGATACGGAGAGGTCGGGAGGGAAGAGGAGAGGAGAGAAGAGGAGGGAAGAGGAGGGGAGAGGAGAGAAGAAGAGAGAAGAGGAGAGGAGGGAAGAGGAGAAGAGAGAAGAGGAGAGAAGAGAAGAAGAGAGGTGAGAAGTAAAAGGAGAGAGCAAGGAGAGGAGTAGGGGGGGGGGATGAAGAGAAAGGAAAAGACAGAAGAGGGGGAGAAGGATACGGAGAGGTCGGGAGGGAAGAGGAGAGGAGAGAAGGGAGGGGGAAGAAGAGAGGTGAAAAGTAAAAGGAGAGGAGTAGGGGGGGGGATGAAGAGAAAGGAAAAAAGACAGAAGAGGGGGAAGAAGGATACGGAGAGGTCGGGAGGGAAGAGGAGAGGAGAGAAGAGGAGGGAAGAGGAGAGGAGAAGAGGAGAGGAGAGAAGAGAAGAAGAGAGGTGAGAAGTAAAAGGAGAGGAGTGGGGGGGGGATGAGGAGAAAGGAAAAGACAGAAGAGGGGGAGAAGGATACGGAGAGGTCGGGAGGGAAGAGGAGAGGAGAGAAGGGAGGGGGAAGAAGAGAGGTGAAAAGTAAAAGGAGAGGAGTAGGGGGGGGATGAAGAGAAAGGAAAAGACAGAAGAGGGGGAAGAAGGATACGGAGAGGTCGGGAGGGAAGAGGAGAGGAGAGAAGAGGAGGGAAGAGGAGAGGAGAAGAGAGAAGAGGAGAGGAGAGAAGAGAAGAAGAGAGGTGAGAAGTAAAAGGAGAGAGCAAGGAGAGGAGTAGGGGGGGGGGTGAAGAGGAAGGAAAGGACAGAAGAGGGGGAAGAAGGATACGGAGAGGTCGGGAGGGAAGAGGAGAGGAGAGAAGGGAAGGGAAGAAGAGAGGTGAAAAGTAAAAGGAGAGGAGTAGGGGGGGGGGATGAGGAGAAAGGAAAGGACAGAAGAGGGGGAAGAAGGATACGGAGAGAAGGGAGGGAAGAGGAGAGGAGAGAAGGGAGGGGGAAGAAGAGAGGTGAAAAGTAAAAGGAGAGGAGTAGGGGGGGGGATGAGGAGAAAGGAAAAGGCAGAAGAGGGGGGAGAAGGATACGGAGAGGTCGGGAGGGAAGAGGAGAGAAGGGAAGGGAGGGGGAAGAAGAGAGGTGAAAAGTAAATGGAGAGGAGTAGGGGGGGGGATGAGGAGAAAGGAAAAGACAGAAGAGGGGGAGAAGGATACGGAGAGGTCGGGAGGGAAGAGGAGAGGAGAGAAGGGAGGGGGAAGAAGAGAGGTGAAAAGTAAAAGGAGAGGAGTAGGGGGGGGGGGGGGATGAAGAGAAAGGAAAGGACAGAAGAGGGGGGGGAAGGATACGGAGAGGTCGGGAGGGAAGAGGAGAGGAGAGAAGAGGAGGGAAGAGGAGAGGAGAAGAGAGAAGAGGAGAGGAGAGAAGAGAGGTGAGAAGTAAAAAGAGAGGAGTAGGGGGGGGGTGAGGAGAAAGCAAAAGACAGAAGAGGGGGAGAAGGATACGGAGAGGTCGGGAGGGAAGAGGAGAGGAGAGAAGGGAGGGGGAAGAAGAGAGGTGAAAAGTAAAAGGAGAGGAGTAGGGGGGGGGGATGAAGAGAAAGGAAAAGACAGAAGAGGGGGAAGAAGGATACGGAGAGGTCGGGAGGGAAGAGGAGAGGAGAGAAGAGGAGGGAAGAGGAGAGGAGAAGAGAGAAGAGGAGAGGAGAGAAGAGAAGAAGAGAGGTGAGAAGTAAAAGGAGAGAGCAAGGAGAGGAGTAGGGGGGGGGATGAAGAGGAAGGAAAGGACAGAAGAGGGGGAAGAAGGATACGGAGAGGTCGGGAGGGAAGAGGAGAGGAGAGAAGGGAAGGGAAGAAGAGAGGTGAAAAGTAAAAGGAGAGGAGTAGGGGGGGGGGGGGGATGAGGAGAAAGGAAAAAAGACAGAAGAGGGGGGAGAAGGATACGGAGAGGTCGGGAGGGAAGAGGAGAGGAGAGAAGGGAAGGGAGGGGGAAGAAGAGAGGTGAAAAGTAAAAGGAGAGGAGTAGGGGGGGGATGAGGAGAAAGGAAAAGACAGAAGAGGGGGGAGAAGGATACGGAGAGGTCGGGAGGGAAGAGGAGAGGAGAGAAGGGAAGGGAGGGGGAAGAAGAGAGGTGAAAAGTAAAAGGAGAGGAGTAGGGGGGGATGAGGAGAAAGGAAAAGACAGAAGAGGGGGGAGAAGGATACGGAGAGGTCGGGAGGGAAGAGGAGAAGAGAGAAGGGAGGGGGAAGAAGAGAGGTGAAAAGTAAAAGGAGAGGAGTAGGGGGGGGATGAAGAGAAAGGAAAGGACAGAAGAGGGGGGGGAAGGATACAGAGAGGTCGGAGAGGTCGGGAGGGAAGAGGAGAGGAGAGAAGGGAAGGGAGGGGGAAGAAGAGAGGTGAAAAGTAAAAGGAGAGGAGTAGGGGGGGGGATGAGTGAGTGAGTGAGTGAGTGAATAACTTGTATAGCGCTACAAATGCGAACTAAATCGCCTCAAGGCGCTTTGCATCCAGTGACATCCTGACCCTTCAGAATAGGTGGGTCTTAAGTTTTTTCCTGAAGGCCCGGTGGTTTTCTTCCATGCGGATGTTGGTGGGTAGAGCGTTCCATAGCCGTGGTCCTTGGACTGCAAATCTTCGTTCTCCCTTTGATTTGTAGCGGGACTTGGGGATGTGAAGGAGGTTTTGGTTGGTTGATCGGAGATTGCGATTGGGGGTGTAGTGTTTTATCTTCTCGCATAGATATTGTGGAGCGTTTCCCTGTGTGCACTTGTGGGTGAGACAGAGGGTCTTGAATGTGATCCGATCCTTTACGGTTAGCCAATGAAGGGTCCTTAGTGATGGGGTGATGGATTCCCAAGGTTTTTTTCCCGTTGCCAGCCTGGCAGCCGTGTTCTGGATGACTTGTAGGCGCGAAATCTGGTATTTGGGTAGTCCGAGGTAGAGGGCGTTTGCGTAATCGAGTCGGGAGTTGATAATTGTTCCAACTATGAGGAGAAAGGAAAAGGCAGAAGAGGGGGGAGAAGAGGGGGGAGAAGGATACGGAGAGGTCGGGAGGGAAGAGGAGAGAAGGGAAGGGAGGGGGAAGAAGAGAGGTGAAAAGTAAAAGGAGAGGAGTAGGGGGGGGGGGGAATGAGGAGAAAGGAAAAGGCAGAAGAGGGGGGAGAAGGATACGGAGAGGTCGGGAGGGAAGAGGAGAGAAGGGAAGGGAGGGGGAAGAAGAGAGGTGAAAAGTAAAAGGAGAGGAGTAGGGGGGGGGGGGGGGATGAAGAGAAAGGAAAGGACAGAAGAGGGGGGGGGGGAAGGATACGGAGAGGTCGGGAAGTGAACTGGAGCAGAAGAGAAGAGACCTCACAGAGGAGCACAATGTATAATGTGGTTTCAGACCCTCATAATCTGATCCAAATCTTTTTAGATCACTATACAGCGTCTCCCAATTCTCTGCCATCCTGGTGAGAATTTTTCTGCCACTATAAATACATCTGCGGGTCTCATCAGGGAAGGGGGGGGGTGAGCGCCCCTCTGTTATGTGACATGATGGAAGGTGACATCATTGGGGCCTCGGGCTGCTCCTAGCGCTCAGCAGATCTTATATATAGTCTGGAAACATCTCCTCTAGTTGGGAGAAGAGTGACTGAGTGCAGAGGGCCGCACTGGGAATCACACCACACAGAGAGGGGCCTGATGGGGCCCCATTGTACCAGCTACGCACCAGGAGCCATTCCATCAGCATGCCCCCAACACCACCTGGGTGCAGTGATCCACCACTCAGGAAGCTACTGTGAACTAATTAACTTGAAGCTTGGCTGCGCCTAATTAATCAGCCGCTAGCCCCCCCCCCTCCTTCTTCGTTCAGTCTCTATACCGCAGTGCTGACAACGGGGGGCATTACATAAACCCCAGGCCAACGCTGGAATATTGCAGCTACGTCACCATGCTGGATGAGAGTCTCTGGAGGTGGCCAGGCATTGGAAGACTTACCTTCAAATCCATAATAATCGCTGTTATTGCAGCAAAGACTTCCAGCTAACTTAATGCATAAATTCCCCGACTCTCAGACTACAAAGATTTCCAGCTATAAAATCTCTCTGGGCTCTCAGAGATCCTCCAATCCCTTCCCTTCCGTACTGCATGGGAAGAGAAAAGAATTTGGGCGCAAACTAAAAACGATCATATATATGGGTGGGATGTGGGCATCAGAACTGGACCACGGAGCCAGGGCCGCTGATAGGGGGGACCACCAGCCCTCCTGTAGGGGGCCCGGGCACACAGGGGGGCCCAGGCAGCAGGAGGATCGGTGGAGCAGAGAATAAAGAATGACAGCATCTCTCACCTAGCAACTCAAAGCCGGTTTCTCTCCATCTCGCTCCCACCGGCTTTCAGCTGCTAGGTGAGAGGCTAGGTGAGAGACACAGGGCTGGATTTAGGGGATGCCGGGGTGGGTTGTTATGCCCCCCTGGCCGGCCGCAACTGAGCTCATTCCCCACCCCCTCCCCGCCCGCACTCACAGCTGGGATGAGGATATGGCAGCTTGAAGCCTGGAGCAGTGAGAGAAGAAGTGCCAGTGGGAGGTGTGCTGTGTTTTGTTCTCCCCTCCTGTCAGAAGAGCGCTGGTCTTTACAGTACATGAGACCGGATCGCTCTTACTGTAGATCGCATGGCACTGTACACACACCGCCCCCTATCCACATTTGTTGCTGCCGGGAGGTGAGCACTGATCAGCCTTTGGAGGAGATGGGGGCGCTGTGTGTGTGTGTGTACAGTGCAATGCAATCTACAATAAGAGTGATCCGGTCTCATGTACTATAAAGACCAGCACTCTTCTGTCGGGCGGGGAGAACAAAACACAGCACACCTCTTCCTGGCTGTGTTGGCATTGGCAAATGTAATGGGGATTTGGGGAGGGCAATATGTTTGAGGAGGAAGAATGGGGGGATATGTGCTGGGAGGAGAGATGGGGGGGGGCAGGGGGGTAATTTAGAGGGGGTTGTGCTAGGAGGGGGGATTTTTGTTTGGAAATTTGTGCACGGGGGCCCCCGTCAGGTAGGCTGTACGGGGCCCCGTGATTTCTATAAGCGGCCCTGCATGGAGCAATGGAAGGAGGTGGCCTGGTCTGATCAATTCAGGAATGGTTTGGGGAACACAACGAGCTGGAGGTGATGACCTCCAAATTCTCCAGATCTCAATCGATTCGATCATCTGTGGGATGTGCTGGAAAAACAAGTCCGATCTATGGAGGCCCCGCCTCCCAACTTACAGGACTTAAAGCACATATGTCAAACACAAGGCTCATGGGTCGAATCTATGGGAGGTTTTTCATGTGGCCCTTGCACCCAGGGCTTTTTCTCAGATGGAATATGGCGGAATTTCGGAACCTCAGTTTCGTAGCGCACTCCTCAAGCCTGCACTCTGTATGTAGTACACCCCTGAATTCCGCACTCTGTACGTAGCACCCCCCGAACACTTCACTGTGTACGTAGAGCATTTCTGAACTCTAGTGTACCCTTGAACTCTGCAGTCTGTGTGTAGCACACTCCGGAACTCTGCACTCTGTACGTAGCGCACCCCTGAACCCTGCACTCTGCACGTAGCGCACTCCTGAACCCTGCACTCTGTACGTAGCGCACTCCTGAACCCTGCATTCTGTACGTAGCACACTCCTGAACCCTGCATTCTGTACGTAGCACACTCCTGAACCCTGCATTCTGTACGTAGCACACTCCTGAACCCTGCACTCTGTACGTAGCGCACTCCTGAACCCTGCACTCTGTACGTAGCGCACTCCTGAACGCTGCACGTAGTGCACTCCTGAACGCTGCACACTGTACGTAGCGCTTTCCTGAACTCTGCACATAGCGCACTCCTGAACCCTGCACTCTGCATGTAGCACACTCCTGAACCCTGCACTCTGTACGTAGCATACTCCTGAACTCTGCACGTAGTGCACTCCTGAACCCTGCACACTGTACGTAGCGCACTCCTGAACTCTGCACATAGCGCACTCCTGAACCCTGCACTCTGCATGTAGCACACTACTGAACCCTGCACTCTGTACGTAGCATACTCCTGAACTCTGCACGTAGCGCACTCCTGAACCCTGCACTCTGTACGTAGCGCACTCCTGAACCCTGCACTCTGTACGTAGCGCACTCCTGAACTCTGCACTCTGTACGTAGTGCACTCCCGAACCCCTGCACACTGTACGTAGTGCACTCCTGAACCCCTGCACACTGTACGTAGTGCACTCCTGAACTCTGCACATAGCGCACTCCTGAACCCTGCACTCTGCATGTAGCACACTACTGAACCCTGCACGTAGCGTACTCCTGAACCCTTCACTCTGCACGTAGCGCACTCCTGAACCCTGCATTCTGTACGTAGCACACTCCTGAACCCTGCATTCTGTACGTAGCGCACTCCTGAACCCTGCATTCTGTACGTAGCGCACTCCTGAACCCTGCATTCTGTACGTAGCACACTCCTGAACCCTGCATTCTGTACGTAGCGCACTCCTGAACCCTGCATTCTGTACGTAGCGCACTCCTGAACCCTGCATTCTGTAAGTAGCATACCCCTGAACTTTGCATTCTGTACATAGTGCACTCCTGAACTTTGCACTCTGTATATAGTGCAATCCTCAAACTGCACTCTGTAGCACATCCCTGAACTCCGCACATAACACACTCCTGGTATTTTTTGCCCTTTAAGATCCTCCAATTGTTAGATTTGTTGCGGTGGGGGAGGGGGGGGGTGAAGTTTCATTCCTGCACACCTATTCTCTTTGTTAAAAAGCCCTGAATACATTTATATAGTCTTACAAATACAACTGGTTCTTTCAGGGCAACCATAATGCTGATGCAGCCTGCAATGAAATTAAGCTAGACACCCCTGACTTAAAGGATCTGCCATTGATGGCGTGTTGCCAGATACCACAGTGTACCGCTCTGTCAAGTGGCCAACAATTGGGAGGTCAATCACCCACATCTCAAGAGACCACTAGTAACTTCTGGAGGAACCCTGGTTGAGAGTCTCTATTAGGTTCTTTGTTAGGAACAGAAGCTATTAGTGGGGTTCGAATCTCTCGGCAGCCAAACCATTGAAAGAGCCGCACTGGGGTTGCAAAAGGTCACATTTACTGTATATTTAAAGGTAACAGGAGAAGTGGAGATGCCCCAAGGTTGGCAAGAACACCTGAAACATCCCAAGGTGGGTCAGCAACTATGGTGCAGAAGGACATCTTTGAACACCCAACATGGAGAACCTTAAAGGAGAAGTATGGGATGGGTTAAATAACTAGTACATATCACATTAGTCACATATCAGCTAGTCTTTTTTTCCTACCTCTTTTAGTTTTTACAGCATGTGCACATAAACTTTCCTACAGCTGGCAAAACCGGTCCACTTTCAGTTTGAAAAGTTCTCAGGGGGTGTGAACATCTCCACCAACACAAACAAAACACCCCCTGCCTCTGTCCCCCCTCCCCTAAGAGACGTGGATGTGCTGATAGATGGGGGGGGGAGGGGGGAGGAGGGAGCAGCTACGCTCTGTTAAGTCTCAGAAACAAGCAGAGGGAGGAGAGCCGACATCAATCAAGCAAAATGACAGGAAAGGGGGTGGATCCAGAATCTATATTCACGCCATTGTCTGGATGATGCTGTATGAAAGACTGTAGAACCTCCCACAGGTATTTATTTCGATTTTAACAGAATGGGGGCACTTCTGAGAGGGCTGGGAGGGGTTCATAGATATCAGCAGCTCACATAGAATAGATGTAAGCAAAAAAAAGAAAAACCCATACTTATCTTTTAAAGAGGAAGGTTCCTACAGAAGCAGAAGACCAACTGGATACCCCAGGGCTGGAACAAGGGGTGGGCAGGAGTGGCGGCTGCCCTGGACACTGTGGTATCATGTGAGATTGGGGGGGGCGCCACAAGGAGACTGGGGGGGATTTGTGTTGGGAGGGGGAATTTGGGGACAGCAGGGGGTAAGAATTGTTCTAGGAGGGGGAATTGGGGGGGTTGGGGAGGGGAAACTTGTGTGCTATGAAAGGTGATTGGGGGGGCAAATTTGTATTGGGAGGGGGATCTGTGTTTCTTATGCTAGAAGAGTTATATGACAGTGGGGGAGGATATTTGTGCTAGAAGGGGACTTTTTTTTTTAGGGGGGCGGGATTTGTGCCAGTAGGGATGAATGGGGGGTGCTGGAAGGGGGCTATGGATTGGGGGGGGTGTGTGCTTGGGGGGGGTTTATTTGAGGTGTAGAGGATTTGTGCTAGGAGGAGTTTTTTTGAGGGGGAGAAAGGATTTGAACAGGGAGGGGGTGGGGGGGAAGAGATTTGTGCTGGGAGGGGGGATTTCAGCAGGGAGGGGGGATTTCAGCAGGGGGGGTGGATTTGTCCTGGGAGAAGGGGCAATTTATCCTTAGGTAATAAGCATGCAGATTAGTGCTCAATTTTTTTGGGGGAGGGGGAGATTTTTATGCTCATACATCTGGGGGGGGGGGGGCGCAGTTTGGCATGTTTGCCCTGGGCTCTAGAAGGCCTTGTCCTGGCCCTCCTGTCAGATAAGTATAGGAAAATGGGGCTACAAGGGGCACTAAATAACCAGAACTGGGGGACTGAAGAATGGGAATGGTTGGTGTCGGTGGTTCAGGTTGGGCATGGTGTTCTGGTGGGCAATATTTTTTGAGCATGGCACGTTGTAGCCAACTATATGGCTGCCCTGGTGCCCCATCTATGTACTTTATAGTAGGCATGGATACTTAGACAATTGACTACCTACATGGAAAGTCCTGATTCTCTTTCCTCGCGGCTCACATACGCGGGAAACGCCAGATTAGCAGCGGTGCCGTACGAAGCCGACAGATCACTTAGTCAAGAAGGTGTTTAGGGACTTGGTCAGTAAATGAGGTGGAACGCGTCGCCGTCCTAATTCCTCCCTCTCGGCAGAAGGTTTTTCTTTGGTTTTGCCTGTTGACTGTGAGATGACAGAAGGAGCAGAACGCGGCACAACAGGGGCCACCGAACCACATGTCCCAGCGCTGCTAGTGCTTACCGTGTAAGTGTCCCTGGCAGTGCCAGGACAAGGTCATCTAAACCCATGATGAACATGCCAAATTGCCCCCCTCCCCCAAAGATGTATGAGTATTATGTGTTAGTGAAAATCCCCCCCCCCCCCAAAAAAAAATTATAATAATTGTGCACTAATTTGCATGCTCACCCCCTAAGCACCCAGCTCAAATCCTCTCTTCCCATATACTCCTAGCACAAATCCCTATCCCCCCCAAAATAAAAATCCCCCCTCCTAAAAAATCCTCTACCCCTCAAATTTCCCCTGCAAGCACAAATCCTCTCCTCCCCACACAAAATTCCCCCTCCCAGCACATATTCCCCTCCCTCATTCTAGCACAACCCCCCCCACACACACACACACACACACACACACACAAATTTCCCCTCCTAGCACAAGTACCCACCAATCACCCTTAATAGCACAGCCACCCCCCCCCAAAAAAAATCCCCTTTACCATATTACTTTTATAGCATTAATTCCCCCCTCCTAGCACAAATCCTCTTCCCCCATCGCCCTTCCCAACACAAATCCCCCCCCCCCAAAAAAAATTCCCCTCTACCATATTACTTTTATAGCACAGATGCCCCCTCCCTCCTAGCACAAATCCTCATCCCCCATTCCAACACAAATCCCCCCCAAATCACCGTTCCTAGCACATCTCCCCAAATTTGTCCTCCTAGAACAATTCTTACCCCCTGATGCCCTCAAATTTCCCTTCCTAACACAAATCCCCTCCCCCAATCTCTTTGTGGTAACCCCCCCCCCCCCGGCTGCCCCTCCTGCCCACCCCTTGTCCTGGCCCTGGTCCCCGGTGCACAAGCATGGTGTGATTATCGATAAATTGTGTGTTTTAGTGTCCCTCAACTGCAAGTCAAAACAAGCCCGAACAGCTGTATATAAGGCTTGGGTCACACTTGTGCACACCGGAGTGCGCAAGCATTTCCATGCCTTTTCAGTGCCTTTGCAGCTTAAGGGGGGGGGGGGTTGTTGGGGTGACTTCACCATGTGCTTTAATGCACTCCCCACCAAATGCAAGTCAAAACAAGCCCTAACAGCTGTATATAAGGCATGGGTCACACTTGTGTGCACACCGGAGTGCGCAAGCATTTCCATGCCTTTTCAGTGCCTTTGCAGCTTAAGTGGGGGGGGTTGTTGGGGTGACTTCACCATGTGCTTTAATGCCCCCCCCCACCAGATGCAAGTCACCACAAGCCCTAACAGCTGTATATAAGGCTTGGGTCACACTTGTGTGTACACCGAAGTACGCAAGCATTTCCATGCATTTTCAGTGCCTTTGCAGCTTAAGGGGGGGGGGGGGGGGTTGTTGGGGTGACTTCACCATGTGCTTTAATTCCCCCCCCCTCACCAAATGAAAGTCAAAACAAGCCCTAACAGCTGTATATAAGGCTTGGGTCACACTTGTGTGCACACCGGAGTGCGCAAACATTTCCATACCCTTTCAGTGCCTTTGCAGCTAAAGGGGGGGGGGGTTGTTGGGGTGACTTCACCATGTGCTTTAACGCACCCCCCACCAAATGAAATGCAAGTCAAAACAAGCCCTAACAGCTGCATATAAGGCTTGGGTCACACTTGTGTGCACACCAGAGTGGGCACGCATTTCCATGCCTTTCAGTGCCTTTGCAGCTTAAGGGGGGGGGGGGGTTGTTGGGGTGACTTCACCATGTGCTTTAATGCCCCCCCCCACCAAATGAAATGCAAGTCAAAACAAGCCCTAACAGCTGCATATAAGGCTTGGGTCACACTTGTGTGCACACCGGAGTGGGCACGCATTTCCATGCCTTTCAGTGCCTTTGCAGCTTAAGGGGGGGGGGGGGGGTTGTTGGGGTGACTTCACCATGTGCTTTAATGCCCCCCCCCACCAAATGCAAGTCAAAACAAGCCCTAACAGCTGCATATAAGGCTTGGGTCACACTTGTGTGCACACCGGAGTGGGCACGCATTTCCATGCCTTTCAGTGGCTTTGCAGCTTAAGGGGGGGGTTGTTGGGGTGACTTTACCATGTGCTTTAATGCCCCCCCACCAAATGAAATGCAAGTCAAAACAAGCCCTAACAGCTGCATATAAGGCTTGGGTCACACTTGTGTGCACACCGGAGTGGGCACGCATTTCCATGCCTTTCAGTGCCTTTGCAGCTTAAGGGGGGGGGGGGTTGTTGGGGTGACTTCACCATGTGCTTTAATGCCCCCCCCCCCCACCAAATGCAAGTCAAAACAAGCCCTAACAGTTGTATATAAGGTCTGGGTCACACTTGTGTGCACACCGGAGTGCGCACTCGTTTCTGTTCCTTTTCATTTCAATGGACTCCCCAATGCACCAGAAATGCAGAAAAGAAGTTCCTGAGGCCGCGGAGTCATCTGGGCGTGCAACATTTCGCACTTTCCCAAAAACCTAGAGAAATGCGCTGTACTGTAGCAAACACGCAGTGGGTGTCATTATTTGTTAATGGCACCCCCCCCCCCCAAACACACACATCTCAAACGTGCCCATGTTTGCATGTGCCAAACCATATGGTGCTGCGGCACCATGCCGTTCGGTGCGACGCGTTTCGGAAAAAGAGTCAGTCCTCTTTTCTCGTATGGTAGTCCGATGAAGCAAATGGGCTGCCCTACTACACGCGACGCACGGAAATGCATGACTCTTTCAAAAATGCGTTGCGTCCAAGCCGCATGGATCTGCGGCACCATGTGGTTTTGAGATTGCATTTGCAGATGCATGGTGGGGTGGGGGTGGGGGAGGGTGCTATTAATTAATGGCACCCCTGCACGTTTTCTGCAGTGCAACAAGTTTCTCTGCGTGTCAGGAAAGCGCGCAATTTTGACCCTTTTACTGATACTCGCTCCGCGCACAATAGCTGCTGCAGCACAATGCATGTAAACGCAGCGCAATCCACGGAGAGCCATGCGTCTACACTGCTCCTGCAATATTCTGGTGGCCCGATGCTTCCTCTGCACAGCTGGTACCGGAATTAACTGACCCCCCCCCCTCCCTTGTGCCCCCCCCGCCCCCCCCCCCAACGTGCGTCTGCTTCTACTGCGAAGCTTCGCATTAGCTGGACGGGGCGAGTTCTGCGAAAATCCAATTCAGCCAGCGAAGCGCGAGGCGCGTCCAACAAACACGCAGCCCCCCACGGATGTCACTTGTCACCTCGTCACGGTGATCGCAGAGGACGCGCGTCCATCGCCGCACAGCCGGCACAATCTCTGTCCTCTGCCAGATACTTATGGAGCCGAGGAGAAGGCGAATTCAAATCCAATCACAGATATATATTTATATATATAGAGCTCAGCCGCTGGATTACTGCGCCGCCGTCACTAAAAATTAGGTCAAATA